>LS990915.1:16122883-16610383 GCA_900464855.2 Musa schizocarpa
TTGAGAAGAAATTTAGAACTTGAATAAAATTTTGCAAAACTGAAAAGTGTCAATTTCAAAATTCACCAATTTTGAAATTCTTGGAAATAATCCTAAGAACGTGCCTGTACAAATTGTGAGCGCCTCAGATTGAACATGAACTGTGGGAGGATTGAGAAATTTGGATTCAGCGTAAACGAAGCAGGGTCATCTTTTCGATAATCACCAAATCTTGAACAAAAGCGGATAAGGGATCTATCCAACCATCGTGTTGCATCAAATTCTTGCTAAAAAGCAAAGATATATCATATTCGTGCTATGATAACCAAGAAATCGTACATAGCAACTAATACTATACCAAGCAATAAAAATCAGGGTTCTTGTCACAAAAATAAAACATCCAGTTGCAAATATGCAAGCCTGTAGCTTACCTCCATCTCCATTTTCAAGGACACATATCTTGCAAAAACAACAGCTGCAGTTTCCTGATCAAAACCTTCAACCAATTCCTATAATTGTACAATGTCCAAAAATCAATCAAGTGGCCATTATTGTTCTAATAATATGCAATAGTCATTATTGTTCTAATAATATTCAATCAAAAACTGGAGATCCGATAAACTATCTTATGACAGTAGCATGTTAAAGGAACATAACAACAATTGGATTATAAACTAACATTAACCAAGAGCAACATGTTTTATGTTCTCTCATGGGGTTTTAGAAAACTTGCAACCATGCACATTTACATCAAAGTAATTGGCAAGTGCCAAATAGTTGGGACTAAAGGCTTGCTTCCATTTCTCCTGTTATAGAATCCTGATCCAAATTTGACCAACTCACCAACACTTGATGATTAAGGACAGGTGAAGAAACCAAATAAAATTGATTTTAGAAAAAAGCATATGAACTAAATCCTCATAGCCAAAACAGCCAAAAAGATCAGATTTGCAAAAAAAAAATATTTGTTCAAAAAATGGTAAAGAAAACTGAATAAGAAAGTTCAAGAGACAAACCATGATGTCTTGTCCTAGAAGGCAGTATGTATTTACCTTGTCTATCTGATCTTATATTATGACATGTAAGAGAAGGTTTCCACAACTAGCCGGGATTCACAGGGCTCAGCCCAGCATCATTAGATATATCAAGTTTTAGTCAAATCAAACACCTATGTGCTAGTGACCACATATGGTGTGCTAGTGGGCACCTGCATTCCCAGTGCTCCTCTTGTATACCATATTGGCAACATGGCCAATATAAGTGGCATTTGATACACCAAGTTTTGACAAATTTCATTAAACAGGAGTCGCCTCCACATTTGAACCACAAGGCTTTATTTATCTACATCACCTACATATTAAACAGAAACCAAATTAAACAGATCATGGTGATAAGTAAAGCAGAAGGAAATACTTAAGTCAAACATCAATTGCTCGCTAACCAGGTATGATATGCATGCACAAGTCAAAAACTTCGATTACTCACAAATTAAGTCCTCGCATGACTTTTGAACACAACTCTCAACAATAAGGATTTTCTTGTGTATTTAAGTAAAACATGGAACAAAATTGTTTCTAACCAACCTCTGTGCAAGAACCATCCACCCATCTTCTAGTGACAGTCGTAACCCGTAACCTCATTTGACCTTCAGGGCCCTGATAACTACATGCCAATGACATTATCTGATTAAAAAGTTTTACTTTCAAGTTACAAACAAAACAAAATGGACGAGGGTTTATACTTGGTCAAAAACTGTATATATAATTGTGGATTTGGAATTCCAGATTGGTTTGGCCGTTCACTTGGTGAAATTTCAAAGAATACCGTCAAACAAGTAGTCCTATCAAGACCACACATTTTCCATGATGTTGTATTTCCTTGGCCTACAATAGTATCGGCACAAAGAGCTCCCTTCTGCAAATGTTACTGAATTAGCAATATGCTTTAGAGATATCAAAGTTCCAAAATTTTCAAAATAAAAAACCATATAAGTATGCATCTTATGTCCTCATTAACACCAAGATCCAAGATAACCTTCTCTAAAGATGTACATGGTCCAATAACTCCCTGAATCTTGATGTCCTTTGAACAGTTGATCTCAAGTGTGCCACTGGACAAATTAAGTAACTATAAGAACTAATGTCTTCAGAAGATACGGCACTAACAAAATATAAAAATAATTAAAACAGGCGATAGAGGCAAAGTTATAAATAATACTGAGAATCAACTGCAATTTTCAAATCCAGTTTTGTTGGATACCTAAAGTTACAAAAATAAAAGTGGAAAAAAATTGCTTTTCACTTAAGCAGTCCAATGGTCCATCGATTTAAGTGTCCATGTGGTCTTAGGTTCCATTGATCTTAGAAATACTGAAGTAAGATTTGAACTGGATGAAGAAGCTTGTGAAGGTTAAAAACCAAACTAATTACCTACTACTGGTGTTGATCCTCATTCATAAATATTAGCCATAAGGTCATTTACAAATTTAATGAAGAATGAATCATGTTGCAATTTTCACTTACTTCAACAGCTATCAACAAGTATGCAAGTCCATTCCTGTTGATAGAAACATTGCCAAAGTTTCCAAGTTGAGTCAAAACCAGAACAAAGTCAATTATGATACCTGACTGATTTTTTTTGTTTAGTTTTCGTTAAAGCTGATAGACATACGATACTTCAAAACTGCCAAATCAGAACTAATTTAGATTCTCAAAAACTATTTGTAATTTGAGCTTGTTGTAGCTTCCACAACGTTCTGGCCTTGATTTAGATGTCAACTGGTTCATACTGGAGACAATTGAGATCACTTCCTGTATATAGCTATTTCAAATTTTCGTTTTTAATGTAATATCACTGTACGTATAGGAGTGAAAAAAAAATACTTAAAAGAAAGACCAAGAGACTGCTCGCCATCTTCAAAAATTCGTTTGAAGGAGTCTTTGAAAACTGGGTGTCCAAAACTTTCAGCAAGAACTACAAGTCCGCCCGTTCTCTCCACTGCTACTTTCATCTCTGCAAGCCCAACCTGGATATATACACACAAAAAAGAAATTTTTATGAGTTAATAAAATTAGCACATAAGAAAATCTTTAACCGTAGGATTATGACAAAATCTCCTCAAATCAAAACACACGTATACACACAAGAGAAGAGAGTGACAAAAATGGCGGCATTTTGTTACTGACAAGTCAACTTTCTGCAGGAAATTTTGCAAAATACATTTGTGGAATAACTTTCAGCCAAATGCTCACAGGCTATTTTATAGGAAAAAGAGGTCCTGTTGAAATTTAGACTTACTAGACCAGCCTAGTTCCACATTAGTTATCAAAAATATTGGGAAACACTCAGGTAATTTTCAACACTTTCTTGTCACAAATTTGTTACTAAATAAATGTTTAATGGGATAATTTAAATAAGCTCATTATTGCATTCACTTATCATGCATCAGAGCATGTGTGTCAAACTAATCAGTAGTCATCTTTAGATGATAAAGTCATTACCATGAAAGCCACATGTCTATAATCAGTCATGGAGGAAGATGACAGGTCTTTAGAATGGATATCGCCAAGCTGAAGCGGGCAAAAAGCAGGTTTATCTCATTGTGTTTGCATGCATGGTACATAGTTAACGGTGTCCAGTGCCAAGAATTATGATCTTAACAATTCATTATCAAGCTTATATTATCGATGTCAATTAGACAAATTCCATGTACACATTACAATACAACTAACACAAAAATGTTACATCAGAAAAGTAATAGAATTATAATAAATGATGTCCAATATTCTTCGCATAAGGATCCCATATCCATTCATACTCATACCGGTCAACTGTTTAACAGACTTACACATGGCACTGCAATGACAGTAGTCTAGTTGTGCCATGTATCCATAATAATCTTTAAAGCATAATAAGGTCTCCTACATTATTACAAAACAAGTTGCTAATACAAAAATAATTGACTCAAACCTGATCAACTGCAGAAGCAAATAGGTCCAACACATGGCCCTGGTTAACTAGCTGCTTGGCCAAATTATCATAAAATTTAACAGCTTTGTGAAAATGCGGGCCTGCATCTTTATCAAGATCTTTATGAGAGCGCACTGACTCTGAGAAATCTTTTGAGACAATCTGCAAAACACAATTTGAGTGAATAAACAGAATGTTTGAAGGAAATTAGCTTGAGGATGTAAATGATGTAAGAATTCTGAAAATCCAGAAAACAATTAACATTAATATCTTTAAAACATATGAGAGACCTCAGAATACATTCTTTCAGAAAGTTATGCAAGGAAAAATTAGTGTAGTCCATTACATTCTTTCAGAAAAATAATTGTTATGCACAAAAAAGAAACTAGGATAAGGTAATCTAACACAAGGTACTAAAGAAACCAATCTCAATGACTCAATCTACAAGAAGCATGATGCTAAGTAAATTTACATTGAAAGGGCACACTAACCTTGAATAACACAGATGCATACAGAATAAAATAGGAAAAAATTAATTCGGCCAATACAAGAACCATAAATTAGTTGCCAGAAGTGAAAGAAGGGGTAGGTGCATGTACAAAGTCAAGTAAACAGCAAAATTCACTAGGAGAATCGACCTATTCCTTCTCAATCTCTCCCGTAGACCCTATCCCTCCCTCCTGACAGTAACAGCAACTCAACTACTGATGGCTGCCAGTGGCAGGTTCCTCTCCTCTTCCTCTTCTTCAGAAATCCCTTTTCTTTTCCAAATTGGGATACCAGGAATCCTGACACTGGACATCAGGGGTTGCGATTCATAGACATGTATGCTTCTGAATTACAGGAATGCAATTTTGAAGCATGTACTCAGCCGTAGAAAGGCGCTTCTGGCTGATGGTCCTGGAATGGATCATAATTTATACAAGGCTAAATGAGAGCACATAACAAGATAATTGGAATGTAGGCCAAAACTTTGTAGCACTCCTAAGCCTCATAAGGATGCTTTTCTGTGAAGATGAAGGCACTAATCTTGAATAGGAATTAGCTATAAACTAGTCTAAGCTTCAACATAAACTTACCAACTAATGATAAACAAAGGCATGCTTAAAGAATTTTCGCTGAACAAACACAACTTATGCTTCTAACATAACAGACCGCAGAATTTACAGTAACCATCAAGTCTCAAGATATGGCAAGGTGATTATTTTAAACCGATGTAGAATTTACAAGAATAAGTGGATTATTCTGGAGAGAGTCATTCGGAATAATATCAATAAAATGAATTTCACATCTTACAACAAATTGCTTCAAGCTAATAATAGTAGCCAACATAGGCACTTCTCACTTTCAAAATGCTAAAAAGTTGCAGAGTTCTCTCACATGGCATCTAATTAATCATTGGAAAAGACGAGCCCCAGCTTGTACAACAAAAGTGGTATAGTTATGATATAACCCTTTTAATTATTATCATCTAAAGCAACAAATATAAGGATCTTCAACTAATATGGATCACTTACTTTTAAAAGGTTTGAAGTCCAGCAATCCAATCAATAAATCCCAGAATAAAGTTTGAAGCTTATGCGTGAAAAAAAGCAAGCATCTTTACCATGCCAGGGCCCTGAGTACATGGCCCACCAACCAAAGCTATGATGCGAGCCCCGGTACCAGGCATACAAGCTCCCAGCAAGCCAGAAGCAACATTTAGGGCAACCCCTGTGCAACGTAAAGCACGATTCCCTGCTTCAACTGGCCACTGATCTGTCTGCAGCTCA
The DNA here is from genome assembly GCA_900464855.2 of Musa schizocarpa. Lineage (NCBI taxonomy): Eukaryota > Viridiplantae > Streptophyta > Magnoliopsida > Zingiberales > Musaceae > Musa > Musa schizocarpa. The sequence goes on from LS990915.1 coordinate 16,128,604, forward strand.
TCCAACAACTGCGACAGAACACAACTAAAATGTTTACCTCTAAAACAAAAAGAAAAAGACAAATCAATCAACCAATTTGGGAGCAAAGATTGAATCTCACCGAACTGAGAGCGTACTCACAATCTGCTGCCGGGAGCAGGAACCTATTGACCGATCCAGATGGATGAAACCCATTGGCTTGCGGCACCTTGGGATATCCCGGCGCTCCAACAGCGGCACCATGGCGGACGCTGGATGCAGAGAGCCCAAGATGATCCAATATCTGGTCTTTGGAGATTTCCTTGGTCCCTCTGAACACGTAGATCTTGGACACATCTGCGAACCCTAGTTCGTAGAGGTGGACCTGGGTACCGAAGGTGACAAGCCCAACGAGGGCGTGATCAGGAAGCAGACCAATGGCCCGGCGCATGGCCGACTTCACGAATCCCAGCTCCTCCTCGATGAGGCAGGTGTCAATGACAAAGAGGAACACGGGGGGTGGCGGCTGGGGTGAGGAGGGGGCGGAATAGTGGTCGAGGGGCGATGGGGCGTACTCGACGGTGGTGCACTGGGGGTACAGCTCGCCGGGGACAACGGCCTCGCTGATGGCGGCGTAGTGAGGGGGGAAGTGGTTGCGGGAGAAGCAGAAGGGGCAGATCCAAATCTTGGCGGCGAAGTCGACACGAGCGAAGGGGTTGAGAACCGCGGAACACGGCGGCTTGCAACGGAGGGGGTTGTAGGGGAGGACGAGGAGAGACGGGGAGGCGCGGATCGGGGCGATGGAAGCGGCTACAGGGACGACGCACTTGCTCGCCTCCAACTTGGAGCGGGGCCAATTGTTCCAGGTCATGCGGACGCCGTCGGGTCCGTCGGGGTCCGGGGCGGCCGCGGCTCCCGCGCCAGCGAGGTCCTCCGCCATGTAGATGTAGTGGCGGCAGCAGCGAGGCGGCGGCGGAGGAGGTTTCTCGCCGGCGATCGGGAATTCGGATGGCTTGGAGATTTGGGGGATGGAGGGAGTATTTATTTATATTTTACGTTATTCATTTCCTCCATAATTAATTCCATAAACGGTTCGGGTTTCATCACCCGGATCCGAACTACAACTTGTGGCTAACGGACGCAACTTTACACAGATTTGGGCTTCAATTGGGTGGGCGGTTGCCCGAACCCGACTCCACCAATCCTATGAATGCACTGATTAGGTCATTAAGATATCTGACTAAATCTTCATTTAATGTTTATGAGAGATTTGAGTGAAATATGACGTTGTTGGGTTATTTTGAATGTGACCAAATGAATTTATTTTTTTTCTTTTTCTAAAAAAAATATATTAATTATTCATAGGGTAATTCCCTCTTTAAAAAAAAATTATTGACTTTAACAAAATTAGTCACAATATTTATAATATATTTAATTAAGTTAATGATTTGTGAAGAGAACTTGAATATGAAACTTATGGCTATTTTACTAAAAAATATTTTCTTAATTTTTTAAAAGATATTTGATAAGATCATAGATAATCATACAAGAAGAAAATAAAATGGATAATCATTTTAAGGAGATCGGCCTCTTGATCACTTCGAATGGATAGACCTCCTAAGATTTACGAATAATATTCCATAGATGATGAAATGAAACACATAAATCCATATTTATAGAGTTCTCCATTAGAGCTTATACTCAAAATAAATAAATAAATCTTTATCAGACTCTTAACTATTCAAAGCTCAAAAAATAAAATGGATCCTAATAATTCCTCCCCCTTCAAATCAGTCTTGTCCTCAAGGCTGAACAACATTAAACTCTGAAAACTTCTTTTTTAGCACTTCAGTCACATATCTATAGTGCATCATAACCCGTTGATCAAATAAGTAGGGTCTCCACTTCTTGATAGTGTAAGCAATAGGTCGACCTTCTGGTGTAATAGTCATTGCTCATCATTTTCATGCATGATGTTAAAACTTTGATTATGATATCATTTATCATTTTATGATACCAAACATTCATTATTTCTCATGCTTAAATCAATATTTTGATATCAATCATCATTTCTCCCCCTTTGTCATCAACGAAAAGAAGAATCATTCAACAATGCAAGTGTTTAAAAGCATGTCAAGTAAGTTTTACACCAATTTATCCAAGCTAGCAAGAAATGAGAAGTTAAGCAAAATATTTGTATGAAAAATGAAAAGCTAGCATTTTTACCTAGGAGCTTTTCGGTTCTTATTAAGATGTGCAAGTTTCTTTATTCCTTTGTCATAAAAAGATAAGAAGAAGAGAAAGAAGAGTAAGGGAGGAATTCATCATTCACAAGAAAATCAAGAACCAATTTCATAAAAGGAATTGAACCAAGTAAAATCCATAATAAATGAGTTTTATTGAATCAAGAGAAAGGATTCATTTAAAGGATCAAGATTTCCATACAAAATCAAATTCCTATTCTTGCAAATGATTCTCACATATTAAAAGTCCATAAATAAAAATTCTTCTTTCGTGAGAAGAGTGAAGATGAATTCATAGGAAAGGATCATCAAATGAAGGATAAAAAATTCATGAATCGAACTTCATAAATTAAATCCCTTTTCTTGTAAATAGAAGGAAGAATGATTCATTGGAATTGTTAAAAAGATAAGTCATCAATCACAAAAATCTATGAATCAAGTCTCTTCTTTTGTAAATAGAAAGATGTTCTCGATTTAAAAAAAAAATTCAAAAAAATCGAGAAATTTGAAAAAGGAATTTATGCATTCGGAAGATTTAGCATGCCTAATTCTCTTCTAATAAAATTAAACTATTTTTTTTATAAAAATATCTACTAATTAATACTTTGTATCAATAAATTCTAAAGATACGTTATGATTATTAACATGATCTCTAATAAAATGATGTCTAATATCAATATATTTAGTTCTAGAGTGTTGAATGTGATTTTTTGTTAAACATATTACACTAATGTTATCACAGGATATATTTTTCAAGTAAATTCCATAATCTTGTAAAGTGTTCTTCATCCAGATAACTTGTGCATAACATGCACCTACTGCTATATATTCTGTTTCGGTTGTAGATAATGCAATCGAGTTTTGTTTTTTGGAGAACCAAGAGACAAATGTGTGACCTAAGAATTGACATATTCCAGATGTGCTTTTTTAAACTAGTTTTTAGAATTAGGATACCATAGACCTAGATTAGGAGTTCCTTTTATATATCTAAAAATCCTTTTAACAGCTATTAAGTGAGATTACTTAGGATTAGATTGAAATCTCTCTATCTGATGGCTAGTGGCAGTTGTGATCTTACTTCTACGTCTTTCCTTTAGGATCATCTACTTTCCATTAATAAGAAACTTCATGATTAGTTTAAAAAAATTCTAAAAAACATCATCTATGGTTGATAGTCATTCAATTCCAAGCATCACTTCGAAGTCTTCCAAGGGTAGCAAAAGAAAATCCACAAGCAACTCTTGACCCTGTATAATCAGTTTCATCTTCAAACACTTGCTATCATAAGTTAAAATACATCCATCAATGACCTTTATTTTGAATTTATCATAGCATTCAATGTGGTAGGTCAATCGATCATCAGTCTTACTATCCATAAAATTGTTAGTGCTACTAGTATTAATCAAAACTGTAACAGATTAATGTTCCAAAGTTCCTCCAACTTTCATAGTTTGATGAATTAGTCAATTCATTAAAATCAATACCTTCATAATCAGAGTCCACATTGTTAGCTTTCTGTCCCTCCCTAATTGGTTCAATTATCAGAAGTTGTCATTGTTTACATTGATGCTCCTTACCCCACTTTTCATCATAGTACCAACACAAACCCTTCGTTGATCTTTTATTGAGTTCTTCTCAAGTTTATAGGGAAATATAGGGGCGACATCACATGAGCAGCGAAAGAATAAAAACAAAAACCCTAAATTTTCCAAAAAGGTATTCATCATCATATGAAGATTAGTGCGTAAAAATCCATGAAACTTAAAACTGTTATGATCAAGAGCACCGAGAGGGGGGAGTGAATTAGTGTAGCGGAAAACTTTCAACATTTAAAATTACGTTCGTACAGTAAAAGTGATTTCAGTAGAAAAGTCTATTCGTAAATCACTTTAACTTGTGATTAGGCAAGAAGTAGTTAAAACGAATCTATGAAGGCAGTTTGCAGTTGTGATGGAAATCAGAATGTAAGCGCAAACTGAAATACGATGTTCGTACGAGAAAAGTGATTTACGTCTAAACACCGATTCGGAAAATACTGAGCTTGGAAACGCAATCGTAAAAGCGCAGAAGGTAGTAAGCTATGAAGGTGGTTTGCAGTAAGAATAATAAGCTCAAAGTAAATTCAAACCAGAGAGCAGCACGATTTTAGAATGGTTCGGTCAATCTTGACATACATCCACTTCTGGCTTCCTCCACCGATGAGGTCATCGACGTCCACTAGAGGCCTTCCTTCAATAGGCGAAGGCCAACCACCCTTTTACAGATTTACTCCTTTTGACGGGCTTAGGAGATAAACCTTACAAACTTTTCTCTCCTCTCTTGAAAGATCTGAACTTGGAAGAAAAGAGGGAGAAGAACCTTTAGCTTATACAACACTTTTGAGCTCTAAAAATCACAGAGTAAGATTAGGATTTTGGTGGTTTTTCGTTGCACTTTCATTGCTGAAAGAGTGGGGTATTTATAGGCCCCAAACCAGTTTGAATTTCGAGCTCAAAACTGTCAATTCCCGAAATTCCAGGGTTTAGCGGTTGCACCGCCTGACTGGGGCGGTTGCACCTCCTGGCCGAGCTCGAAGACTGAGCCTCTGGGCGGTGCCACCGCTTGTCAGGGGCAGTTGCACCTCCTGGCAGAGCTCGGAGACTGAGCTCAGGCGGTGCCACCGCTTGACTAGGGTAGTTGCACCGCCCAGCCAAAACTCGGAGACTGAGCCCTAGGCGGTGCAACCACCGACCCAGGCGGTGCCACCTCTGGGCGAGAGATCTGGGTCTGAATTAGTTGATCCATTTGGCCCAATTTGGTTCATTCAAGGGCCCAATTGCCCCTAGATTAAGTTAATGAGATTACCTCCCATTTCTAACTTAATCATCATGCTAATTACGACAGTTCTTAAGACTTTTATGTTGGGAAATCCTTGGGGCGACATCATATGCGCAGCGGAAGAACAAGAAAAACAAAATCCCCGATTCCCAAAGAGATGTTCGTCGTCGTGCGAAGATTGGTACGAAAAATCCGCGAAACATGAAACTGCGTATAGAGTAGATTGTGTTACCTAGGGAGATCGTATATCCTTGTTTCCTTGCAGATCCTTAGGAGAGGGTGAACGAGGTCAAGCGTCCTCCTCTCTAGCGGTGATCCACACAATAGGGTTGCGACGACGCTCCTCAAAACTCCGACCTACTCAGGAGGTGGAGATGGAGAGGAGAATTGGAAAAGGCAAACAAAAGCTCTCTAGCCCATGGGGGGCTGAATCCCTTCTTTTATAGAGGTCCCCTGCCAAACCCTAATGGGTCCTCCCTAGTGGGTATTAGATCTGCATCCAATAAGACAAGGGCTCGGCTTGGATATCTCATATCCAACCTCTATTCATCGCAATACCTACCATATGTGTGTGACCTTCTAGGCCCAATATCGAAAGCCGGCCGTGAGTCATACTGTCAAAACTCCTTCTAACTTCGGTGAATTATTATCTCTCAATAATAATTCACTCGACTCATCGATTCTTAACGATTAGGCCACTACGTCAAGTAATCCCTAGACGATCTGGGGGAATCCAATCCATTGGACCTGTCGTCCTCGCCATCGCGTGTACCTATAGTCCCTCATCCATCTAATATACCAGAAATCGTATATCGAGCATGGTGTTGTCAGACCCACATAGTTTCTTCTCGAGTCTCGCTCTAATCGGATTCTCCCGGAGAACTCTTTCTCTCTCAACCCGAATGACCCTGGCTAGGGATTTGTCTGAGCAAAAACACATGGGATATTCCTCTTATGACGACGAGAGTGGATGATCCTCTATCGACACTCAATAGCCTTCGTAAGGTCGACTACCACTCCCAATGACCAGCTGTACTAGATTTGGGACAGCCAAACCTATAAGTCTGGTATCAAAGAGTGGAGCACTCATACAGGACATCCTTGGTGTCTCAAGTCTAAGGACCAGATACACTACTAGGACTACGGAATCACTGTCTAACAATAAGGCATCATCAACCATCCAGCATTCCGTAAGTGGATCAATCAGTGAACTCATTCTCCAATGAGCACTTGTAATCCATCCCTAGTGTCCCTACACAAGCAGCCTATGAGACCACCAAGTCCATCATATGGACGGGTATACAAAGACACCCGCCGTCCTCGGTTATCATGATATTCCTCTCGAGTAACCTATGACCGGGATTATTTAGGATATGTGTTTAAAGGTGAATCGATCTCACTATCGTGATCTCATCACGATCCGATTCCCATTGCACAAATCCAAGGACATCACAATATATGTATGCATTTATGCAATAGTTATAAAGTGATATATGCCAAAATATAATAAGCAAAAAGATTTTATATTAAGTCACACGTGCCATCACTCACGTGATTGGCTTGCTGGGCACCTATGACTAGCAATCTCCCACTTGACCTAAAGCTAATCATCTATGTGTCCGATCCCCATCAGACCCCTGTGACACTCAAAACAAATCTGAGATAACGGCTTTGTTAGTGGATCTGCAATGTTATCTTCGGATGAAACTCTTTCCACTACTATATCTCCTCGGGTCACGATATCTATGATAAGGTGGAACCTTCTCAAAACATGCTTAGATTTCTGATAAGACCTATGTTCCTTTGCTTGAGCAATCGCCCCGTTGTTGTCACAATATAGGGAGATCGGCTCTTCGCTACCCGGCACGACTCCCAAATCTGTGATGAACTTCTTCACCCAAACTCCCTCCTTTACTACATATAATGCAGCAATGTACTCCGCCTCCCATGGTCGAAAGGCGGTGGTATCTTGCTTGAACTCTTCCAAAGACACCGCCATCCATTCAAAGTGTACACCTACAATGAATTCGACTTGCTATCATCGACATCGACCGAAAACTTAAGTCGATGTAGCCTTCAACCTTAAGGCTATTACCTCCATATACTAGTAAAAGATCCTTAGTCCTTCTCAAGTACTTAAGGATACACTTTATTGCTTTCCAAGGTCTCCAAGTCCGGATCCGCCGATACCTTCTCGTGACACTCGAAAGCATGCGCTATATCGTGCCTAGTACATAGCATGGCATACATGATAGATCCTATTGCTTTGAGGCATAAGGTATCATATCCATGTTCGCCCTTTCTTCTCCGAGTCTTTGGGGACATACTGTAGAAAGCGATATCCCATGTCTCACTCCAGATGAGACCTCTCTTGGAATTTTTTCATGCCAAACTTTTTTTGACAATGGTTTTATGTACTGGACTAGACAAGCCAAGCATCCTCTTGGATCTATCTCTATAGATTCTAATCCCCAAAATATAGGATGCTTCCCCTAAGTCCTTCATGGAAAAGTGTCTAGATAACCAAGCCTTTCTTTATGGATAGCATTCCTACGCCATTCCCAATGATCGGGATGTCATCCACATACAACACCAAAAAAGGTGATAGCGCCCCCACTTACCTTTCTCAGATACACAAGGCTCATCTTCGTTCTTAACGAGGTTATAAGATCTGATTGCCTCATCAAATCTTATGTTCCAACTTCGGGAAGCTTGCTTTAATCCATAAATGGATCTAAGCAACCTACACACCTTATCTGGACAGTTCTTGGACACGTATCCCTCAGGTTGCATCATATACACCTCCTCCTCGAGGTTCCCATTGAGGAATGCGGTTTTCACATCCATCTGTCATATCTCATAATCATAGTGTACTGCAATAACCAATAGAATTCTGATAGATTTTAGCATTGCTACGGGTGAGAAGGTTTCGTCATAGTCAACACATTGCCTTTAACGATACCCCTTAGCTACTAGCCTTGCTTTATAGGTCTCTACCTTTTCATCTACTCCGATCTTTTTTATCCACTTTCGATAAATATCCTCTAATCTCCTCTAACCTCCTCACGGCATCACATTATTTCCATCATCAATAAATATCCTCTAACCTCCTCCTTGTTCAGCCGTTGGCCCATTCGATGCTCTCTTCTCCCCCTTCATCCTACTATAGAAGACTACTACACCTTCTTCCCCTTGCTCCGATCTCCCCTCCTCTCCCCAACCCTCACAACTCATCGACGCTTACAAAGCAGATTCCGAAGAGAGTTTTATGGATGAGATTGTTCTTCTACCTTTTCCACTTCAAATTCTTCTACAAAACGCGATATTAGTTTGATTCGATTAGAAAGTGGTGCTCCTTGACCTACTTTTTTTATTGAGACTCTCATCTTGCCGAATATTGGTTGGAGCGGTGCTCCTCAACTTTGGAGCTCTGCTCTTTGATTGAACCGTGCCAATATCACGTATTACCACTCTGCTTCAAGGCTGTTCGCCCTTCGGTAACTCGATGCTCTCAGTTTGGGCTTTGCAGTTTCTTATGTTGGTCTTCTTAATGTAGTTTTGCATTGATCTGCTAGGTGAAAGTATCGTACTGCTTTCTCGTTACATATCGTTTATAGCATGTGTTCTTGCTTGCAAATGTTTTTTAGTGTTGCCAGGATCTGAAGAGAGATTTTAGGAGCTTGGAATGCTTCGTATAGTTCACAGTTTAGCACTTTAAATATTGAACATTATAGGTTAGGAAACATTTCCAGGATTTATCATTAGACTTGGAATTAGTAGCCTGTCATAATCATGCTTCTTAAGATTTCAATTACTGATACATAAATGTGCATATATATAATTTATTGGAGATGGTGTAATCTGTTAAAATCTAAGCTTGATGGAGATACTTCCTGTACTTATAATTACATCTCTGAAGCAATTTAGAAACCTCTTTGACTTTGCTTGGCAGCAGGAGATTTTGGAGATCTCGGACGCCATAAAACAAAATTTAATTAGTATCGGTGATCAAGATTTCTGCTCCAAAAGAACTCGAAATGAAAATTAAACTCAAGCAATTAAGATAATGTCATGCTGATTAGGTTGCAGGAATGGTAATTGTCTGCAAAGGTTGTAGCATGACTATTAAGACTACAGAAAAACCCTTCTTCTAGGTAGTGAATGCCAAATAGTACTTTCCACGGAGTAGATCTTCAAGAATCAATGTTTCTATGCACTTTGATCTTTCTGAGCTTTGTACTGTTTAAAGTGTTTTCCATGAACAAGCTCAATTTGCTCTACATGTGCAGTTTCAACATCTGCATCACTGCTGTTGAGATCCTAAATAGGTACAGATCAGAACTATTACTTGGTGAAGATCTCAGTGGAAATGACATGCATGCATGCAATGAAACCATGAGCTGTGAAGTTGGGAAGGAAAGTTCTTCAAATCCAAATTCCTAATTTATTATTGCTTTTTTACTCTCTTCAGCATGCACACCTCCATCCAATTCCTGGAGAGAATAGTCATCAAATCCAAGATCAATATGAACTAGCTAAATACTGATATGTGGCCAAGAACCATCACCCTCAAGCATCTCTCTACCTCTTCCCTCTACAAAGTAATTGACACAGGGATGCAGAACAGAGAACACTCTACATTTGACATATCTCACACACCAATATGTTTAGTATCAGCTGTGCCTGTTGGAGTTGGTGATGGCATTTGAGGAGAAGATCAATTCCAGTATATAGTTTTCGCAGTTTTCTTCATATATACACTATACATATGCCAGTGTGCAAGATCACTCTTTTTTTTTTTTCCTGATGCCTGTCATAGCATTTTGCAGTGTTGCAGAGATTGAGGTCAGAAGATCTCCGGATGTCCAACATGCAGAACAAGCATAACATCTACAGTGAATGGGTGAAAACATATGAAAGTGTAATGTTCAATATTAGAAGGCTTCATGTAATAAGCTAAAATTTTGCTTATGAATAAACCTTCTATCATTTTTGTTGTCATTCTTCTATCCAAATTTATATTGTAAATTGATGCTTACAACAACAATAATAGAGTCGTATTGTCTTTATTATTTAGGGTCAAATCTCCAGGCATCTTTAATTAAATTAAAAATATTTAAAATTATATGTATAATTTTAATCAGACTTTTTTAGGTCTTCCTCTGTATAGCGTTATAATGTTGGAATGTAATTTCTTTAAGATCCAAAAATTATCGAAATGAAAGAAAAAATGATTATGTTAGAATAAGTCCGGTAAAATAAAAAGAAAATCTTAGTGACGAATTCGGATTAAACGAACAAATTTTTTTTTTGACAATCTAAACAATACAAATCGAAACAGAAAAAAAAAGAGAAGGAAAAATAAGGAGAGCAAAAGAGAGACTACTTCCACGGCGCATTTCTCACAGAACAGCGATGAGAGACACCAACGCCGCCACCCAGTGTCCGCGCGGATCCCAATCTGGCGAGGCCCGCCCGTCGCCGTAGCCGAAGAACTCGAGCTCCACCGTTTGATTGATGCTTGTGGTTCTTAAGGCGAGATCGCTCTGATCTAACGGCTGAGATAGGCCCTGTGGTCGATGGTTGAAAAGAAACGGGAGGCCGGTACCCGATTCGCGAAGTGAGCAACTTTATTTTGCCACCCGTTTATGTTTACCGGACCTCTACCCATATCATGATTGGCTGATTGGTGATGCACTGTGCATGACGCCACGGTAAGGTGGACATTAGAGAGTTGGAGCCCACATAGAGGGGCTCGAGCTTCCGCCGTTGGATTCGGACATTTACAAATCATTAAGGCGAGAACGGTCGGATCCAACGGCTGAGACAGGCGCCGTGACACGGCGGCGACGAGTTACATGGTTGCAGGAAACGGGAGATGGGGAGACGGGTTCCCGTGTCCGGAAGTGAGCAGCAAAGATTCTACCAGTTTCGTGATTGGCGAAGCAGCGTGGGACCACTTAGGGCCCACAGATGTATTGTTTGCACGTTCGGACGAAGGATGGAACCAGATATTATTCGGTCTTCACATAAAAAGAGGGGGGAGAGAGAGAGAGAGGAAGTCACCCCAGGTTCCCTCTGTTCTCCTTGCCTCGACCGATCTCTTGGGCTTCCCCGCTTCCGATCTCGTCCATCATGTCCTCGGTAAGCGATCTTCTACCCCTCCAACTTTTCCGTGATTTCTTTGCTCATCGACAGTACGATTCCGAGAAATCTGATTCGTTCAGACAATCGGGAGTCCTCGGAACTTGAAACGCCCTCGCCGTTCTTTGGAATCGATCGATCGATCGATCGAATTTTGATTGAAATGGTCCTGTAAATTCAGTAAGTTCTGGGAACGTTTGGGAGATGTGGATTACGTTTGGGGACTGATCCCTTTTGGGGATCGACTGAATGGTGTGGGAGTCGAAAGTGTTGTATCTAGATTTGGTAGTTTATGCAACTTGCTTGGTCTTGTACTTATATGGAAGTCGATTTTTTGGGTGATTACGTGTTTTGGAAAATATGATTTTTTGTTCATTGTCATTTGCGTTCCTTGTTGACTTAGAACCTCCGATGAATTCCAGTTGTCTTAATTGCTTATCCAGGTCATAGGAACTGTTTTAGGATTCCGAAATCTGTACAAGCATGACCAGTTTATGTGAGAATGATTTTTTTTTTTTTTATTCGAGACTTCAAATTTGGGTGACTAAAGCGAATACTAGTAACCTAAGTGCTTAAACGAAGTATAACTTTCTGAATTGTCTTTTGATGATTGAATTGGTTCAATCCGGAGAAGAAATATGCTAGATAAGGTTCATTATTTAGTTTCCAGTTCAGAACCTGATTGTAAGCTCCATGATATTGCTCGTTAAATATTTCTCTTATTTTGGAGAAATTCTAAGGGTGAAATAGTCTTAACCTCACTCGGGATGAAAATATTAACATAACAAGCCATAGAAAGTATCAAAATATATGTGATTCACTTAAAGGCAGATTACAATTATTGCAGGCTGATTTTCACTATTGTCAAAACAATTTATGAACTTTTTAAATATTAAATAGGAAACAGACATTATCACTTTCAAAGCAAATGCTAATGCATGTGCAAATTAAGATGTATGTCAAACATTAGCATTCTTTCCTTCTCTCCTCTTTGTTCCCACTCCCTTTCTCTTTTTCTCTTTGTTTGCTCCTCTGTTATTCTCTTTTAACTGGACTTACTCACCTGTAGGGTACCATTTATCGTCTCTTTCTTCTTTATTGAATTAGGGGTCAGATTGTCCAAAATCTTTATGGTGAAAAAGGATCTACGTAGCTGATCCAAATAATTGCAACTTTACAACTTCTTGTTGTTATTGTTGTTTTGTCCAACATTTATTAGTCCCTTCTCATCCAACTGTAGCTTTAATTATGAAGAAAGACAGCTTAACTCTGTAATTATCATCCCTTCTCATACAACACCATCTTCTCCTGGGGCATCAACCAGTTCAGTTCCTTGATGTGGACTTGGGCATTCTCTAAGCTGGACTTTCTTACATCTGTCACCCCATAACGATTAACTATTCGCATCTCCTATAGCATGAAAACTCATCTTTTAGGAACTCTTGTTCACAACAACATAATCGACCTTTCTTTCGATATATGACTTATCAGATGTCCACAATCTGATCAGCCAGTTTGTTGTTCTGCACTTCTCAGATTTTCATCATATCCTTCTTGCTTTCAAAGACATTAACAAGTTTTACAATTCTCTATAAAACTGCAATTAGTTAGTTTTGTGGATATACACCATGGAATTTACTGTCATTTCCCTTTACACTTAACTGTGTAATGAAATATGATAAGCTGTATACTGTTTTTTTCTGAAGTATACCTGAACCTATATCAACTGAGGTTCATACAAAAAGCTAGGAGGTGCAAAACCTCTTCAAATAAGCTTTATACTGCTGGGGACTGCTTGCTCAGCACATATAATGTATATGTTTTTCTTAAATGCGAGATCATGTTGTTTCTAATCAAAGAAGCATTAATTAGCATTAGTGAAAACTGAAAAGAACATCAGGAGACAGTATAAGGTTCTGCATAGCAAGAGGCACCTATCTATACAATAAGGTAGTTACAAAAGTTAAACATTGGCAAGTAATAATGTCATAAGATATATAGCTTAGAGTTTTTCATACCATACTATCTGACTGTTGATAATAATACTTCTCTCATGCTCACTATGATCACAATTGCAACCAGAAAGTCAACTCGATTTTAGTAGCTTCCTTTTCTGTGTTGGCTGCCATCAATATTCTTATTAGTGTTTCCGACAAAGTGCTTTGAATCAATATGGGGACCATATTACATATTTTATGTGATCTAGCTATGGAAGCTACGTCTTTATCTTTGGACACTAAAATCCGTCTTTACACGAAGGCAATGCTACATAAATGCAAAATTTTTGTATCATATGAAAAATATGACTAAACACCACATTTTTTCATCCCTCCATACATGGTCTCGTCCTACCAAGCACCCACTCTTGCATTGAGCACCGTCAAGTTACTTGCCAAGGACATTCCAAATTGAGCCAACAACACAATCCTGAAAGTAATATTATTTCTGGTCTTGGTTGAAATTATCATCTTATACCGAATCATATATTAATATAGTTTAGAACCATTTTGCAGGTAAATCGTAGGAGGAATGTAGGAAGCAATATCATGAAATCTGTTGTGACTTAAGAAACCAACTCTTGTTCTTAAAGTAATTTTATACTGAATATTTTTCTTTATTCTGTGATTTTTTAGAATATTTTCAAATCATTTAATATTATGGTTGATTAGTTATTAGAAAATCAGACATGTCACTTGTTTATATTGCACACTGTTTTGTGTGCTGATTATTGTAATTGAAACTTAATTTCAGAGGTGCTTGTATCATATACACTAACTTGTCTAGGATTAGCCTGTATAAGCCGGTCTGTTCATTTTATAGAAACCAGTTGTATCATGAACAGATGATAATTTCTTGTCTTTACCTGTTTTAAGAGTTACCAAGAAGGAAGCTAGCATGTTTGTCCATAAGATAGTTCCACTGCGCCTGAAGACAAAAGTACCAGACCCGGATAAAATTATTCGTTTAAGAGGTCGTATTCTACTATTCTCAGTCAGATGGAGTTGAGGAACTTTTGGAATTGCTCACTCAAGTTCGTAATATTAATGTCTAGGCAAATTAACTGATCCAAATTCTTGCAAATGTTACAGAGATGTAAATGTTCCTCACGTTTAGCCGAGTATCTTGTAATCAAATCGTGACTATAACACGCAGAAATCCTTCTGCATGTACTTTATCCATCTATACTTGATATGTAGCTGAGGAAATTCTGAAGCCCATGTGTAATGCAAAATATATCTGCTAGGCCACTTGTTAATAAATCTTGTATCAAAAGTAATGAATGTCTGATCCTCCACATTTCAATTGGTTGAAAAGTTTGTGCTCCTTTTCTTCTCATACTTTACTTTTGTTATGCTTCTCTTACAAGGAGGATCACCATGCATTAAGTAAATAATTACTTTAAACTTCTTTATGAGGAGGATTGTTATGCTTTCAAGTTTCAAGTACTCGAGTGAACAAGGGAAAATAGAAATTTAATTGAGGAAGAAAAGGATAAACTGTTTGCAAAAGAAAAGCTTCTTTTTTGGAGAAGGAGAATGATTAATGACACAGTGCGTGCATTTGTATCAACAGAATTGGTGAATTTTGTTGTACCTGTATGCAGCGTTTCTGATAAGTTATGTAACTCTAGATTGCTCTGAATCGGCAATGTATTCAACATATGCTTTAATCTCATACCATGTCGTCATTTTTATGCTGAAAAATCAGCTATTATCAACAGCACCCAAGCTACATTCTTGCTGACATTAATTGCTGATATAAGGACTTCAAGGTAGATGACAGGTTATAGAAAAAGAATAAGAAATATTTAATTTATGAACAATAGAGGATAAAATGAGATAAATTCATCTATAAGATGATGTAGACACGTTAAAAAAAGACCTAAAGATGCAGCAGCGAGAAAAGACAAATCAATTAGATTAATATAGTAAGGAGAGATTGAGGAAGTTGTAATATTTGTTTTCGACAACAAAATTAAAATAGATCTGATTGCTTTTTGTTGGACTAGTCATGTTTCCCTAAACAGCAGAAAAAAGAAACCATATAGCCTCTAGATTGTTGGGAACGTACAGCTTGTTGTTTTTTTGTTATAAGATTAATATGACTAAACTTCTTCACTTTTGTCATTTCATGTACATTTTGTAGTACAATCTTCTGCAGAAAATTAACTACTAATTGCTGGTTAATTGTTTCTGCTGCTTCTGTTGTCTCGCCTATTGGCAGTTTTGGTTTTCCATAGCTGACTATGGTCCTCGAGATTTTTTTTTTTGAGTGCATCAGGAGACAGCTCAACCACTGCCCAAGTTTGGAGAGTGGGATGTCAATAATCCTGCCTCAGCTGAAGGGTACACTGTTATATTCAACAAGGCCCGAGATGAAAAAAAGACGGGTGGTAACTCAGGCACACCCACAGCAACACCGAAAAGAGATGTAGGAGGTCTACAAGCAGATGACACCTACCAGTATCCAAGAAAAAGTGTATGTCAGTCTTTTATTTTTTATCGCAGCTGATCTCTGGAATCATTGTGACTTGATTACAAAATCATAAAAGCTCCACAATCTGGAAATCATGCTAGCTTAAAGCCTCCTTTTCCTGCTTTCGTGTGTGTCGTATAACACAAGCTCACTGATTCTTTCAATAATTCACTAGCCTCTTTATTAATTTGATGTAGCGGAAGTGGCTTTGCTGTGGTTGAATGCTGCTGCTGGAGCAACGACCACTCGGTGATCTCAGTTGGGGCTGTGAGGAAAAAAGTTTGTTTTAATGAACAGATACTATCGTTGGATCATTATTGTGTGTATCAATATTATGTAGGCAAAAAACAGGAAACATGGATGGAGGACTCTTATTTCAATTTTGCTAAATTGCTGGAAATAGCAGTGTGTTACAATTTGTGCAGATCAGTTATCGGTAGACTAGCAAACAACAACACATTGCTCATTGAGGTTTTTGCATCAGACTCCTCCCTCCATCAGAAACTGTTGCTCCTCCTATAAAAATTATCAGATGTGATCTCCAACCATCAACCCTTAAATTTGAGACCACATCTGATAATTTTTTATAGATTCTAGTTAGCTAACTTAGCTTTGCAAATATGGTTTCTGCATATTTCGAATATGATTTATGTTTAAATGAATAAGGGAGACATTGCTTGTGGCAGTATTTTGTCACTTAGAATCTTAATGGTTCCTACATAATCAAGTCCCAAAAGCAGCATGTTTCATGTTAATCAAGTCAAATTCTATCAAAAAAAAAAATCCACATAAAGCATGAATATTTGATTTATTTCCTTAATATTTGAACTTATGCAACCAATGTGCCAAATAGACCTAGTAATGCCTTTAAGAAAGAAAAAAAAAAGATAGAAACCTATAGTAGTACCTAGCAAAGGTGTTAGTTTTTCTTGTTTATTCTATTCCTTTTACTTTTTATTTATTGCCAAAGATTTGATTATTCTTTTAGCTGTATTGTGATGTGTTTTGTTTCTCAAGTAAGGTAAGATATTTCATGTCATGTGTATGTACCAATGTGATTAGGATTTATGAGAATATTACATGTTTTTTTTCTTACTATTTATCATTGTTGCTTATGTTTAAATCATATAATAAATTATACATGACATACAGGTTTTTGTGATGATATTTCTTGTTATTCATAAAAACCATCAATTTATGTGATTTATGACGTGCTTTTGTGCTAACATTCATATCATTATATTATAAATTATCTAATTATTATTATTTACTCTATTTAGTCCCGAGGAGTAACCGAAGAATTATTTTTGTAATATTTGGATTATATTATGCTATGAGAAACTTATTTAAAATTGATTTTCTTAAAAAAAAATTAACTTAATATTTTTTTTAGTTGTTAAGTGTAATTATAGATAAATCATTATATAATATGTAACTGTGTGGTCGTCATCAAAGTAAACAATTATCTTTATGATGCTCTTGCATATGTTTGCATCACTCGCTTCTGAAACCCAATCCTAGGAATGTTGTCATAGGCACATACATCAACATAAGACACAAAGAAGTTCTCAGTTCGTCCGTGCGTTCTTCATGAATCTACCGCGAAGAAACAAACTCGCGATTTGGACCGTGGGATCGTTCGATCATACGGCCCACACCAATCCAATGAGTCAGCTCGGCGTTAATTGAGCTCGGGTTGACTCGCGATTCGACTCGGTACAATCGGTCCGAGTCGACTCGATGAGCTTATTAAAGACACAAAAAAGAAAAGATAAAACAAAAATCATCAGGAGAAGCGGCGTGCACGGGAAGCGAAGCGACGAGCGAGCCCTAACATTTCCTCTGCTGCGGCTGCCGACATCGCCGGCCGAACCTCCTCCTCCTGGCCGCAAGCCACAACCCACCGCCCACCGCCTCTCACTGCCGTTGTCGCTTCCTCTCGCAGGTACTTCTGTCTCCCGTCTCTTCCCCCCATTCTCCTTCCCCCTCTCCTCTTGTCTCCTCTGTCCTCTTCTCTCATTCCCTCCCCTGTTTTGTCCTCTCCTCCCCTCTCCAATGCTTGCTTAGGTAAAACAGATGATCCTTCACATATTTAAATCTCGCAGAACCACACGGCCTTTTCATGCGGACCCTCCGATAGTGTTGTTGTTTTGATTTCCACAGAGAACCGATGGTGTGTCGGTTCAATCAATTGCATAGAAATCTTCTGCTGTCATCCTGTTTGAAGTTGAGCTTGTCTAGCCTGGTAATTGATGTGAGATCATGCAAATTCATCATGAGTTCTCCTTCTCTTTAATTCTGTTCATACACTCGTTTATATTCCAGCACATACGATTGGTTTAGGCAAGCCATTGCATGCCTGTTTCGTTATGTCTGTTCCTTCTCCACTTTTACCTTAAACCATGCTACATCTGATCTGTCCAAAAGTCTGAATGCGTAAATAAGAAATTTTGTTGGAATTGATTGATCCATGGAATTGGTTACGCGTGGATTTGATTGTTTCTCCAATCTGATTGGTTAACATAGTATAAGGGACAAATGTGTGAGATTTCTTATTCCTGATGAAAACCAAGTGTTGTCGCCTGAAAGCAGTAGTTACCTGTGGTTGCATAATGATGAGAAAACAACTTTTAATCTGAAGATTGGTAACAGGATTCGTAATCTAAGTCTACCCTAACGGTTTTTTTACTGATCTGATTGGTGAACAGCTTTCAAGGAGAATAATTTGTGAGATTTATTATTCCTAATTTACTTCGTTCTGTACCCTGGTTTTAACCTGTGTTTTATCAGAAGATTATTTTTGAGTCATTCTAGATGTGCTCATGTCTTGAGACTTGTAAGGACACTTTTTATTGAGTATTGTCACAAGTCTGAAAATATGTGAGGATGCCAATCTCAAAACTTCAATAATGTGACATAATTGCTATTTTCCTGCATAAATGTATTCATCTTTACTTCTTCATAATAAATTTTGTTTCATTCTCTAGTTTCCAGCTCCAGTTGACAATGCCAGTCCTTTCTTTCTCTTCTTCTTACATCGTAATTGTGGAACAAAGTTTTATCTTTTCTCTAAACTTCACATCAAAGAAGTGCACTAGTTTTCTTCATTCCCCTTACTTCCATGCTGCCCCATCATGGTTGTCAAATGTGTTAGTGACCTTGGTGATGGATCTTTCCTAAATTCCAATGGTGGCCTAGCTAGCTGGCAGCCACATAAAAGATTTAACGCATTCGTGCCATCATTTATTGAGTTATAGTTGATACAGCCAGGTGATGATGTATTCATATTATTTTGAAAAGTTAGAAGTTCAATTCATGTTAATGACCCTTCCAACAATAGCATTGCTATTCATAAATCCCTGATACATAATTTCTCACAATCTTATTCAAGTTGTTTATTTTGGTCTTGGGGATTTTCAAAACTTGGCTCTTGCATTTGAAGTTGCTAAGTCTCATCTCTTCCTATTTATCATTGAAAATAACATAAAATAAACACCCTTATGGTTTTGTACAATAACCAATTATTCTAATACAACTTTATTATACTTGATTGCATTTAGTGACTTATATGGAGATTCAGGAGGCTTAGTGATCAAATTTGACTACGAAGTGTAACGATAGATATCAAGCTATAAACTTCAAACCAGCGATTTAAAAAGGCGCTCGGGCGAGGCGAGGCGAGGCCCAAGCGCCTCGCTAATCTCCCAGGCGGTGCGCTTCAAACAGGCGCCGCCTGGGTTAACCAAGGCGACCGAACAAGGATTTTAGGTCTGGTTCGGTCCTGGTTCGGTCTCCGATGGTTAGTTGGTTCAATCGAACCAACTAAAACTGCTATAAGTGACAACCGAACCCTAACCCTCGCCGCTGTCGATCCCGATCCCCTCCGGCCGCTCGTTGCTCCCATTTCGCGCCGAATCAGCCAGCAGCTGTTGTCATTGTCATTTTCTTTCGCCCTCCCATCGCTTTCGCCGCTCTGCCTCCGCTTCCCTCGCTCCCTCTCCTCGCTGTCGTTGCTCGCCATTTGCCGCATGCCATTTGCCGCCTTTCGCCTCACCGCCTCCCTGCTGCCTGCCCATCTCCTCCCACCACGCTGCTGGCGCCGCCATTTTGTCGCCATCCCGCTTCGCCGGCGCTATCGCTTATCGCCATTGGTTGCCGGCCGTTGTCGCCACACCGTTGCCTCCTTACACTCATTGCCGCTTCCTCTTTTCTTTCGGTCAGACTTCAAAGAGACCTTTACACTTCCTTCTTCTCCTTCGTTAATCGATTATAAAGATAATCGTTAACGATATCTTTAATATTGTTAGGTTTATTTGAAATTATTAATTTTCAATACTGTTATTAGATTTTTTTAATTTAATAGCATATTTTAATTTAAAATTTTAAATAATTTAATTAATTAATTATATTATATATTTTTATATTTTAGCGTCTCGTTTCGCTCAGGCGAGCGCCTAGTGCCTCGAGCATTTTTGGACCTTGGCACCTTTTGGCGCCTAACGCTTTTTAAATCACTGCCTCAAACTACTATTGTACATTAGGAACATGAGTCGATGAGCGGTACTTATATGGAAAAACTTTGAAAAAGAGGCATCATGTAACAATAGAATTCACTAAAAAAATAATAAAACCTATTTTACTAGACCCCCCACCAAGTGGAAAAAAGAGAAGAAAGGGATAGGATAGACAGGCGCAAAAAGGAGGGGAGAGAGGATGGTCTACATATTTCTCATAGCCAATGCCCTGTCCTATTTAGGGTAAACAACCGACCCTAAAGTCTAATTCTAATTCTAATAAAGGACATGGATAATCTCGATTTTGAAGGTTTACAGTGATGTCCAGAATATTGTGACTCCTAGTCTTCTGGATCAGATGTCTATCATGAGTCTGGATACTCTGACAACATGTTGTTAGCCACTTTATACATTGACAGACAGTAATGTTTTATTTACTTTAGACCAAAAAAATCTTTTCCTTTTTCCCCGTTCAACAGGCACATTGAAGTCTTCCAGTATTTTCTCGTCAGCCTTCATAAGAGGACGAACATTCTTAGACGATGGAAGGAGGACCAGGATCATCCTCGAGTCCTCCAATCATGCAAGATGTCCACTCTGACTCATTAGTGTCAGGGAACTCTGGTGGTGATGGCTCACCATTAGTGGCACGTTTAAGGAAACTTCTCTTTCGTCGGATGCTTGTGGGGGTCAGTGATGGACGGTTCTTTTTGGGTGTATTTCATTGTATTGACAAACAAGGCAACATCATCCTTCAGGATGCAGTGGAGTATCGTAGCGTTCGCCAGTCTTCTTCATCACCAATGGAACAGCGATGTCTTGGGCTTATCCTGATTCCTGCCAGGTGCCGATCTTCTTGCCATGTAGAATGCTCCATAGATGAGCAGATGTCGCTCCTATCACTTAATAAATGAAGGACAGGGTTGTGTGCTACTAAAAGAAAATAAAAGATTTTGTTATCTGCTCGGTGGCTGGTGTGCTCCAAACAAATGCTTTCATTACTTCTGCTGCCTGTGAAGCCCCTGGTCTGGATTAAGGCACGCCATCATCTCACAAACCACGCCAAGAACTTTCTTTGGTGACTGTTTCATTCTGAAATGCATTGCATTTTGTCAAGTCTCTAATTGTATGTGAATAGTTGATCTTTGTTCTGCTCAATCTGTCATTCCTGTGGTATGCTCTTCAGCTCTTCGAACTGCCCTTGAACTTGTATATGTTCTTGTTTTTGTTCATCGGAGTCTTACTATTTATTCACGAGACCGCAATGCAGTTCTTGTTTCAATCATTGCATGTTTGTCGTTGCTTATTTGGAATGTTCGGGCCTCTTGCTCTTCAAGCCAAAGCTGCAACTTCACACTGCAGCATAGTGGAGGAAAAAAATGTGTGGCAAAAGGAGAGATACCAGTGTCAGCTGATTGACCTGCAAACCAGGGTATGTTATAGTTAAGCACTGTTAAATTGGCATATCTTTGCATGACTAAGCATTAGACATCCAAAATACTAGTCTGGTGGATTAGCATTCATTCATGTTCAGGAAAGCAACATATGTGTAAGTCAACCGGTTTTAGCTTTGATATTTGAATGACCAACACTGTTGTGGTACATTGATGTTGATCAGGAGTCTACATATTATGTGCTTAAATATGCTTTTTCATGAGTCTGATTGTTATTCATTGGTGAAGCAACAGCAGCAGAGATCGGAAACAGCAACTAAACGTCTAAATTGTCATCTGGTTGATGAGCATCAGTAATATTTTTTTGGAGTTGCCAATTACTCAATGTCGGTTAGTATTTGAATAGAGTAATATTCAACTCCTATTCTTGTAGAGTGGTAATATTCAGCATCATTGGAATATTTAAGTCTAGAGGCATGATTACCAAGCTTTTATTAACCCAATTCAATCCATTAGATGAGAAATTAAACTACGGTGGTACAAAACCTGTTCTAATGGGAAGAATGTCTCTCTTGTAATTCCTTTTTAACTAGGAGAATTCTTGTTCTAATGAACAGATACTTTCTCGTTGTGAAATCACTAAACTGAATTAAACTTAAGTTCTTAAACTAGTGTTTTTTCACTCGCAATCAATAATTTAAAATCAACTTAATTGTCAGAGGGTCGTGAGATATATATATATCTCAACTTAATATTTTGTTCTTCCAAACCTGATGACTTTAAAAAAGGGTTAGGTCGGATTAATTTTGGCATATGGGAATGATGACTAAAATTGATAATCTCACATATTAATCAAATTTATAATATTCGATATGAGTATAATAATATCAAATCTTACGGTATCTTTGAATGTATAGACATGCGAAAACCCTAATCCAGAAGCATAAAGCCGCTTTCTTTGCCGTATCTCTAATGCCTAAAATACACCCACGCATCAACATTCCATCGGAAGACCACCTCGCCCACTCTTTCCGTGGCTGGGAGGTCACACCTAAACGTTACCCTCTCCCACGCTCTGGGAGGCACAAGGCATCGTCTTATGCGGGTCCCTCCTGTAATCTGGAATAATCGCGCGGGTACGTCAAAGGGTGACAAGGAACAGGTAGGAGAACACAATGGTTCGTTTCATAAGTTGCACCGTTTCTTCTCCTCTGTGGAAATCCCACACGATTCAAATTAGAGGCGAGCGAGAGAAGCCGATTGATTCCTCTTCCCATCACGGTCTTGTGCTGCGTTCTCGCGTCGCCGATCTCGTCGCTACGCCGCCGCCGACGATGTCTAACCTCCCGCAGCCGCACTGCCTCGCCCCTGCCTTCGGCGGAGGCGCCGCCCCTCCGCCCCTGTCGTCCACCGCCGGGGGCGGGCAGCCCGTGAGGGACCGCAAGATCGCGTCCGCGGAGCAGCTCGTGCTGGATCTCTGTGAACCGGATCTTCGGGAGAACGCGCTGGGGGAGCTTTCCAAGGTATCACGCTCTCGGGTTCTGTTCTTTCGAATTGCTTTTTTTTATCTTGATGTTCCAGGGAGAGTCTTGGAAATTTTAATTACTGTGGATTGTTAGTCGATATGTAATGGTTGGGGTATAGATGCGTAATACATTAATTCTTTCGGACAGGAAACCTTCTCTGATGTTGTGGCGATGGATATTCTTGTGCTACGGTAGAAAGGTTGAATTTTTAATCGATTAGTTCCTGTAATTAGCTGAAGCTTCTATCTTGAAATTGACTAGTATGCTTTGGTGGATGGTAAAGTTCCCTATGAGCACTGCAATGGGATCTTTTGATCTGGAAAGGAACTATTCTATTCTTTTTCCTTTTTTTTTTCTTCTTTTGATGATTGATCTTGAAGTGGTGGTGACCTGAACAAAGATGGGAATTGGGTAGTTTTGTTTGATGTTCCAGGAATCCCAAGGGCCATTCAGCTAGTTGCATGAAGGTTGGATGGTTAGAATAATTAATAGTCATAGAATAATTCGTCATCTATAAATTTGTTGCTGCCGGCCTAGTTCTTTTTGATTATTTGTCTATTGTGAAAATTCTAAAAAACTTAATACCTAAATTTTCATTGCAGAAGAGAGAGATATTTCAAGATTTGGCTCCTTTGTTATGGAATGCATATGGGACAATTGCAGCTCTCCTCCAAGTTAGTCTTTATGCTGATATAGTTTTCTTAATATTCTTGACATGCATTAGTTAGAAATATGTGAAACTTGGTGCAGACAACAAGATCAATGTGAACGAAGCAAAAAGAGTTTACCGAATGAAAATGGTTTCTGAAAAGGAAAAACATAAACGAGCTTCTGGAAGCCATTTGATCTTTTCATAGACATTTGCTTTGAAACCTGTGTTTGATTCTTCTGATATGTCAGAGTGGAATAATTATCAACCACGTCAACATCCTCTTCCCCTCACCCACTTTAAGCTGTCCAATTCCCAGTCGAGAAATATGCAGATTTAGGATCAACTTTTGGTGAAGAAGAGTTGCACTAGACTGGAGATCACTATCTCAATGTCAAGATTCTATAATCAATGATTGAACTATTGATGACAATTTATTTGTGTTGGATGTATATAGACTGTGTAATGGTTGTTTTGTTGGTTACAGAGAAGGTCTCTTCCTGATTACTATAGTGCAATATACTTTTGTTGATAAGCACTGTCTAAGCTATGTAGTTATTTAGATGTATACTGTATTTCATAATATTGGTATTTTGTATGTATATTCTATTGGAAAAGTTGCTTTGGATGATACTACTGTCCCTTATCTAGATTTTGCTTCCTGCAATATGCATTTCTTTTACAAGTTGGGATTTTTGTGGATTAAATTTACTTGCTAGGTTGGCATCCTGCAAAGTATGTGTTGTTGATATGTGACGTTCTCTGACACAAACATTCCACCAGTACAAAATGACAAGGAAAAGTACAACAGGAATTAAAGAAGATGAAGAAACAAACTAGAAAGCACATTAGGTACTACTCAGGGGTTGCTAGAAGACAACACATGATAGGCACAACCCTCAATGGTTGCATACACACAAAAAAGAAAAGGATAAAAAGAGGAAAGAAATTAGTACACCATACAGTCAATATATTGTTGATGCCTGTGTATTACTGCTGGTGTGGTGGTGGCACAATTGCCAAGCAGGATGGGCCAATATGTCTAGCATGGCGATCCATGATTTTAGTCCCTGGCTATTTCAACAAGTTGTGATTGGTGAACTAGCTAGTAAAGATATGCAGCTAGCTAGTTGGAAAAGAGCCACGTTGTTAATATATACAGGTTTCTGACTTCTGCTCATGATTTGATATTTGCAGGAGATAGTTTCTATATACCCTTTTCTTTCACCTCCAACTTTATCACCAGGTGCATCAAATAGAGTCTGCAATGCTCTTGCCCTTCTTCAGGTAATTCTTCAGTTCACTGGAACTTTTTTTTTATTTCTTATATTACCTTTTCACTGTTTTATAAGGTTTTAGTCTTTAGTTATTTACCTTGTCTCTTAATAATTAAGAAGTTGATGACCAGTCTTCTATATTCTTGCATTTTATTCATTTTTGTTTGTCAAGCGCAAATTCAACTGGTCATTGTCCTACTTTTGGTCTGTGAAAATTGACATTTTACTCATTATGAATCATCATCATCTGTTTTGTCTTGTCATTTTGACACTGTACTTCTGAGCTACAGCTACTTAGTGATGAGAATCCTCTTCTTTTTCTTTTGGTTTAAACTTTCATTTCCAAGTTAACTTGAAGGAAAGATCATTATGGAGTTGAAAAGGAAAAAAAAGATAGTTATTGACATTGTTGATCTCTTAGAACTAAATGATCCTTCGATTTGCAATGACAACCTGAAAGTAATAAATTAGACATGACTGTTAGTGATTGTGTAATTTGGTTGAAGTATGTGGGAATTGGAAACTTTGAACAAATGAATTGAGACTTAAAAAGTGAGATTCTAGGTATAGATCCTCTCATATCTTACTTGAAACTTTAATAGTACAGTTAGATTTCAACCAATTATCTGAATCTGTAAGATTTTGGTGATATATCAACTAGTGATGTGGACCAGGATAGTTACTTATGAGTTGAAGCTAAAAGCTACTCTATTGTTTGGATAGGTTCAGGTCTGTCTATGTTGCAATGTACATGGTCTGACTGGATCATAATGGATAGACAAATGGGTATACAGTTATAAGATGTAAGATCAGGTGTCTTGCACAAAAAAAGAACTTTGCCAAAGTTGGTTTTATTTTCTTCCAGTTTCAAGACCCAAGATGAATCTCAAGATTACTATCATTATTGTTAGTATTGGCTCTAACCTGATTGGTTGAAGACATGGTAGTCTTCAGGACCTCTTCTTCTTTTTTACTGGTTCTACTGTTCAAGTTGATGGAAAATTATCCAAATCCTCTTCAAGCTAGAAAACCCATACTAATTAGAAAAATTGCTTATCTATAGTCATCTTAGTTAAACATTTTAAGTAGCATTAATGAGCAAGCTATCTTTAGTCAAGAACATGGCAACTTCATGTCTTATAAACCGAGTTTTCTACAGATACCATATTGTGCTAAAGGTCTATTCTAGTGGCTGTCTTGTAAATCAGGAAGGAATTCTCCCTTTTTTGTTCTAATATACATTGAACTAACAGAATGCAAAATTGATCAACTTCTAGTTCATCTCTGCAGGATGGAATATGTTGCTTTTGAGTGGAGTTTGTATGTTGGTCATGGAGATCCTAATTTTCATATGTTGAAAACTTGAATTATGATTCCATTGAGTTGGTTTGATGGCTTATTAGTACTTGTGTATAAATTTACAGTGTTTGGTAGATACCATGATTCTTAAAGTGACAGTTGATATCAACAAGTCTGCAGTTTCCAATAAATGCTAATTTTTTTATCGTTTCAATAAACTCATTTTGGCTATTATAAATAAAGGGTGACTCATACAATTTTATCTATTTCAAGTTGTTCCTCAAGGTTCTGCAGACACTTATATGGATGTCATTTTAATTTGGCTTGCTTTGTTTCAATATTTTAATGCCATGGGGTTTCTCTTTCTGCAGTGTGTAGCATCACATCCTGACACACGAATTCTTTTCCTAAATGGTAATTATCTTTCATGTTTATTTCTTTAAGGGTTGATTATTAGTTCATTCGAGCATTCATTGCCATCTTCATCTAGAAAATACCTCTCTTTGTGGTACTCAAGTACATGCAGCAGAGCTGTGGGCTGTTCAAGAAGGGTTACGAGTAGCTCAAAGTAATGGATTCTCTAATATCTGGGTCAAAACAGACTCTCCAGATCGTAAACCTTTTGAACAAAGAGATGGAATGCCCTTGGTCCATCCAAAACATTTTGTCAGATGTATTGTTTTTTTCAGCTAATATGAATGTCGTTAGCTGGTCTTAGATTCCTAGAAGCTCCAACATCTGGCTCACTAATAAGCCTTTTATGCCAAATCTAACAGATTATCTTTGACTTGGATTGGCCAGACCCTTAATGACCTGCATTCCATTCCCCCTTTTGTAAACACTAAACACTATTTTGCAGTTAATTTAAGTCATTTTTTTTTAAAAAAAGTTACATATTGCTGCAGTAATGGTTGTATGCATTTAAGGTTTTTGCTAGTTCTTTATTATCCAATTATTGTGCATAATATGTGCACTCCAAGCAGGTTATCCTTTTATGTGGTATAGCATGTACAAAATCGATAGGTTCTGGTTGCTACTAGTGTCCTAGTGGCACTATTAACTTACAATTCACTATTACATATTTTTAAGTTTTCAGTCAAGGTTTCTACTTCATAATTATACTGGCAATGCCAATGGAGGATTGATTTGGTGCCAGTCTGAGCTCCGACCAATACTAGTACCCGAAATTGCTAATGTTGAGAGGAAGTATACAACGGAATGATGCGTAACTACTTCGAAAAATGTAGGGTATTTATAAGAGAAACTGGATCATCATTTAAAAAATACAGGGTGCAAATTGACATCTTCTCTTTGAAATATGTAAAATCCTCCCTTTTTGGGCCAACAAAGAAAAGTAAATAAAAATTATATCACTCATAAAGATTGTGGTGGGAAATATTTGAAAATGTGCAATAATTTTCATCTCAACTTCGATTCTTTTCTTTATTTCCATGAATGTTCAGGTGGAATTAATGAAAGCAATTAAAGGTCGAGTAGTGTTATGTTTTTCATTAATTGTTTGTAAGTGTTGCAGTGAGATTGAACAATAAAGGAGCTCATTATTTAGTGTGAATTGACTGGGAAAGAAACAGGTGATTTTGTTTTCTGTTGTAATAGTCATAGAGGACACTCCAATAGGAGGTAGAGGACTGTGTACTTTGCCAGATTACCATACAAGTTAATATATCATTCATTGGATTTTAGGATGTTTAAGTCATTAGAATCACCATGTCCACTAATTGTTAGTTGGCTGTTGTATAGTTGAGGATGATGGAGTTATATATACGGTGGCAAGTCATAACAAGTCTTGATCAAGCTACTTTGACAAAAGATAAAAATGGACTATTTATATTGTCGGCTACGTAGATCTTTTACCATTATTGAGATGTGTCAAAAGTAAAAAATTGACTATTTATAGGAACTCAAATTTTAGAGTAATGTTTTTAAATTTTTTCATCAAAATCTTGGCGAAAGAATGGTATAGAATTTTATAATACCAGCTCTAGCACTTCCTTTCCAAATTTCTTGCATGTTTGCATATCATGGTTTACACCCTATTTATGTGTTGGCTTTATGGCTCTTATGGTTTTACCCTCTTTTTGCAGCACACATCCCTTTGTATTTGTATCCCTTTTTGAATACCACTAGTAAGACAAAGCCATTTGAGTATTTAAGATTGACCAGCCTGGGGGTTATTGGCGCCCTTGTAAAGGTACCTTCTTTTTTTGTTTCTTTCCGACATCTACAAATACAGTTTTTTGTTTTATTCATTTATCTAATAGTAGTTTGAAATCATATGTTAAAGTAGAAATAAAATTGTCACCTATGTAGGTATTGGACTAGTACTACTAACTTGTTTACCTTTTCTAATCAAACTCATTTATGCTTTTAAGGAAAAAAGGCTGCAAAACCTGGATCTGAACCTTACAGTTTGAGTTTATATTGTAATCGTCACTTTTTCTTAGTATATTGGTCATTCCTTTAAATAATTGCTAAATTATTCACCATATATTTTCTGTTCTTCCATGATATGACTCACAATATTTGCATGAGACAAATAGTGGAAGCATATTAATATTAAAAGATGAATTTAAGCTAATCTTGGCATTGATAGTTGATTTTGATAGCTTATCCTTATACTGAAAACCAACAATCTCTTCTAGATCACAAAACAAATTCTTTTGGTGTCCTATCATTGGTTTTTGACCGAACCTTTGATATATTGGTAGTAATAGAGAATGCTGAAATAATCAAAGTCGGAAGTGAAAATGGTGGTTACAATTCTTTTATGTCTTCATTTTTTTTCCTTAAATTGAGGTGATGTGTGTTTGGTTCATGGAACCTGTTTGGAAGTTCAGTAACAATCCAAGCTTATTCATGGCCTCTATCCTGCTCCATTTGGAGCCTCAATTTTTTTCTTCTCGTCGTAAATTACTCAATTGCCATTTCTAGTTTTGTTAATTATTGACTTGCATATTTAACCTTTTGTGAAATTTTATGTTTTTTCTTTGTGGTAAATAAACCTATATGCATATTTTGTTTTCTCTATACTTTCAAGGATTGAATTAAAGAGCACACAGTTGAAGTTCTGTGCTGAGCTGTGCTTTGTCAGTGATAATTATTTTATACCATGACTAGGCCAATTTTTGGTCTTTCGAGGTCAGCACAGGAGACACTCTGGTGTGTGTCATGCTGACCACACACCGAAACCCCTCTGCCACTATCTAAAGGCTGCATATTTCCTTGCATTATGTTGATGGTTAAGATTGCATTAAGGAGCTCATGTATTTAAGAGTTGTAACATATGTTGAAGCAAGCCTACAACTTATCTAGTGCAGATCACTTGAATGTGAATTGATATTTCGGTTATTTATGGAATTATCTGTTGTCTAGCTGATAATTTCCCCATCCTTCCGATGACTGCAATATGTTAGCCATCTTATTCCTTTTCAGGTTGATGACACGGAGGTAATTAGTTTTCTCCTTCAAACAGAAATAATTCCTTTGTGCCTGCGCACGATGGAGATGGGTAGTGAACTTTCAAAGACGGTATGTTTTGGAGTTACTAGTTATTCTTTGTAGAAACAGTTAAATTGTCATCATTAATTTGAGATTATGTTTAGCTCATTAATCTACAAATCAAATCTGCTCTATGAGTTTTTGTTACCATATTGTGTATACAGATCATAGACTGCCATCTCACCTAGACCGGTACTAAACAAGCAGTATGTACTGGTTTGAGTGTGAATCGGTATGCGGACCACCCCATTTTGTCATGAGCCCTGTTGACGTGAGCCCTCTTCGCTGTATGCACAGAGCCTATTGTTGCTCTTCGCAGTTGATCGCCTGTTGTGTGACATTCTCTTCTTCTCCTCCTCTTCTTCCTTCTCCTTTTCCTCCATTGCTTTCTCTTCTTCCTTCCTCTTCCTCCTTTCTCCTTTTCTTGCATGACATCATTTTCTTCCTTCTTCTTCCTACCTCCGCCACCATTTGATTCTTTCTCTTCTTCCTTTTTGAATCTTCTTTACATGTACCATGTATCGGTACTGATCGTTACACACCGGTCCGACCAAGGACCGATGTGCCTAGTCGGTACGAGATGATAAACCTTGATACCAATATCTAACATAAACTTTATAAAGTTGATGTTTGGATAGAAAAATAAAATTATGTAGTTTCAAGATGATGTGACATAAATATTGTCACACTAATTCAAACAATCATCTAGATAATGGTGGATTATTTACAATTAATGGAATGAGATCAACAAATGAAATGTCTTAAGATTTTTTTAATTATGCCGGCCTATATTGGATTGTGACCATGAAATGAAGAACTACTCGAAATCATTTCATACTGATCAGTATCTACAAATGTCGGTTTGGGCATGAACCGAGATGCAAACTGCCTCTTTTTGAGTAGTCTGGCCCCCTTTTGTATCTTGCATATATGTTTCCTGCCTATTCTTACACGTTGATGTGTGAGTTTTCGGGAGTCACTTGTCATACTAAGGGATCAGCGTGACTCTTCGGGAGTCAGTTGTCATACCAAGGGCTTAGCCCTCACCACTCGTAGTCGCTTGTCGTGTTGTCCACTGGATCAGTACATCTTTGTCTCCTTCTGCGCTTCACTTCTCTTACTCGTCCCTTCTTCCTTCCTCCATCTTCCCTCCCTTCCCCCCAAACTAGAATATATCATGTGTCAATATACTAGCATGGATTGGACTCGTAATAGCATGGTCCTCTATGGATTTGTTACCTGAAATTGAATTCCTTGATTATGCCCAAGTAAATTATATATAAACAAGTATGTATCCCATAATATGAACCATAGTAAGAAAGTGACATTACAAATTCTCTCTTATGGATTCTTTGATGTTGTACGTTTTCCATTTGTGAGAATGATTTGTGATAGAATACATTTTGTTATCTTAACAACATGTGCAATTTGACTAGGATGCTTTATTTTTATCATAGTTGATCCTATCCTATTTACCGTCTGCATTTGCTTTTTCACTCCCCTTTCCAAATGTTTTCATTCTTTTATAAACCTAAGCTGGATTCATGTATGTAATCCTGTATTGTCATGATCCGAATTGATGAAATAATTGGTATGTTAATTTGGTTGAGGTCAAACCATTGACCAAAATACTTAAGCTAAAGTTAACAATAGTAAACCCATCAAACCCTTTAATATTATTTTAAATCTTAACCTACTTTTGATGTGGGAATAAACTAGGGTGTTACAATCTCCCAACTTACGTGCTTGACGTTCTCGCCAAGGCCCAATATAGCACAAAATCTGACCTTAGTATAGTGCATGTGAGACGTAACCCAATGGTGGCTCCACATCATGATGTACGTTTTAACTTTGCCCATGGGTAGTCGTTTCCTACTCGAGTCCCTCACCATGCCTCCATACTAAGTATGGATTTGATACCAATTATCATAATCCAACCCGATGAAATAATTGACCTCTTAGCTTCATTAAGATCAAACCACTGATCAAAATACTTATTAAAGTTAACAATAGTATACTCACCCTTATACACATTCTAAGTCTTAGCCCACTTTTGATGCGGGACTAAATTTGGGTGTTACATGTATCCACAAATAAAAGTAAAGAATTAAATTTTGTGGGAAAGGTACAATGCTTATAGGAGCTTGAGTGTCAATTATTGTCTTATAATTATGAAGCTCATCATAATTTGATTGATTGATTTATATTTTTTCTACGTGTTGGAAGAGGATGTTAATTTCAAAGAAAATAAGAACAAACAATTTTTCTTTCATGTTTTAAAATGGCTTGGTTTTACTGAAACCTAGATCTTGTGGATTTTTTAAAGAGTGTAGCAAGTCCCTGGCAAAAATAGTTGTTACTTTCTTTTTTTGATAGTTTATCGCAAGGTCTTGGGTTTGAATCCTGCCTTTGCAAAAACAATAAAAACTCCTTTTTCCTTTTTAAGAGTAGGAGTAGATTTCAGGAGTTAGATCACTAATTTCACCAGGCATATCACCTACTGAGCGATAAGGGAGGCCACCTAAACGATCTTGGCAAAGATGGAAAAAATGAACTGATAAGCCAAATAGTTTAGAGTATACACGTTTTTGGCAGTTGAAATATATGGAGTACAGCATATTTATTACATCTATCCGACATGTCTTAAGTTATCAGGGTCATAATATAAAATCATCATTAACAAAATGTTGACACCATACTAGCATGGAAAGGTGTAGTCAGGCATGTGCTTGGTAATCTGATCAGCTGGTTTCTGTAGTACATATACAGCTTTGTCCAGGGACATGTTTACCTAATGGTTTTTGCTTGATATTATTTATATTTTTCAGTTTTAGTTGCAAGATTCTCAATAAGCAGTTGGCAACTTGTAATATGTTCTTATAAGTGAAATAATTATTCAATTTTTCATGCAAGTTTATCAGCTTGATCTTTGTAGGTTGCGACCTTTATTGTTCAAAAGATATTGTTGGATGATGTTGGGCTTCGGTACATTTGTGCTACCGCAGAACGTTTTTATGCTGTAGGTCAAGTGCTTGGATCCATGGTCACATCACTTGCTGAACAGCCATCTGCGAGACTGCTGAAGCATATAATTCGTTGTTACTTAAGGCTTTCGGAGCACCCAAGGTATGCATTTCATAGACTTATATTTATTTTGTAGGAAAAGGGGGTTTCGATGTTCAAATTTGATATCTCGACATATAAATGCTAACATCTTTTTAAATAAGGGTCTGAAGCATCTTGTTGTAGAGATGTGCTAATGCAGATCCAGAGTTCCATATCCATCCAATATTTTGTCTAAAATAAAACACAGGATATATAACTTTCATGTGTCTAATACAAAATAAGACCTGTGAATTAACAAATTCATTCTGATGGAATGCTTGAGAAAAACCTCAGTTTTGCTGAAGCCATGCTGGCCTTGCATTAATATTCTGCGGCATCTGAAGACCACTGAAGGTCTTCATGATTTTATAGACACCTCCCAGAAACCATTCTAATTATATTCTTGCACAATTGCAGGGCATGTGGAAGTTTGAACAACTGTCTTCCCAATATGCTAAAAGACGGATCGTTTAACAATTATATTGTAAGTTTGGTGCTGCCATGTTACATAGTTACACTGACTTGTTTGGCCATCCTAGCTCTCTGTGCATATGAAAATTGGAGTTGTTTGCCCATTGTAGCTTTTTGTGTATATGAAAATTGGAGTTGTTTGGCCATTGTAGCTTTTTGTGTATATGAAAATTTCTTCAATCATATTTTTACTGTATGCCATTGAATTGCAACTTCTCCTAGAATTAATTTGTATATTTCTAGTTCATCTGAACATTTTCAACTTCTCCTAGTTCATCTGAACATTTTCAACCTCACTATAACGTTTGCAATATTGTCTAACATGGTATGGTATGTGCAATATTTACCAATCTGATAAGCTTATCGAGGACCATGGTAAACTAGATGGTGTGCCTGATACAGGGCCTGTATTGCTCGGTAGGCTCGTCACAGGATCTGTACCACCTGGTTTAGTGCTTATATCAAGTCAATTTCCTTTTTTTTGTGCTTTTCATTCATTTTTTTAGATTTTCTTTGAAACTCGGTATACCCCCATAACGAGTGTCCATTACACGAAATGCAAACCTTGATGTGATCAAGTTTTACCTTTTACTCAAAATATAGAACCTGTAATGCAGACTATGTTTGTTGCATATGAGCTTTGTGTATTTGATTCCTTTTCTTATCTGGTTAGCTCTCTAATTATATGGTTCCTACTCTACAGTCTACAGCACCACACTTTCTCATTCCTTAAAAACATCATGTTGGTTTTTAAAATTTTCCATCAATTTGCATTTCAACCCAAATGAAAGTAGTATCAAAGCAACATTGCCTGGTTTGAATTTTTCTGCAGGATGACCCTACAACTCGGCACTGGCTGCAGCAGCTACTACACAATGTTGGTGGCATAAATCGGGTAGCCAATCTTCAGGGTGGACTCGATCATATTATCGGAATTTAGGGATTCTTGTGCTCATCAAGTAATGTATCAGTCTTTATCTCAGTTCATTTTGGTCACTTTATCACCTGTTGTTTGAGGTGGAAAAAGACCTGTTCTATTTTGTGAAAAACACCATGATTAGAAATAACAAAGAGGAACTGTCATGTTGTTTTCCCTCCCATCACCTAATGGCAGTGTAATGCAGTGCTCAAGCTATCTGCTAGCAGTGTCATATTGGCTGTTTTCCTCATCCAATGTTCCTAACTTTATACATAAACCTACTTGGTGTCATATTGGTTTACGAAATGAGAAGTTGTATCCACAAATATTGAGATCAAATAGTGAAATCTGATTCTTTTGTTCAGTTTGCTGTTGAGGTCCTCATGAAAGGCCTCTTTTGACTTTTGTGATGGAAAATTGTAATTGGATTAGTAGTCATCATGAGGAACTAATTACAAATTATGTTCTGTAATTAGTTACAGATGCCAAACAGTCACATGCATGAGATAATGCTAATTGCATGTAAACAAACCATAACAGGGGATTAAAGTGTGACCCAACCACTCAATGTGCACTAGTCCCCCAGAGTTCACCATCTCAACAAGTATCATCTCTAAAATCAATTTCAAACCCATCTCGACGGAGTCACTCTTCGCGAGCGAATTCAGGAGCAAAGATAACTTTAAAAAGTATGAGAAATTAGACATAGGAAGCATGAAAAGAAGAGGCCAGAACTAATTGTCATAAGGTTGACAAAAAAGGAAAATAATAAAACAGAAGTTATGTGCAAGTATAATTATAAGAACTCGATATGAGTATGACAAACTTCCACAAGAAAATGATAGAGTATATCCCGAATGAATGATGAAGAATGCAAATTGAAATGACATACATTATGTACTCAGCTAAAATTAAGATTAACCATATTGTTTAAAACAACTTCCAAAATTATGTACTCGACAAGTTACAAGGGAGGAACTTCCTGTCGCTAGGCCTTGAGCTTTCCGCATGAGTTCATGTTACGCTTACTGTGCCAAATGCCAGTGTGCTCTCCATTCAGCTGATTCCTTTTTGTTGCAACAGAGCACTGATCGGACCGTGCGCCATTACCACCCATCTTAATGTGAGCCTTGCGCCGCCTCATCCGGTTCTCCAGCCTCACACTTCTAAGGGCTTCGACCCTCTTTGCAATCTCCAGTGCCTGCGAGAAATTCCAGATCCTCACAATGCCTTCCTCACCACCACATACGATCCTATCTGCGCCAATGTCCACAGAGAAAAGATTGCAACCAAAGCCATGTAGCATCCTTCGAGGTGCTTCCACTGCATCTGGAGCGGAGAACCTGGTCTTAGAATGCTGCCTTGGAGACTGAGATCGACCAGACTTTAACAGGTTCCTCACATCAATCAGAGCAACCCTACCATCGCTTGAAGATGACACAACCCATGGAAACTCAAAAGAAAGTGAATGAACAGCACCCGTATGAGGAACCCAAGTTGCAGATGGTTTGACATCTTCAACATTACAGTTGTGACCAATCTCGAACATGTGAATTGCACCATCTTCTCCTCCAGTAAATAGAAGATCTCCCAAACGGCTGCGAGTCAAAGAGTATGCATTGCCCACATGGGAATTATGGATAACAGTCCTCAGGCATCCACTATCAGTGTCCCAAACATAAGCATCTCTACCAGCCGTGCTAGCGACGGTGCCATGTCGAGGAGCAAGAGACCACACCCAATCTGCATGCCTCAATATCTTCAAGCACTTACAATGAGCTCGGTCCCATACACGAACACTCATGTCCCATGAACCACTATAAATTCTGGTCGAATCCAATCCGAGGCAAGTCACTGGACCTTCATGGCCCCATAGGCGGAAGCTGGGGTTGTGGTTCAGGGAAAAACCGGCAATGTCAAACAGGTGCGGATGCCCTTTGATTGCTCTCCAGCACTGCAGAAATGCATCCGTTCCCCCAGCTACCAACAGCTCCGAATCAGCTGCGATAGCTCGAATCGTGCAGCCAAGAGGGCGAGACACTGCGACCGACAAGCCTTCTTCCATGTCCCACATACGGATGACAGAGTCATACCCTCCGGTGAAGATAAGTTTAGCTGTCTGCAGAAGAAATACGGCTCGAACAGCTTCAGTGTGGCCATGGAGGACATCTATGCTGAACCTCCCCATGAACGATTTGCTTCTGAACTCCCTTTCCACGAACAACTCCTTCCAGAACCTCTGGTCCCGAAAGCCAGGTCCAGCAGGAACGTCCACCCCCGGCGGGGAGCCCCACCTCTCGCAATAGAAACCCTTCCACCCACAATGGTCAGACGCAATGCTATTGAGCAGAGGAGAGACGCAGGACACAACGCCGAGCTCATCGGCATCGAGACGCTGAAGAATCTCAGAGAGCAAGGTCGCAGGAAGGTCGGTAAAGGATCGGAGTTGGCCATTAGGAGTCGAATTATCAGCTGTTGCGCTTCCAAACTTGGAGTCACCTTTCTTCGGAGTAACCAAGGAGCTGGATTTCTTACTGCACTTTCGTCTTGAAGCAGCACAAGACGCCTGGGACGTGACGCCAGCCAAAGGGGCTTCGTCGTCCCAAGGGCTAGCGACGAGCTTCTTTGGCGAAGATTCCTCTCTCGCTCGCCATTCCAAGGCCATAAAAGAGTCGAGCTTGGAACTAAATTCCCCTTAAACAGACTCCCTTACGGCCCACAACCAATGTAGAATCCCCAAAGATGCCATTTTTATCGAGTATTGATCAGCCAAAACCTAAATTACCAAAGGAAGGAAGACGGATACGGCAGGTCCCTTCTCGAGGACGAATGTGAACCTAATCGAAACAGAAACAACCTAAAACCAGAATGAAGCTCCTACCCCCTGATCCAAGCTCCGAACTAACCCTACCTGAGTTCCACGGCGATGGAAAGCGCCAGACAAGCAGGTAACTGGAACGTGGGGGTGATGAGAGGAACGTACCTCGAAATCCGAAGCCACGATCCCAACTCGGGAAAGAACCCTAGGGGAACTTGTCGGTCGGATTCGACCCCGCGCGGTCAAAGGCGGAACCATATTTACTGTGGTGAACGCTTCCGATACGTAAAGTCTCGGCCGCCGCCAACGACTACGAACCGACAACTACTCTTTAGGGTAAAATGAAATCTCAGCCGTCGGTTTCTCGTTTCGTCTACGATGGCGTCTGCGGCTGGATCGCGTCATGAACCGGACCGGTCTGCATTTCGGCCCGGTTCATAATTGAGCTTTATTTAGTTTAAATTCTCACTAATTTTAATGATCAATCTTATCATATATTTATTATTGAAGATTGTCAATAAAAAAGAATGAGACATAACCCAATTAAATTGTAATGTTTGCTTTGTATCACCCAACATCGTGAGAAATTTATCCATAAATACCTATAATTTGATAGGTCATTTCTCATGAAGTTTTTTAGATTAAAATACCTTTTTTTTTAATCATAAAAAGAATATGTTTCCCATAGAATTCTTAACTAAATCATTATAATATTAAGTGATACGATCATTATTTTTTATTAATCGATACTCCACATATGAAATCTAATCGGTATTTATTTGGACATGCCACGTCAACATAACTACAATATGAAATATATTTTTTTATAACATATTTTCCTTTTTATCATCCTAAACTCATAAAATAAAATTGAAGTTCTTATAACGTTTGTGAACATTTTTTTGGTACTCAACCAATAACTCAAAACCGACTCGAATAGGTGAAGTCTTTTATAGAAAACATACCGCAACAAATTAATGAGATATGAGATGTGATCGTAGATCGAAGTGGAATAATACTATTGCTTCCCACACTTAAGTTAGTCTCATCTTCTCATCATCATCAAATGTGTCGGGTTGCAGCTTTGAGTAGACTATTGTGTATGCAACTAAAATGGCAAGTAGGTTGCCGGAAAAGTGCAAATTTGATTTTGATGGCATCAACTTGGTGTTTAAAAAATATAAAAGTCCAATAGCCTATTGTCTAATTTTTTTAATCTATTTATTTTAGTTTTTTATAAAAAAAAATATAAAATTCTATTGCAGCCTATGGGTGGAGGAGTAGGGTTAGAAATCATGAGAAGAAAAAAAATTACTATTTCAAGTCATTCTGTGTCTAAAATTATCGATACTATTCCTATAGTACTTCTAACAATCATGATTTGTTTAGATATTTTTTAGTATTTTGATAATGAAATCAATTGATGAAATTATGATCTAATATACGTTTTGAGTGACGCAATTCTAATTTCGATCATGAAAGGTAATTCGATTAGAGTAGAAAAAAATCGAACGTTAGACTTGGGCTGAAGTGAACATGTCAGAGATCGTACTAATCTAATGGTTCATCGATTCTAAACCAAAATAAAATTTTTGATTTTTCAAAATCAACTAGGCCTTGATGCTTGAATGGTTCAATTGTGATTTTTATTTTTTGAGAATTGAAACCGAGGATTTCGATTCCGATTCAAACTGAAGGTTCGTGTTTTAAATATATAACTATATATATATACACATATATATGTATATATATTATATAATTTTTATTTTAAAGTTATTTTAAATAAAAAATAAAAAATTGATGATTCTATAATGATCTTATACGGTTTGGTTTTGTTTCACAGAACTTAAGAATTGAAATCGTTGATTTAGAGTAGATCAAGTCTACCACTAAGCCACTTATTCCTATTAACATTACTCTTATAAGAGATATAGTTTTACTTCTTTTGTAATGTGTAAGCTAGCAAATTTAGTAAATTTTATATCATTTTCGAATATGCAAACTAGTAAATTTTATAATATTTTAGAATATGCAAACTAGCAATTTTATCTCCCCTTTGTCATTATCAAAAAAAAGGAAAAAATATAATTTTATAATTCTTTTCCCTTTACATCAATTTTCAAATCATGATAAGGATAAAGTATCAATCTTATTTCAATACGACATATTGAAATAAGGTATCATTTTAGAAAATGATAGTTGATGACTTTCACATAATTTCATCAAAAAATCATAAGTATTGCATGCATTATTCCAAATCATAAATATTCTAAATCAAGATGATATCAAAATGTCAAATTATATTATATCATATCATGCATGATCATAACTTCTCATTTATATACATCAACATAATATCATTAGTATTTTATGTATAATTTCATATCATCACATGAAGCATATTAAAAAAAATTAATTATGTGATGAGATATACACTTCATGAATATAAGCAAGTCATGAACCAAATTTCAAATTGTGAATATTGAAAAATCAAGAGAAAAATTATGATTCTTTTTTTATGACTCAAATAGTGAAAAGAAGAATCATAATAAATGATCTTGACTAATAACAAAAATTCTCAAGTTATAATTTTGAGAAAGCAAGAGAAACCATGATTCATATCGATAATTTCTTTTTTAGTAAATAATAAAAAGAAACCTTAGGAGATCAAAGATCTTGATTAAAAAAAATCTCAAGTATTTAATATTGAGAATTCAAGATCATAATATAGATAAAGATATTTCTATAGCAAAAGGAGTCATGAGAGAACACATGAAGGATCTCAATTTATGTATAATATCTCTCAATTCATTATGAATCATACAATATTATAATTTTAAAAACTCATGATTCATTTATAAAATTTTTCTCTTTAGTAAACATAGCAATGATACAAATCATGATTCATTTGAATAGTAGATAGCAAAAAGATACACAGAGGATAAAAGATCTCGATTCATATAGAATAAATCTCAAGTTATAAATATTAAGAAATTAAGATAAAAATCATGATTAGATGAAACTCATCCAAATTCAAATCATTAAATCATCAAAATTATTTTCAAGAGATTCAAAATGACATAAATAGATTTATCAATCTCTTGAGATGCTAGCGATTTTCTTTCTCCCATTTTTCATCGTAAACAAGAAAGAAGAAGAGGGGAATTTTATAATGGTGCAATTCATTTCCTTCTTACATTAATGCTCTAAGCAAATCTTTGTTGAATCTCGGATTTTGATGATTAAACTAATTGATTATGTTTAGATGTTTAACTGCATTTGAGTGATGCAGGTCTACTCGATCAGAATTAGACAGTTGACGCAGGAGGAATTGACGTTGCGTCGGAGGAGATCACGTCAGGATATTGGACGACAGAAGGCTTCGGATGTCGGGCATCGGGCCAAGGAGAGTGGAATTGCACCAAGGATATCGGGATTGCGGAGGTCAACCACCGATTGGGCAACAAGCCGTAAGAGAGGACGATGCGCTGAAGAATCGGACGAAGCGCCAACCATTGACGTGCCGGGCAACTGAATGTCAATTCGTGTTATAATAATTATCTAGATCAGAGTAGAGTTTTGGCTTGCATGTGCAGGATTAACTACGATAACGATGAAGACATAAAGCGAAACAAAGTGCGGAGTCAAGCACGAAGGATTCGTTGGGAGTTCAAGAGTTCGACGGAAGTCCGAAGGTTCATCGGGAATGCTACCAGAACTAGCCGAGAATGAGTAGGGAGCTTGCCGAAGGGTTTTTCGGAAGCTCGCCGGAAGGTTTGTGGGAAGTTCGCGGAGCTTGCCGAGAAAGATCGGAGCTTGCCGAGAAAGATCGGAGCTTGCCGAAGAAGCTCGTTGGAACTCGCCAAGATCAAATCGTGAAGTTTAGGAGCTTACTGGGAGTCCGCAGAATGGTTTCCGAGAGTTTATCGGAAGACCGTCAGAAGTTCACCGGAAGCTCGTCGGAAGAAGTCTTATTACGAACTTTGTAATAACTTAGGAAATATCTTTAAATTCATAGTTAGCACGTTAATTAGGGTTACGATTAGGTATTAATCCTATAACCCAAGTAGGGGCCAATTGGGCCCGAGTTCGGACTGGTTTGAGCCAAGTTTGGAGCCCAACCAGTGAGCTGAAATAGTGTAGGCGGTGGCACAGCCAGATTAGGTGGTGGCACCGCCCAGCACCCGAGAGGTCCGACGATGGCACCGCCACCGACAAGCGGTGGCACCGCCAGCCTCGGAAACCCAAGAGAATTCAAATTTTGGAGCCCAAATTTGAATCCTCTTGGGGCCTATAAATACCCCTCTATTCTCAGCTGAGATTACAACCTTTTGCAAAGCAATAGTTTGAGATAAGAGCCTTAGAAAAGTCTTAGCAAGTCTTGTTTTTTAAATTGCTTGAGTGTTCACCTCTTCCTATCTTGTTGAAAAGAATTGTAAGAGTGTAAACCACTTATAAAGATTGTAAGAGGGGTATTAGTCCTTCCCCTACAAAGAGATTTGCTAGTGGAAGTTGGAGGAGCCTCTTCGAAGAAGGCTTCACAAGTGGATGTAGGTCATTTTGACCGAACCACTTTAAAACTGCTGTGTTATCTGGTTTGTATTTCATTCTTGCCATTTACATACTGCAAACTACTTTACTTAGTTACTACGCTTCCATACACTTCTAAGTTATTAAGCTTCCAAAATCGGTTTTCATCGAAATTGGTTTTTATCGTACGAAAGTTTTTTAAACCAACGTTACTTTACCACTGCACTAATTCACCCTCCCCCTCTTAGTGCAGCTCTGATCCTAATAATCTTGACATGAAATATATTAATATAAAAGATCAAGAAAGATCAATTAGAGATTGATTCATCTTGAGAAATCTCTTTTTAAATAATAAAAAAGAAATCTTAGGAGATCAAATAAGAGATATTGATTCACATAAAATGAACCTTAAATAATTAATGTCGAGAATCAAGATTTGTTTAGATAAATCACGTTTTAGAAGATAGAATCATACGAGAACGAAATGATTCATATAAAATACATCATGTCATAAATACGAATAAATCAAGTGTTTGGATAAGCATGAAAATAAATTATCAAATCTAAAATCATCATCAAAATCACTTTTCTTTCATTCGGAGAATTGATTGAAAGTAACGTAGATTGATTCCTATAAGATTAATAGTAGCTAAAGTTTTTTTAGCTCCAAATTGTGATTGATTTCATGCTATAGTCTTCCATACAAAAACCATGCATCATCATTTAAGATCGAAAAATAATACAGATATAATCAAGGTACACATTATTGTTTCTTAAAACATACATAAGATTAATCTCATTAGATGTACAAGCATTAGATTTAAATCTAACATTTTGTTCCTTTGTCATAAAGAAATGTAATTATCATGATCAATTTTTTTTATTTTTCAAAAACACTAGAAAGAAAAGTGTGATCCCTTGTTATTTATTTTTTTCATTTTATATACTAATTTAAAAATAACTTATGAAATACATCAAGTAATTTCATAGTAAATTAAGGGGGTTTTGGTTACCTCGTCATCGAAAGTTATTAAGGCGTAGTTTGCCATCTTGTCTTTGTTGATTTACTTCTTGTCTTCGGATGAGCTCGATTCATCCCAAACCGTCTTGAATACTTTCTTCTTCTTTGACTGCTTCTTCTTTTTAAGTTCATTTTTATTATTTGATTTTTGTTTTAAGAATTTTTTAAGCTTTATTACGAGAAGTTTAAGATCATCATCATCATCACTGGAGTTATCACTCAAGTGATATTCTATTATTCGAAGTGTCAAATTATTCATGTTCTTTGGATGGTTGTTCTCGTGTTCATCAAGTTTATTATGTGTCTTGCATGTCATTTCACATGTCATCAAAGACTCAATAAGTTCTTCAATCGAAAAATGATTCAATTTCTTTGATTCTTGAATATCCGTTAGTTTAGGATCCCAATTTTTTGAAAGAGAACATAAAACTTTATTCATAAGTTCAAGATTCAAAAAACTTTTACCAAGAGCTTTTAAACTATTGATGATATCCGTAAAATGGGTGTACATATCAACGATAGTTTCGATTGGCCTCATTAAAAATAATTCAAAATCATGTATCAAAAGATTAATTTTTGAATCTTTAACTTTACTAGTGCTTTCGTGTGTAATTTCAAGAGTGTATTAAATATCATATGTCATTTCATAAATAAAAACTCGATTGACTTCATTTTTATCCAAAGCACAAGGCTAAGCATTGATAGCTTTGGTATTCAAAGAGAAAGTCTTCTTCTCCAAATCATTCCATTCATTTATTGGAAGTGAAGACTTTTGAAATATGTTTTCAACGATATTCCATAAATTGAAATATAAAGAAAGCAAGAAAACTCTCGTTCGAGTTTTCCAATATGTATAGTCCATCCCATTGAATGTAGGAGGATGAATGATAGAGTGACCCTCTTAAAAGCAGAAAAGAACCATTTGTCTTGGTTGTTAAACCAAATGAAAAAAAATTATGGCTCTGATACCAACTGTTAGGATCTAGTCAACACTACGGGGGGGGGGTGAATTAATACAGCAGATAAAAATGAAAAAACCACACTAAAACACATCTATGATTGCCCTAAAAGAAA
Organism: Musa schizocarpa; assembly: GCA_900464855.2. Classification (NCBI taxonomy): domain Eukaryota; kingdom Viridiplantae; phylum Streptophyta; class Magnoliopsida; order Zingiberales; family Musaceae; genus Musa; species Musa schizocarpa. The sequence goes on from LS990915.1 coordinate 16,172,358, forward strand.
ATAATATATACACTATCAACATTGATGATCTTTGTAATGAAATATGTTTTTCGATTTTGAATGACGATGCTTGGCTTTGGCATAGGAGATTATATCATACTAGCATGAAACTAATCTCTCAAATCTCATCTAAAGAACTTGTTAAAGGTATTCCTAGCATTAAGTTTGTCAAAAACAATGTGTGTGATGCATGTCAACTAGGAAAATAAATTAAAGATAGTTTCAAACCAAAGAATCAAATAAACACCTCTAGACCATTGCAATTGATCCATATGAATTTGTTTGGATCAATTGATATATCATGCCTAGGAGATAGCAAATACACCTTTGTCATTGTAAACAATTATAATAGATACATTTGGACATATTTCTTGGCACACAAAAGTGATTGCTTTAGGTATTTTTTTAAGTTTTGTAAACTTGTTCAAAATGAAAAAGGCTTTATGATTTCATTAATTCGGAGTGATCACGGTGATAAATTTTAAAATCATGATTTCTAAAATTTTTGTGAATCTAATAAATACAACCATAATTTATCTACTCCAAGAAATCCTCAACAAAATGGAGTAGTAGAAAGAAAAAATAGAAATTTACAAGAAATGATAAGAATCATGTTGAACGAATATAGCCTACCAAAATACTTTTGGGTCGAAGCCGTTAATACGGCATGCTATGTCATGAATAGGGTTCTAGTAAGACCATTACTTTCCAAAACTCCTTATGAATTATGGAATAACAAAAAACCAAATGTTTCATATTTTAAAGTTTTCGGTTGTAAATGTTTTATCTTAAATGAAAAAGATGCCTTAGGAAAGTTTGATGTAAAATCTGATTAAGGAATTTTTCTTGGCTATTCTTCTATTTCTAAAGCATTTCATATTTTTAACAAAAGAACTTTGGTTATAGAAGAATCTATTCATGTTGTCTTTAATGAAGTTTTCAAATTTAAGAAAAATGAGTTTGATAATGATCTTAATTTTGATACGTTGAATTTAAATGAACCCTCTCCTCCAACTAGCAACTTGGATATATCTTCTTCCGAAAAATCCTTACCCAAGGAATGAAAGTACGTAGATGCTTATCCTAAGGAGCTAATCATAGGACACACATAAAAAAGGGTTCAAAGTCATTCTTCTCTTAAAAATTTTTGTGCCAATACCGCTTTTTTTTCTTAAATTGAACCTAAGTACATTGGCGAGGCTTTGAAAGATGATTCATGGGTTATTGCAATGCAAAAAGAGTTGAATCAATTTAAGAGAAATGAGATATAAAAGCTTGTTCCAAGGCCAAATGACCATTTAGTTATTGGTACTAAATGGGTCTTTAGAAACAAGCAAGATGAATTTGGTATCATTGTTAAAACAGGGCTAGATTAATAACCAAGGGTTTCAATCGAGAAGAAGGTATCGATTATGAGGAAACATTTACTCCTGTGGCACGAATTGAAGCCATAAGGATGCTCCTTGCTTATGCCAGTAGTAATAATTTTATGTTGTTTCAAATGGATATTAAAAGTACTTTTCTTAATGGCTTTATTTCCAAAGAAGTATATGTTGAACAACATCTCGGATTTGATAATGATAATTTTCCTATTCATGTGTTTAAATTGACTAAAGCTCTCTATGGATTGAAACAAGCCTCAAAGGCCTAGTATGAGAGACTTAGCTCCTTTCTTATTCAAAATAATTTTTCTAAAGGCAAGGTTGATACCACATTATTTATTAAAAATTTTAAAAATATTTTTTTATTATTTAAATTTATATTGATGATATTATTTTTGGTTCTACGAATGAATCTTTATGCGAATCATTTGCTGAAAGTATGAGCCAAGAGTTTGAAATGAGTTTAATGGGTGAATTAACTTTCTTTTTAGACTTATAAATTAAACAACTTAATAATGATATTTTTCTTAGTCAAACAAAATATACATTAGACTTGCTAAAATGGTTTAATATGGATAATTCAAAGGCTATTAAAACTTCTATGAGTACTTCTACCAAGTTAGACATTGACGAAAGTGGAGAAAGCTTTGATCAAAAAGCTTATAGGGGTATGATAGGTAGTTTACAGGTCTCACCGCAGTGAGACCGGACATTATGTTTAGTGTAGAACTTTGTGTTAGGTTTCAATCTAACCCTAAGCAATCTCATTTAAAAGCCATTAAAAGAATTTTTAGATATTTAAAAAGAACTCATAAACTAGGATTATGGTATCCAAAAGCAAAAAAAATTTGAATTACTTAGTTATACGGATGCTGATTTTGTTGGCTGCCAAATGGATAGAAAGAGCACATCAGGAACATGTCAATTTTTAGGACACACACTTGTTTCTTGGTCTTCCAAGAAACAAAACTCAGTTGCATTATGGAATTCACCTAAAAACTCGGTTCCAAGAAACAACACTTTAGAGGATTATGGAATTCACCTAAAAAAAATACTTATAAAGTGTGACAATACTAGTGCAATATACTTAACAAAAAATCCTATTCAACACTCTAGAACTAAACATATTAATATTAGACATCATTTTATACGAGATCATGTTAATAACCATGACATATGATATTTTTACAAAACCCTTGATTGAGGAACAATTTGATTTTATAAGAAGAGAATTATGTATGTTAAACTTATCTGATACATGAGTTCTTTTCTTAAATTTTTTTCTCTGGATTTTCTTAATTGAGTTATATTTTTTGAGATCACTCACTATTATCTCTTCACTTGAGATAAGACTTAATGATGGACTTATGATATGCATAACAAGTGATATGAATTTTGCCATACAAATTTCTCCTCTTACGAAAGTAGAGTTTTAAAAATCTTTATGATATTTGTATAAATGAGTGTGTGCACCACATAATGATAAAGATCTTGCAAGATGGAACCACACAATATCGGCACCACACAGATTTGCACCACACCACAATGCAAGCAGTGCTCATTGCCTGTAGGTGGTGGCATCGCCCAGCTAGTGGTAGCACCGCCAGTGGTAACAAGTTGTAGGTAGTTGCACCACCCAGCTGGCGATGCCACCGCCCGCAACCTGTCCTATAAAAGGAACATATTAGGGCCGGTGGTAGAATGAACCCCAACTCATTCTACACCTCTCCTAAGAGCCCCAAAACACTTATTCCCCTTGTTCTTCCTCTTGTAACTCAAAGGAATACTCATTCTCTCCAAAATCAAGGAAGAATCCCAAACGTTCCTTGGGTGATCACAAGAAGGTTAAACCACTAAGGTAATTCCTAAACCAAATTATTTCCTTTGCATTAACTATTCTTGCTTCTCATTTATTCTTCATAAATGTAGTCTCAATTGTTAGGAACAAGTCGACACTAAGAGGGAGGGTAAATTAGTGCAGTAGATAAAAACAACAGTTTTAAAAAACTCTGATAAACTTCGTACGATGAAAAATCGTATCGAAAATGTACTTGACTTGAAAGCATATGGAAGCGTAATAAATAAGTAAGTAAAGCAGTTTACAGTATATAAATGACAACAATAGAATTGCAAACCAGAGAAGAACATGCCAATTTTATAGTGGTTCGGTCGTCCAACTTACGTCCACTTATAATAACTCCTCCAATGAGGTCACTGGCTTCCACTATTGATCTTTCTTGAAGGGTAAAAATTAATCACTCCTTTACAGAACTTTCACAAGTGGCTCACTCTCCTTTTATAAACTTTAACACTTAGAAACGATAGAGGTGAACTCTCAACTTTTGCAAGCTATTTCAATATAGTTTCGGATAAGTTCTTATCACTTCTCTTTGCTTACCAACTGAGAAATAAGGGGCATTTATAGCCTTCAATTGACTTTAAAATTGAAACTAAAAAATGTTTCATCCTGGGTTTCTCGGGTCCTAGTGGTACCACTGCTTATAGCACTGACACTGGGCTGTACCACCACCTGGGAGATCGTGTCTAGGCGGTACCATCGCCTGACATGGTCTCGGAGACTGTGCCATGGCGGTGCCACATATTGGGTTACTGCTTGGGCCTTTCACTTAGCCCAACATAGCCCAAACTTGGGCCTAGTTAGCCCCTAACTGAATTGGTCTAATTACATTCTAAACTGACTCAATTAGACTCTAAACTAACTCGATCTAGACATAATTGATTACAAGCAAATCCTTTATTGTCTGGTATGTCATTGGTTCTTCCGGTGCATCGTCCTCTCCTTCGGTGTATTGTCCAATCAGTATGTTGTCTTCTCGCAACATATGATCTCCTTGGCGCAATGTCCGATCTTCTTGGCCCGATGCCCGAATTTATGGACCGAAGCCTTTTGCCGACATGTCGACTGATCCTTTGGCTCGACATCCAATCTTCTGACATGTTTACTCCAACCCAACGTCTGATTCCTCCTGCTTTAATGAATCTGCCTCTTCTGATCGATGCAAGTCCTACGCCACTCAAATGCACATTAGATAAACACTATCAATTGGTTTCATCATCAAAATCTGAGATTCAACATTAATGACTTCTAGAAGATCCTCAAGAGACAAAGGGAAGAGAAGAATAGATGAAAACTATGATTCCCTACTTTTTGATTCTTCTCAACATGCCCTTAGATTTCTTATCATAGAGTATAGAAATGTTCATAAGGGTAAATATGTAGACTTAGAGGAATTGAGTGAATTGGAACCTATTCAATGGTTTGCTAACCTAGATATCCTCCTAATCCTTCAAATATGTGAACCAATTTATCATAGATTTATTAGGCTATTTTACAATAATTTACACGTAGATGAAAATGATATTATCTACTTATCTCTTAGGGAATTGAAAGGCTACTTTATCATGCATGAAGTCGTTCACTTAATATCTTAATGTATCATGGCATGATTACTTGTAAACGTTTTATCATACTTGATTTCATATCAAAATGTTATAATGAGGTATCATGAGCATAACTTGCTATTTACAATTGATACTATGATGAATTGTCATCTGGCTAGATTCCACATTCGTATCATCTTTTCAAAATTTGTAAATAGATATGTGGTATCATATTTTGATTTGGGGAATCATGATAAGTATCATGTTGTACATGTTGATAAGTCTAAATAAATACAACTTATCAGTTTGATGCTTGAATTCAAAGATCTTGAATTCAAGAATATCTTTTTTCTCAAGAATAACATATAGATAGGGGGAGTTAAGGTTAACTCCGTCATCAATTGATTGTCATCATAAAAAAATGAGAGATTGTTGAATCTCATATTTTGATGATGCAATCAATTGGTAAATTATTGACCTAATCTATGTGTTGAGATAAGTATGTAGGATTAATTACGATAGCAATAAGGCATAAAGTAGATGATGAGCTGGAGTGGAATATTCGAATGATGTTTCGAAAGTGTGTCCGGAAGTTCACCGGAAGCATGTCGGAAGATAGTCGAGAGATCGTCAGAAGGTCGCCAAGAGTTCATCGGGAGTTCGTCGGAAGCTCATCGAGAAGTTTACCGGAAGTTCGTCGAAAGAAAAATCGACATACCAGACTAATTGCTTGTCTTAATCATAGTTAGAACATTAGTTGAGTTAAGATTGGGAAGTAATCCCGCTAACTCAGTCAAGGGCCAACTAGGCCCTTAATAGGGCTGAATTGTGCCGGTTTGAAACAGTCCATTCAGCACCTGAACCACGGCCGACAGTGGCATCACTTGGGACTCGGTTTCTCAGGTGTTCTAGGCAGTGGTACTACCCAGTGTTAGAGTGTCTGGCAGTAATACTGCCTAGTAATGGCGGTGGTACCATTAGTATCCCGAAATCAAAGGATGTGATATTTTTTAGCTTCAATTCTGAAGTCATTAGGGCCTATAAATATCCCACCATTTTGCATATGAAAGAACATGAAAGTGTTAATATAATATTGAATTCTTGGTATGTTAAAGTATTATAAAATTGAGAAGAGTCCTCCCCACCATCTCTTAGCTTTGTAACCATCCAAGAAAGAGGAATTGAGCTTGTAAGGGTTATCTCTCCTAAATTCAGCAAAATGAGAAAGAGTAGTAAAAGGTAATTGGTCTTCGACTATTTAAGGAAGACTATTAATAGATGTTGATAACCTCGACGGAGGAAGAATTAGAAGTGGATATAGGTCACAATGACCGAACCACTTTAAATTCTGGTTTGTATTTCTATTTGAGCAATTTAATTACTGCAATCTTCCTTAACTTTCTCTTTGTACTCTTACGTAACACCTTCAAGTTTAATATCTTTCCGAAATAGATTTAATCGAAACAAATATATTTTGAAATTAATGATTTTTTTGGCTGCACTAATTCACCACCTCTCTTAGTACTGTTCTTGATCCTAACACTTGTTACTTTAATTATTTTTCTTGATCAAAGCTAATCATGTATCACTCAAGATACTGATTAGATCACACTTACTTGATCTACCCATGTTAGGTGAAATAATTAGACCAACTAAGAAGCCCTCGGCTAAGCTTTCCTTCGAGAAAGATTTCTTATATTAAAGGCAATAACATAAACATAAAAGAGGATTAGTGTAATACTGCATGTATGTGATACTTTGGTACTTAGAAAAAAAGACATCGAAACTACTTGATACAATTTACCATATTAAAACATTCTCTTTACACATGATATGCTCGAAGCATCTTATATGTCACACTTAGGATAAAAAATAAAAATAAAATTATAACTCATCTCCTTCGCATATGATATCCTTTTGTATATATTGCATTCGTCTATTACGAAAAATAATCTAAAACACTCCATACGACTAAGACATGACATCTTATTTGCGTCTGATACCCATGTAAGACAAAAAACATATATCTAAAACATTCGATGTAATAAATAATTTATAAAATATCTATTTAGCCATAAAGCATTTCATATGATAAAATAATATTTAAAGCATTTGACGCAACCAATATATCCTTTTGTGCATGCATCTATTTAGGATTAAAAAAATGAATAAAAACACATTATTTTTTCATGTTATGTATTCATGTGGGACAAAACACATATGATGTATTCAATGGAGAGAAATCCTCCCCTTCTCTCTGCCCAAGATAAGAAATCAATCACATCACTTACTTAATTACTTTTTAAGCACAAGTTATTAGTTAATATTCCAAAATAAATAATATGCTCTATGTCACATACTATCAGACATACCACATTAGCATCTCACTAGAATTTTAATATTCCAAGTTAAAATTCTTCTGTCTTAGTCACACTTATTTTTGAAATGAACTTCTTTTCCTCTTTCCAATACTTGAAGAAAAAAAAAGGAACCAATTAACAACACTTGAAAAAACAAATCATTTTTTCCTCATTGTCATTATTTCATAATAAATGATCATAAATATTACAAAGGTTTTTAAAATATGTACTCCTAAATTTAAGACCACATGAAAAATAATATTATAAATTTTATTATATTTTATCTTGTAATATGTCAAAGCCTTCATAACTTTAATCTAAAACCAATGTAAGTCATAATTGAATCTTGGTTATTGTGTTTTTCAATAGAGTTAAAAGTGCTTTTGGTTCATTGAACTAAGAAATTTCATCATTTTTCATTATTATTCTTCCATTATAAATACAAATCAAATAATTTATATTTTTTTAAAAAAATATATAGACCTAATTTTATTGCTAAATGAGAAAACAAGGATTAGTAGATCTTTATTTTGAAACCTGCCAAAAGATTCCTAATTTCCATCCAAAGCAATTAAAAAAAATCTCAAATGAATCATTTTATGATATCCAAAAAATATAACAAATATGATGATCAAGGTTGGTGAGTGCTTGAACTAATCAAAAATTACAATTTGTTAGAATAAAGTTAATATATTTTGGTTCGATAACATAAAACATTATAACCAAATAATATTTTAATTTTTATTACCATTTTCATAATAGATGATCATAAATGCTTGCTTTGAGGATTAAAATTATTTTTTTTCATCCTTTATTTTGAAATAATACCAAAAACTTCTGTAATTACATCCAAAATCATTCATAGACTTTCAAACATATCTTCCTGAAATCTCAAAATATAAAGCAAAGTTGATAATTAATGTTTATGGGGATTTGAACTGATTAAGAATCGATTGCCATGCTTTTTTGTTTTGTTTTGTCAAAAGAGTAGCAAAAACATTAAGAAATATTATAACCAAGAATGCCTCATTTTGTTTATTAACATTCTTCCCCAATCAATGAAAACAAATATTCCAAGATTTGTTAAAATATATACACCTAAATTTAAGGCGAATGATGATTTGTCATATTTTGTTTTGAAATATGCCCAAAACATTCTTAATTTAAAGTCTCTCAAATAAATCTCTTTATGAAATCTTAAAAAATACATAACGAGATTAATAATGAAAATAGTGTTTTGAGTTTGGTAATAAAAAATACTGTAACTAATTCGATTCGAATCGATTCGACCGACTCGATCTAGTTGGGTTTCAATGGAAAATTAAAATTTTAAGACCATCAATTCGATCGACTTAGGTGTTTAAGAAAAATCATCCAAATTTATCGTATCAAATAAATCGCACAAGATTCAAATTAAAATATGAGAGGATACATTTTTCCAAGGGTTTCAATTTAGGTTAAGAGCATTAATCTTCGATGAACAGAAGTCGATAATTCGATTAAAATAAAACTTCGTCTTTAATTTAGCATTCGAACAATTAATTACGTATTTATTTTCCTCCTAAAAGTAATGCACGTGAACGATCACTCGCGCGCGGTCCGATGTCAAGAGCTGTAAGATGAGTGCGATCTCACTGGACTCGGGTGCTTTACGATTAGTGCGATCTCTCATCGGACGGACCCGCGGTTTGAAGTCGAGGAAAGGAAGCGAGTCCAAATGGTCATCGACGCCCTTCTTTCTTCGGACGTCGCATAGAATAAACCACGCGACAACGCAAATCCACCGTTCGTGCTCGACGCCCGTTTGCTTTATGATTCGCGCATCCCTCATCAGACGAGTCCGGCTTCAAATCTTGGTGATTAAGGAATTCGGGTCGTTCTTTCTTTTAGACGTCGAACGGAAGATATTATACGACAACGCAGATCCACCGTTGGCGCTGCGTTTGCAACCGATCATCTCCGTTCACAGTGATGGCGACCGCAGGCGACGCCCGATGTGTACGGACGGGATTGTTATCGTGGGCTATCGGACGGTGGTGCTGGGTCGGGGCAGGTGAAGGCGTGCGAAAGCTAGAAAGAAGTCAGGCGTCGACCGTGGTCGGGGGAATGTTTCTTATCGCGTGGCTGCTCTATTTTAAGTTCCCTCCTCAAGTGTCGAGTACTCTCTCTCGCTCTCTCTCTCTCTCTCTCTCTCTCTCTGACGGGTCTGTGGTGGTTCTTCTGGGCGCCAGGCGGAGGCGGGGAAGAGGCAGGCGTTCTTCGTCCGAATCCCTAATTTTCCTTTTGTAGGGATCGGTCTCGTGATCGGTTGCGAGCGGTGGGCCGCGCTTCGCCCTCCGAATTTCAGGCATTTGTGGCTGATCTTTTGTTTATCAGGTGGGAATTTCTAGCTGCCGTTTTTCGTTCCGTTCGTAGTCAATTTAGGTGGTGGGTTTTGGTTTTGATCAATGTGTGCTGGTTTGGCTAGAATTCTGATCTCTTCGGCTTTGTGCTTGGTTCGGCACTTGCTGTGATTCTTCAACTTGCTTTTCGTGGTATAGTCGGAACGCTTGGGTTGTAGGGATGGAAGAAAATGATATTCGTTTTCGTCCGCCTCTTTGTCTTTTTGTTTCTAATTGTGACTTTGATCGTTTGAACGCCGCTCATTTTTCTCGTTGTTGGTCGTTCAAAAGTTCTCTTGTAGGCTGGGGTTTGTTGCTTGTTTTGTTTATAAAAGAATTCACTTGGATTCCAAGTTTTCGATAGACAGCTTATGATATTGCGGCTGTCAAAAGCGTGGCCGCTGCGGTGATCTGGAAGAATTTCTTTTACTACGTATGCAGAGTTTTCTGGGTTTATCGATCATTAATCGTTGGAAGGAGAGTCGCTTTGAGAAAACAAGCTTTCACCTTTTTTATTGGAGCGAAGCATATTGGACATAGTTTTTTCTTTGCTCTGGTTTTCCTGTAGCGATCAGTTTTTTTAGTAGTTAGAACTGTGATTACTTTTGAATAAGCACATTTTCAATTTAATCTCTCTTTTTAGTCTTGGATACAGAGATTGGCTGGCTTGAATAAATTTAACCCAGAGCGTTGTTTGTTATGACATAAGTAGGTTGAAGGATATTTATAGTCGAGAGGCAAAATAATTCAAGTTATTATGGAATCCCAAGAAGCTCCAGCAGTCTCTGCGAAAAGATTGGAGTTGACACCGAAGGCCCTTATCCACCACAAGTATGGTAGAACGGCATGCTATCGTATTGAGGAAGTAAAGCAACATGTTGAAAATGATTGCCCAGGGTTGGTTATTCCGCAGCAGTTCAGGAGTTTGTATCGCTGCCATCTGGATCTTCCAGACTTGTCTTTTACTTCGGATATGTTTCCAAAAAAGAAAGATGCTGAGCAGGCCGCTGCAAAAATTGCTATTGAAAAGGTTTTACGACATGAACCTGCCAAGTCCAGAGTCGGCACTTTAGGATTCTTACATCCTTTTTAACTTTTTAAAACAAACATGAAGATCTTTGAGGCATCTAAATTTTTCTAGCTTTGTTTGCTTATTTTACTAAACAGAATGTAATATGATTTTAGTTCATTACCATTCAATATGATTTTATTTTAAATTAAGTGATTTGAAGTTCTGAAAGTGGCTCTTGTGGAACAAATTACAATCTGAAACCTTCGTATATGATATGTTCACATTTTTACTTATATATTGAGAGCAGGGAATATGAGGTCATCTGTTTGCACATCATGAACATTTTGTATTGACATGGGTGTAATTTGATATTGAGGTTCCTGGGTGGTAACTTTAGTTAGCAATGAAGATAGGGGATAAAAGATGAAATCGAAATTGACCGGTGGATCTGGCTTCCTATTAACACTTAGTAAGAAATGAAACTCATAGTGGGGCAAGGACATTTGTACAGTAGCTTCCTTTATTATTTAACCTTTGCAATCAATTTGTGAAAATCTCTAGACTTTAAGTTCACAGTATTGATATATGTGCATCAAGTATTTTATTTTTCAATTTATAGAACTGTCCTTACTATGCCAAGAATTTTCATAGTCCATATTTGCCAAGTAATTTCTTGTCTAGTCAGCTTACTCTCTTGTGCATAATAACAATGTCAATATGCTATGTTAAAACATGCTTAATGTTATTTAGTTTCAATAACCTTATAACCAAATAACTTTTGAATATCTTGGGTATGGAAAGATCCTTCAATAGTATTTACAATGCTAGCAAGGTAAACAGCCTGCCAACCAGGATTATCGCTTGGCAATTATTGTTCCATTAATTGTGTTTTCACTTTTGTACCTGCCATTCCTAGTTCATAATCTGATGGATGCTTATACTTTTAGCATTTATAGGTATGTCCTATTTTGACGAGATCATTTGCTTGCAAGGAATTATGAACTCAAACCTTTTCCAGTGATTCCTTTGGTGTTGTTATGATATCTAGGAAGGGAAGGAGATTATGTTATTGAAAATTATGGGTACAATTTGATCTTGAGTTCGAGGTTTAGATCTTGATCCAATACTGGTTTTGACAGCTTGTCAAGGCAGTGCAGTACTACTGTGTGGGTATGCGGGCATATATATACCCAGGCAGTATGTTGACCTATACTATGTGGTATATGCTGGGCAATATGTATGCCCAGACAGTATGTCGACCTATACTATGTGGCATATGAGATAAATGAATTAAAATGAATATTTATTGGTGGCTAGCTATATAGTGTTGTATTTGATTCTTCATCTGACCAGTCAATATTGGTTGGGACATACCAGTTTAAGAGTTTATCTTCCACATTATGTTCTTCCTGTTGGTTGATGAATATTATGATTCTATTGCTCCCTCATCCTTGTCAACCTTCTTTTCTGTGGCATAAACATATTATTTCTATCTTCAGTGGTCTTATCTTCTTCAGACTTTTAGCAAAAAGTTTTGATATTTGTTTTGATGTAAGAATTAGTACACCTATCTACCCATGCCAAAGCCATAGAAGGATCTGTTGATATAAAGGTTATGACTTATGAGTTTGGATTTTATTGATCAGTGTATGTCATGGATGGTATTAAGGATTTATAACATGCACACTTTTAAAGTTTAAGGTGGCAAAGGTAAGACTATTAAGTTTGATTGATTTAAACACTTCTATACTGATCTTTTACTGTAAACCCTTCTTTTATCAAGATTTTATGTTTGACAGAATAATTTTAAGAATACCAAGTATATCCTAGTTTTTAACCTTTTTATACTGATTTTTTAACCATAATAAATTTTTTAACCATATATATTTTATATTTATATATAACCCATTGTCACATGATATACACCATCTTTTCAACTAGTAGCTGCTGCTAAGGTTTTTATAACTTTGGGTCCTTGCAGCTGGGTATTCACTCTACGTCTGCAACAAATGATCTTACTCCAGAGGGAGCATCATATGAATTAGTTGCACGCATTTCTGGCTTGTTCACTGATGAGGTTAGTTATGGACCCTAAGCTTTAATTATTTATTTATTATAATAACTGCTTGTGAACTTCTACAGAGTATAGCTTCTCTCAGAATGCGGCTCCGAGTTGCAAAGTTATTTCAAGGGTCTTAATTTTAGATGCCTGCACCATACAAATCGTGGCTTGCAGTAATACGTGCCCATTGGGACATACAGCATGGTCTCTGTGCCAACTGGTCAAACCAATCTTGTTGATCTGTGTTTGGTAGCACACCTCAGCATTGCACAAAACCCATTCTGGTGTGTGCATGTCTCAAAATTATAACCATGGCCTGCTATTTTCTGCACAGCTATTAAGCACATTGTTCTGGAGCTTCTTTCTCCACTTAGAAAAACAAGTTTGATGCAGCCTATTGGTTAGCATTGGTCTTCCATTTTCTTAGAACTTCAGGTGAATTTTTCTAGCTATTTTTAGGTTTTTAAAGATTTAAGTATTGGCTGAGAATGTCTGTGTATGGGGTCCCTGATCCAAGATCAAATTTCTGGTAAAGTTTGTCAAGAGAAGTATCAATTTGCTGGTTATGAAAGTATCTTCATTGGGTGTCTTAATTGCAGTTGGACTTTATGTAAAAATGACCCAGATCAGTCCTGATATAGAGCTTTAGGTATTAGGTAAAATCTATGAAATATAACAAAATATGCGTCAGGTTACTGCACTGATTATGATCCCCATTAATGTTGCTCCTTTTGTTCATATTTTATCTCTATTTCTACCATTGTTCTCTTCTTCACCTTCCTAAATTTCTGTGCTGAGATCTTTTTTACTGTAAATTTCCCTTGTATCTGTCTTAATCATTATCTTATTAGTTGAGACTGGAGCACATTATACTGATGTGGCCTCAAGGCAACAATATTGCATCATTTTCTTTTAGTATGGAATACTTATTTGATGGATCTAGAAATAGGAAAATTTGAAATTTATATGTTAGTTGTTGAATGCTACCAAAAGTCTTTTGCGGGTAGAATCAACCATCCTAATTTCATCAATGGAACAACTATTTGTGAGCAAGAATGATTGAGATCAACCAGAGTCTGATGGAAATTAGCCAAAATCAAAATTAATTGACCAGAATTCATCAGGACTGGATGATGTTCTCACCAATAAATTGATGTACTAGTTGTGAATTTGAGGTTTCTCAAATAGAATGGTTTGAGCTGCATCCAAATGTACTCAAATAGAATGGTTTGATCTGGATCCAAATGTATTTATTATACTACTAGAAAAGGAGCACCTATGGAGGTATATGGGGAGTCAAGGAGCAGCAATTATGATTAAGATTAAAGTAGATGATGTGACACATGGTGGAATGGATCAGTAGGAGCAATACTTAGCATTTAGCTTTATGGTGTCATCATTATTTGGCCAGAGGTACATTATTTATATCTATATTGGTATTGCAATCAGGATTTTAATGAGGATAGCTTGCTGTTCCAAATAGTATTTAGTAGTATGTTATATTTATTATTGAGTCTGTTCAATATTATGCAGTATCATATTAAGCGCTTGCCCATTTATGCTATTTTATGACATGCAGACTTACTTGCTAGTATGATTGATGGTCTGATCTTATCTCCTGTATAATACTTAATTTGTTTATTCTTAGTGATAAATATTACTGCAGAACAACTGCCTGTTGTTGTACATTGTTTATACTAAACAAAATTTCTAATTTGCATTCAAATGGATGATGTCATGATAAAAATGCTAAAAAATTCCTTCACATTTCTTATTGTCAAATATTTTTTGGTAATTTAATATTGACTGTATCATTGGTGGCCAATCTTCATTCCAATTTTAAGATTGTAAACCGTGTGACAATTGTGTTCGACATAAGCCTATGGTTTACGTCTTGGTACTTGTGTTTTATACTCCTCTTTCTTCTTTTTGAGCCACAATTTTTTCTTATATCTTATTAGGTTAAATTGCTTTTAGTGGCATTTTTGTTGGATAGAAAGATCTTTCATATTGAATGATATCTGAGAAATGATATAGCGAAACAATAAACTTCACCACATAAGATTTTCTATAAATCGATGAATGGCTTCATGAGGGTTATTGGTGAGCAATTAAAATCAACAATGGGTTCAATGAGATAAAGACAGAAAATGATATTATTTTTTCCTTTTTATATTGTGCTTTCTCTTAAACTTTTCCCCATCTATATAAAACAAATGTCACATTGTTTATTTTAATTTGTGAATGCAAGTTCAGAGTTGAATGATAGGAGTCAACAATATGTACCTAATAAGTAAGGATGTCACATTGTTTATTTTCCTTCTCAGGATATTCGTAGGCACATGAGTAAGGATGGCTGGCTTAAGTGGCATGAACTATCTAAATAAACATTGAAAGATTGTTTGGTTTTCATAGTTTGGCATGGCAAAATGAAGATATCAAGAATGACATATATGTTGCACAAGTGATCTGATGTAGGCTGCGTTTGATTTGGTGTAGGTTGAGTAGATGTGATGCATTTTCTTAAATATATTTTTTATTTTTTAAAAACAGGATTCAGATCATGTTTTATATATTTTTAGAATTTATTAAGTGGTTCAAATTGTTTACAGAAAGTTGGCTGGTTTAAGCAGTATCCTTGTCTGTGTATAAAAGCCCTTGATCTAGATTAGGCTTAGAGAAGTAAGGAGATGATTATAGTTGCTCTTTCCTACAAAACTTCTGTGCTTGAAACAAGGATTGAAATACCGTACCGTACCGGTGTTTCGAGCTTGGCTTGGTATGGTACGGTACCATGTACCGAGCGGTATACTAGGGCGTATCGAGTGGTACACCTAATTTAGGTGTAAAATCATCCGAAAATATCTGAAAATAAAAAAAAGAGAATACATACCTCTAATTAAAGAAAGAGAATACATACCTTTTGATTAGAAAGTTCTTCCTCTTAATCTTCCCAAATTAACCTCGATTCAATTCATAAATCATTGTTTTGTAGAGTTTAGGAGAGGGCAAATGTGAGAAAAAAAGAGTTTGAGATAGTTTAAGTCTTTAAGAGAATATGAGAGTGAAATGAAATGAAATATGAGAGAAGAAGAGTTTAAAAACCTATGAGAAAGGGCTCCGACAGTCAATTTGACCGTTGGAGCATTGTTACCGAGCGGTAACGGTCGATTTCAACCGTTACCGCCCGATATAACCCCGTATCTTCCGATACGGGGCGATGTTAAGCGTTCCGCCTGGTAGCGAGCGGTCTACGTACCGGTATACTGTCAGACCAGTATGTACCGCCCGTACCGGGCGGTATTATTTGAAACTGTATACCTTGGCTTGAAACAATTCTATGGATACTATTAATAGCCTGCCAATTTAAAAACTTTAAAGTATGTGACTAGACTAAAAAAATTGAGATGTATACTGGAATCTAAGACAAAAGAAATGTTTTAGTGTTGGCCAGAGTCTTTCCTAATATTTCATTTACATGCTCTCTTTCTCTATTGATTTTACTCAATTTTTTCTCTTGACCCATTTTGCTCATCAGCAAAATCCCATTGTGTTCCAGCATAATCAGTCTTCAAACCGATCCTTGCTTAGTGATTTGATTGACAAAAGCAAGTCTCATCCATGTCACTAAATCTCTCTTGCTATGCACTAAATTACTCCAGTAGTAACAAGATTTGATCGATCCTTTCAGTTCTATTATGTCAATACTAATTACTACCATTGTGGGATTATGGCTAGCTAGAAGTATAAATGTTTGAACAGTTTTGATCACTTGAAATTAAAGCAATAAACCTGTTAACTCTTTCTGTTTGCTTGACATGAAATGTTTGTGCATTCTAACATTTGTTATATAGATTTGAATAAAATCACTGTCTTCTTCTTTATGTATATGGTGTCTATAACTACTAACAGACAGTGCAATTTTTTATGTTTAATTGATAGTTCCTTTCATCAACTCATCCATTAACTGGTCATTTTGGAGTTGCATTTGGAGCGATGAGAGAGCACTTTGGTATGATTCCCATATCTGCCATTACCACATGCGATGTAAAGGTTCATAATTTATGTAAAGTCATCAATTCCAAGGCAGAATCAGATCCTCTCTTGGTTTCATCACTCATCTTGAACGCTGCCAGAAAGTGTTCTTCCCTATGTACAGCTACTGATGAATTATGGATATGGAAGGAAGCTCCATATTCTCCTGAGGCTATAGCATCAGTAATTAATCATCATTCAGAGTCTCTAGGGTGTGTACAGATAGAAGCATTACGTATTCCCTGCTCTATTGAAGAAAATGTTGAAGCACTGACCCTTGACGTCTCTAATGAACATTACTACTTGGATTTAATTTCTCAGAAGTTGAATGTCAAGGATTCTTCTCGGGTTCTTGTTTCAAGGTGTATAAAATAGTAAAATATAAGACAGTTTGTCTTTCAGTACTTTTTTGTTGCTTGGGTTTAAAAATGGATAGTTGAGCTTGGTTATCAATTTTTCTGCTATTTCAGGACAGTTGGCAAGGCTTCTTCAGAGATGAAGGTATACTTCCCCTATCCAGAAGTTCCTCACTTTTCAGATTCTTCATCTAGTCTTAGGACAAGTTCAGAAGGTAAAGTGAGTATTGAACCAATAATTAATCAAAGAGCTTCATATCTCTCTGGCCAAGATATATATGGAGATGCCATCTTAGCTAACATTGGATACACATGGAAGTCTTCATATCTTTTCTATGAAGATGTCTCTCTATGTACCTATTACAGGTCTGTCCTGGCTAGCTGATGCTTCTCTTTGTGCTTCTTATTTCTGTTACCTATTTCATCCTGAAACATTGTTGAGTTTTCTCACAGAACACAAGTTATCATCATATTTCATTAGAGTTATATTATGCAGAACTAGCAGTTCACATAAATTTGCAGCAACAGTCCTAGAACTTTATTGATATTTATCTATCATGATTAAATTCAAACAGCCTATATTACTACCAATAAATATTGAAGCAAAGACAAATGCCACATCTTGAGCAGCACATGGATTGGTTTTCATTTTTTATGATCCCATGACTCCACAGCTTTGTGCTATTTGTGCTGCTTAACAACAGGTTTTTGGTGATCTGATTAATTATAGTAACCTGCATCGAATTTACTCTGTTTTCTTTTTCAGTATCATTTGACTGAATGATGTATACATTTTTGCTGTGTTTTAGCCTCTCATGTCACTGTACCATTGTCGTCTGAGGTCCTTGATGTTTTGTTCTGTATTTTCCAGGATGCTTCTTGCAAAGTTCCCTGATGGGCACTATAAGTTATCTAGAGAAGCAATTCTTGCAGCTGATTTACCCACTGCGTACACTGGGCGTTCAAACTGGAAGGGCCTTGCCCCAAGGGATCTCCTCTATGCTTTTTGCCGTCAACACAAGTTCTCAGAGCCTGTTTTTTCTATTACAAGAATTAATGCAGATGCTTCCTTATCAGTTACTCAAAGGAAATCTAATTCATCAAAGCCAACTGATGAAGTTGATATCGCAAATGGAGATGTTTCTGATGTTGGGGAAAAAAACCTGGACAACTCGAGTATTTTCAGGTGCGAAGTGAAGATACTGTCAAGAAGACTGGAACCAATAGTTGAAGGTTCTTTTACTGATACTTACAGGAAAGATTCTGATTCCATTCAGTGTTCTGCATTAAAAGTTCTTCTTTGGTTTGACAAGTATTTTAAACAACTAGACATGCCTGTGGAGGTATTGTCCTCTTCTGGACATGCTCATGGTATTATCGTGCACGCAGAAAATCTTTCTCGTGAATTTGCTATGTGCTCATCTATTTTTGGATCTACGAAGAATGACAACCTAAGAGAGTGTAGTTCACTGGAATCATTTTGCAAGTATTATCCAAACAGGAAAGAGGAGAATGGAATGGTTGTTTTAAATATTGAAGGTCCAGATTCTGGTGTCTTCCCGTCTCCTGGATCTTTAATATGCATAAGTTATGCTGTTGCATTGGTAAAGATTGGAGATCCTGTAAAAGATCACTTGGAAGGTAAAGATGAGTTTGAGTTTGAGGTAGGGACTGATGCTGTAATCCACCAGCTTGAAGCATGTGCAACTCAGTTGTCTGTCAATCAATCTGCACATTTTGTCATAGACATGCCTTCTAGGGACCTGATATTGGCTGCAGCTGGCGACGCTATTAAAGATCTTTCTAAGCTACCTCTGTGTGAGTTATACCCTACCTTGTGTGTATATTGATTTACTGATAGCAATAAACAAAGTGGGATATACATACATTCCCTTTTTGTAGACAATTGCTTTCTGGAGTACTCAGTAAAGGTTTTGCGGGTACCTGAACCTTTAGAAGACAGAATGGAGAAGGCTTTGTTCAGTCCTTCTCTATCAAAACAGCGCATTCAGTTTGCAGTTCAGCACATCAATGAATATAGTGCTGCCACTTTGGTATTAGCTTGATCTTTGTCCTTTGCTTTCCTAGATTTATAGTGCTTATTGAGATTGATGTTGTGATTTCTAATGCAGGTGGATTTTGGATGTGGATCAGGTAGCCTGCTTAATTCTTTATTGGAGCATACTACGACTTTAGAGAAGATTGTTGGTGTGGATATCTCTCAGAAGAGCCTTGCACGTGCTGCAAAGGTAACCTATGTGGTCTATGGACATGTTAAATTGTCTATTTTTTTTCAAAAGATATAGTCATAGTTGTTCAGTCTGTTAGTAGAATGATTTGATAACCTCATGTATATGTTTTAGCTCATTTGAATTTTGGGCTTTCACCTTTCAGTTGTCCATGATACATAATTGCAATTTTATGGTCACTTAACCATTGTATACTCTGACATTTCCAGATTTTACATCAAAAGCTAAGCCTAAATTCTGGCGTGCCCACAAGCATCAGACAAGCTGTGCTTTATGATGGATCGATTACGGTTTATGACTCCCGTTTATCTGGGTTTGACATTGGCACTTGTTTAGAGGTACTGACCATTCAGACCACTCTTTACTCTTTAAATCAGAAGGGAGAAATTACACATGAAGCATCCTAAATGGTCGGAGTATTGCCTTGTTCTTGATGGAATGAAGTCAATGTGATTATCATGAGTAACGTTGTTTGTTATTTGCAGGCATCAAATCTTCCATTGTTATGGATATCCTTTTATGCACAAGGCAGTATAATCTCTGAGTAGGAGTTGCATTTTCTGCAGGCACTAGCAAATGTAGTGTTATTTATATTTGGAAGAAATTTCTGGTATACCCCTGCTAAGTGTCGGAATGTTGTTCCACCAAAAATCCAAATATCGTATATGATCCTGCAAACTCAAATATTTTTTTATGCTCTTGAGTAAGATCCCAATTTGACTCATTTGGAACCATTAGGCTAATTTATATTTGCAAAAAATGGGTTCTAAAAAGCCCTAATGTGTGCAATGTCAGGTGCACAAATGGGGTCTTTATGGTTTGATGTAGGAGATTTGACTTTTGGAAGAGTAAATAGGATATTATGATAGTTCCAAATAAGGTTCGCATTACCGTACTGTACCGGCATTTCGACCTGGGCTCGGTACGGTACGGTACGGTGTACCGAGTGGTACATTTGATTTCACAGATTTAACCCTCCGAAAATACCTGAAAATTAAAAAAAAAGTTAGGATAGGGTTTTCAAGTTACAAATAAATATAGTAATAGTATAAGTTTAGCAAAATCAATATAAATTAGGTAAGAATAGTATCACATATCTTTTTCGGGCTTTGAGGTAGTCTTGTTCGAGGTTCGTATTTCAGCCCGTTATAGATTGAAATATCTATAGAAAAATCAATTGAATTGTTAGACTATTTTGTTACAATATAAACTCTAAAATTCAAATGAATTAAATAATCACATATGTAGATATACCTGATTATTGATTACTTGATTCTACCACTAAAACGAACGACGAGCCTTCACGGGTGGTGGATTGGGATCCTCGATCCGATACATTTGCATATCAATATGATACGTTTGTTGGACCCAATCATGAAATTGATCCCATGACATAGTGTATTGATACATCGTATGTCATTGATGTATCAATGTGGTGCTGATCGTAGATTGATCGTCATGAATCATATTTGTCCGAGGCAGCTCTTGAGGCATATATTGGTGAATGTCAGAGCTTCTATTTTCGCTACTGATCTGCTGTTCTATATCATATTGTTGCTCAGAGAAGGATGACCAACTATCACCATACTGTTGTTGCCCGTATGATTCTCCATAATACGATGGCTGTGAATACCATGAGCCTCTTTCTGTGTATATATCATGTATGCTCTGTCGCATTTGTTCATATTCATCCATTGCCTTCCCCTTCCCCTTCCTCTTCCGTGCAAAAACTTAACTAGTACCTTGTCGAGTTCCATGATCTGAATCTTGAGTGACATATGTAAAATATTGCTCCTCAGTCCATTCACCACCATTAAGTTGTGTAGACGAGACCAATGATTGCCTGGCATCACCGCCATCTTTTGTCGAGGCATTGTTGTCCGTGTTACTGTTATGCCTCTGGACCGAGTGAGAAAGAGAATGTGATTGTGAAGGTGTCTCGTCGCCCGACTCGATTCTTTCCAACGATGCAACTGATGCTACTGCCTTCCCCTTTGGCTTAGGGAGAGAAGAATGACTTAAATAGAATGAGAAAGGGCTCCGACAGTCAAATTGATCGTTGGAGCACTGTAGCAATGCTACAGTGCAGTAACGGTCGATTTCGACCGTTACCGAGTAGTACCAGGCGGTAACAGTCGAAATCGACCGTTACCAAGTTGTGCCGGGCGTTAACGGTTGAAATTTTGACCGTTACCACCCGATATTACCTTGTATCGTCCGATACGGGGTTTCTTTGAACGTACCGCCCGGTAGCAGGCGGTCCACGTACCGATAGCCTATCGGACTGGTACATACCACCCGTACCGGACGGTATGATTCGGTATGGCAGACCTTGGTTCCAAAGATGCACCACAAGTTTTCCTTATATCTATAATCCTACTCTGCAGAAGCACTAGTGAAAAATCTAGCTATGCCTAGCAACTTTCAAAGGCAAAGTAGGATTCATGATAGGAATTGGGTTATATGGATAATTTTTTCTTGGAATTACCTGAAATTGTTCAGATCGATTGGATTGGCTGAAATTGGGTGGCTATTAGTAGCAAATCAGCCATGTTTGGCTAGATTGGCTGAGCCAATCCAATTTCAATAGCTCCCCAAGAAATTGTTCCTGTGGTCAACACCAATGTTAATTTGGATCAATCAACCTTGCAAACCTTCAAGTAATTGTAGATCTTCGTTATAACTCATCGAAGATGTTTGGAAGAGTTTATTTGGATTGAATCAGTCTTCTTTTATGCCATTTTCATGTATATGCATTGCTTAAGGATGTGGTTGATATTAGAACTAAATTCAGAAAGCTCTTTTTAATAAACTGCCAAGTTTCTGTGAGTTGGAACACTAATAAGCTAATTTGCCTTTCTGCATGACGTGTTGTATCATTAAGAAATTCCTATATATATATGGTAATAGAACAGAACTTTTTGAATTTCCATAGGCAGAAGTGTTTACTTACCGTACTAATATAATGCCAACCTACTGCAGGTGATTGAGCATATGGAAGAAGATCAGGCATTCTTATTTGGTGATGTTGTGTTGAGTTCTTTCTGCCCAAGAATACTCGTAGTTTCAACACCCAACTATGAGTACAACTCCATTCTTCAGAGATCAGCTGTGCCCACCACGGAAGAGAATACAGCACCTTGCAAGTTTCGCAACCATGATCACAAGTTCGAGTGGACAAGAGAGCAGTTTGAATGTTGGGCCACTGATATTGCACTTAGGCACAACTATAGTGTTGAATTTAGTGGGGTTGGTGGATCATCAGATGTGGAACCAGGTTTTGCTTCGCAGATCGCCATCTTCAGAAGAAGCTCTTTCAATACAGCAGAAACATACTCCAAAACAGAGGACTCATCTCAACCCTATGAACTAATATGGGAATGGGCTGACAGGTTTTGATCTTCTCTCTAAGAATTTGACTGAGTTTTCCAGACAACTAATTAGCAATTTTTTGATTTCAAGAACACCACAGCCAACATTTGAAGTAGAAGTCGAGAGGTCAGCTGAGAGTGTTCGGAGTGACCTGGGAGAAACGAATGAGGAGAGACTTCATTTGGGGATGAAAAGGATGAGGCAGTCCAGTCCACCACTCTCCACCGCAACAGAGATGCACAAACCAAAGGATCCGATGACGAGTCATACTAGTTGAGCCTAATCGAATCGAATTGAACCCAGTGAAGCATGTAGTTGATTCTATGTTAGATCAGCAATATTACCACCTTATACCTCCCAAATGACAAAGTTTGTATATGCAAATTCAGGTTTTTGTTTTTTCCTCACTTCTTGTTGAGCATTTAGTAGTCTACAGGAGTTGGAACAGATCACAGTTGTTCCTGAAGTCTACCTCTTAGGGGCAACGATGAAAACAGATGTGCAGCTGAGCTACATGTAGTAACTTGATTTATGAATGACTAGCATAGATAGGGTTGGAATAGCAGCCTCTCTCTTCCTGGAGATCATACTAAATCAATTATCCATGTCATAAAACGCAGGACCATTTTATGTTCTCTCTTGTTTCAGCAAATTTAAAGTAGTGTACGGGGCTTTTTCCACTTACGACACATGATACTTTTCCAATATTTCGGGTTTAATCGATTAGTTGGATTGTCCATTTGTTTGCTCAATGACTTTGACTGTAGATTATAAATCTTGATCCAGAGTTTATCTCTATAAGAAAGATATATTATTCTGAAAGATTATTTTATTTTATTTTATTTTATCCTCTTATGTTATCATTCTCTTTCACTCTTATGTTACCATTGTCTCACTTTCATCTATCAATTAATCTCGCTGTTATTGTCCTTTCTTTCTTTGTTTTCAACACCGTTCTTTTCACAATAATTCTTTTATCATCTCACATCATGTGCTGCTGTTCTATTTTATTTTATTTTATTTTATCCTCTTATGTTATTATTCTCTCGCTTTCACTCTTATGTTATCATTCTCTCACTTTCATCTATCAATTTATCTTGCTGTTGTCCTTTCTTTCCTTTTTTCAACCCGGTTATTGTCACAATAATTCTTTTATCATCTCACATCATGCGCTGCTGATCTATTTTCTGATAATAAACTAATAGATATTTGACTATGTTTCGGTTATCGAATCTCATGAAAATAAAATAAAATTTAATTTATATCGAATCTGTAGTCCAATTAGTGGCTGGCTCCATATTTCATTTCGGTTCGGTTAACTATGCTTCGTATGAAAGAGAATGATTTGAATTCTCAATGATGTAGTTTATTTGAATGGGCTACAATCGAAAGATTATGAATTTAATCTCGATAAGAAATATATTAACGATCAATCGGTAGGTATATAAGCATCATGTGATAATTATTGTGCAAGGAAAAAAGTCTACATCAACCTCCACCCATATGCTTGCATATATGAAAGTATAAAATAGGTTGTTCGAGATAACCTATTTGTTGTCTCCTCCATCATGTGATAATTATTGTGCAAGGACAAAACACCAAGAGGAGTGATTATATGTTGTCTCCTCCAAGATCAAGTATAAAAGATAATCCCTCGCGCTATGCTAAGAGGCTCTCTTTCCGAAAAATACCTATACATACAAAGAGACCTCGATCATTAACTTGAGCGTCGGACGGACACGGCCAAGAAATTTCTTTCGACATCAATCTTAATGCAGGTACCACCTCGGACACTCCTATGCCCTTAGGTTTGGACCACTTCGGGTTGACTCAAACATCAATAACGATTTGTCTTAACATTTTGACGTTTGAATGAGGGCATAATGTCATAAGAATGTCCACCTGCTAACCCTCTCAAAAAATGCTCTAGCGAGGAGGCCCTACCTCCAACTCACAACACTTTTACTCAAGGGGCCAATTGCTCTCCTTCCCACATATGGATGCATTCACTTCGGCATGGACACCGATGAGATACTGACATCTATTTAATGACCTAGGCCTTTCACCCCGAAGGACAACCTTAAGCCACCTACTTATTTCCATCGAGTTATTTCTAAATCTCACCCAAAATGTGTAGATACTAATTGGCATGATGCAGGTTATTGCCCAATTCCTACCTCAGTTAGACCAACAAGCAATGTCACCATCTCATTCATGATCAGTACCTCAACTGCCACTAGCACCAACGCTTGTCAAGATTCCTCTGCTTGATGCAGTGCCAACATCTCAAAATCGCCCAGGGGCTATGGAACCATCGAATG
The DNA here is from genome assembly GCA_900464855.2 of Musa schizocarpa. NCBI lineage: Eukaryota > Viridiplantae > Streptophyta > Magnoliopsida > Zingiberales > Musaceae > Musa > Musa schizocarpa. The sequence goes on from LS990915.1 coordinate 16,197,290, forward strand.
AGGAAATTCCTTGCTCTCCAACTATAAAATTCGATACACCACCACACCATCGCTTTGCTCTGCTTGAATTTGTGACCTAATCTGCTGATTCGATGGATGAATCGTTGAGAATCCAACTATAACAAATAGACCAATGTTTAGAGTTGGACAACCCCACCTTGAGTCAGTCCCCATTTGCTCATAACATATAGGAGAAGCAAATCATAATGAACTCTCACCTTCTATCATCATAGGACTTTGATGGTAGCATCGACCTGATAGAGCACACTATCTTTCATGCCTATATGTAGTTGTATGGCACTTGGAATGTCCTAATGTGCCATGCCTTCCCGACAATATTAAGAGGCTCGATCTGAGAATGGTATGCTTGCTTGAAGCCTCTCTCAGTCGGCCTCCTTCACTTAGCTTGCAAAGAAGTTCGAGTTATACTTTCTTGGGAATGTGCACCAAAGCCATTGGCAACAATACTTCTCATACTCAAGTAACGAGATGAAAAAATCACTCTCCGACTTTGTTACTCGATTTGCAAATGAGATTAAAGGCGTACAAGAAGCTCATCCATCAATTGTAATACAAGCCTTCATGATGGGACTCAAGCGCTCTCACATTTTTTTATCGTTATTAGAGAGGCCACTAGTGATGATGCCCGAGGTGCTCTAGAGGGTCAACCAATACACTATCGTGGAGACAATGGTCTCAAGTAAGCACAAGGAGATGTGTAAAAAGGCCAAGACACGAGCGACTACTATCAATCCTTAAGGTCACCACGGCGAAGGAAAAAAACCCATGTGAGAAAAAAATTGCCATAATGGAGGCATGTGCTTAAGACTCATGAGTCAGGAAAACTTATCCCATGTGAGAAGAAATCCAACATGACGAAGGCACAAAGAAAAATGTGCTGGAGGCATATGAGTTTGAAAGACCTAACTCGCACCAAGATAAATCTGCTACGATGGAAGCTAGGGAAAAATGCACTTGAGATGCGTGAGTCGGGAAAACCCGACTTGCACTAAGGGAAATTCATTATGGTAGAGGCATAGGGCGAAATGTGGCTAAGGCATGTGAGTCAGAAAAACTTGACTTGTGCCAAGAGAAATCCGCTACAGTGAAAGTATAAGGCAAAATTCGCTATGGCGGAGGGACAAGGTGAAATATGCTCAAGGCATGTAAGTTAGAAAAACCTGACCCAGAAATCTGCTATGGCAAAAATGTATGGCGAAATACGGCTGAGGTATATGAGTTAGAAATACATGACTCGCGTGAGAAGAAATCCATCACGATAGAGGTACATGTGAAATGTGCTCGAGGCACATGAGTTGAGAAAACCTAACCTACGTAAGAAGAAGTCCACCACAGTGGATGCATATGCCAAATGCACCCAAGATACGTGAGTCAGGAAAACTCGACCCATGTGAGAAGAATTCCACTATGGAAGAGGTGCAGGATGAAATATACTTGAGAGACATGAGTCAAGAAAACTTGGCCTACATGAGAAGAAATTCGCCATGATAGAAGCATATGCTGAATGTGCTAGAGACACATGAGTTAGGAAAACTCATCTCATATTAGAAGAAATCCGTCACGACAAAGGCATAAGACACAATGTGCCTAAGATGTGCAGGTCATGAAAACCCAACTCACGCCAAGAGAAATCCGCTACAGCAAAAGCGTAGGGCGAAATGCACCTAAGCTATGTGGGTGAGGAAAACCCAACTCACATCAAAAGAAATATGTTATGATAGAGGTACAAGGCGAAATATATCTAAAGCATATGAGTCGGAAAAACCCGACTCATGCTAAGAGAAATCCGCTATGATAGAAGCATAGGGTAAAATGCGCTTGAGGTCCATAAGAAGAAATTTATCATGGCAAAGGCAAAGGCGAAATGTGCTCAAGACTCGTGAGTCAAGAAAACTCGACCCGCGTGAGAAGAAATTCGTCACTATAGAGGCATAGGCCAAATGTGCCCAAGACATATGAGTCGAAATAACTCAACCCATATGAGAAAAAATCCACCATGGTAAAAGTGTAGGGCAAAATGTGCTCGAGAAATGTGAGATAAAAAAACCTAACTTGCGTGAGAAAAAATCCATCACAATGAAGGCACAGGTCCAATGTGTTTGAGACAGGTGAATTAGGAAAACTCATCACGCGTAAGAAGAAATCCGTCATGGTGGAGGCATAAGGCAAAATGTGTCTGAGGTGTGTGAGTTGATAAAACCTAACCCACACTAAGAAAAATCCACTATGATAGAAGCGTAGGATGATATGCGCTCGAGGTGTGTGGGTTGAGAAAACCTGACTCGTGCCAAGAGAAATTCACTACAACATAGGCAAAAGGCGAAATGTGCCCATGATATATAAGTTGAGAAAACTCGACCAATGATAAGAAAATCTGCTATAGTAGAAACATAGGATGAAATGCACCCGAGGTGTATGAGTTGGGAAAACCCAACCCACGCCAAAAAAAATCTACTATGGTGGAAGCATAGGGGGAAATGCGCTTGGGGCTTGTGAGAAGACATGACTTGTGTGAGAAGAAATCTATCATGGTAGAGACATAAGTCAAATGTGCCCGAGATGCATTGGTCGGGAAAAGTCGACCCGTGTGAGAAGAAATCTTTCACGGTAGAGGCATAAGGCAAAATGTGCTCGAGGCACATGAGTCGGAAAAATAAAACCTATATAAAAAAAAACCCTTCACAACGAAAGCCATAAGTCAAAAAAGCCTAAAGTGCACAGGACGGGAAGCTCGACTACCTCCACGAGAGGCAAAGAGGTCGAGCCTCCCAACCTCTGCCTTCGTCATTGCCCAAGGCATAAGGGTTAGGAAGCCCGACCCTTGCTTTCGTGAGATACAAGGAAGTTATACCTCCCAACCTCTGCCTCCATCCTATGCCCTTCCCGACCCCTGCTTCCATAAGAGGCAAGGAGGCCAAGCCTCTCGACCTCTGTCTCTATCCTCGCCCAAGGCATGGCGGTCGGGATGCCCGACCTTTGCCTTTGCTCGAGGTGCGGAGGTCGGGATGCTCGACCTCTACCTTCGCTCAAGGTGTGAAAGTTGAAACGCTTGACCTTCACCTCCCACAAAGGCACGAAGGTTAGGGTGGTCTCGACCTCCACCTTCGCTATAGGCGTGGAGGTTGAGAAGACCAACCTTCACCATTACAAGAGGCATGGAGGTCGAGATGACTGACCCTCGCCTTTGCTCGAGACGTGGAGGTCGGGATGCTCGACCTCCGTGTCGAGTGCATTAAACATCGCACTTCGAACCCCTCTTGTAAGAGGCCCGAAGATGCCTTGAAAAGAGATAAATAATAGAGAATATATTAATGATCAACTATCATCTGGCATATAAACGTTATGTGGAATCTATTGTGAAAAAAAAAGGGTCTAGGTTAGTTTCCACCCGTTCGTCCGCGTGGACAAAAGCCCAAAGTAGGCCGTTCGAGGTTGTCTCCCCCTTGCTGTCTATATGCACAAAACACCAAGAGTGATTATAGTTTATTCTCTTCAAGATCAAATATAAAAGATAATCTCCAATGCCGAGATTTCTTTCCAAAAAGACTCACCCGTTAAGAGATCTCGATTACTAACTCGAACTTCAGATGGATCGGATAAAGAAATTTTCCTCGATATCACCTCAGAGTATCTTAGATACTCCTGTACCCTTGAGATTGAATCGTGTTGGATTAATTAAGATCTCGACAATGATTTTTCTTAACAGTCGCCCTCCTCTTTCCTACAGCTTTCTCACGTAGAGAACAGTCGTGATTCAAAGATAAGCAGATGGTGTAGAACGGGAAGTTATGCTGTTCTTCGACGAAGAAAAAGATTCATCCCACGTCATCAGTAGGAAGCTAGAAAGAAGCTGCTGATGTTGACTTCACACCCCGAATAATTGTCACGTGATCTAACCAGGAGAAGTTGCAAGTATAATATGCATGAAGCATCAGCCACCAAACGAAAGTGATAATAAAATAAATATGCTTTCTGGAAAGCACACTTCATTTTCTATTTCATATTAGCACGACTTCATCCAAAGGTGTTAGCTGTGACGGTCGATGTCTTGAAAGCAGAAGATGTTATCCGGTTTGATGTACCAATGAATATCGTTTGGTATGATAGAATATCAATACGTCAATCATTTTTTATTGAGCTTTATCAATTATTTGACCAGTACTAGGTTATACTAGATGGGAACGATCCAAATTTGATCGTTATTAATCTTAACAGTCAGTATACTAAGATTGACGTATTTCAAACAGTCAATTTAACGGTTTGAGATTAAAAAAAAATATTTCGACTCATTTCACTCTCTTAATTTTTTAATTTTTTTAAATTTTTTTTTACTCACATTTCTTTTTTATTCTCATATTTTTATTTTTCTAAACTCAATAAAGCATATAGTGTATCAATATACTATATCGTAAGATTAATTTTAGGATTGAATTTGACAAACATATCATATTAATATACATATATATAGAATCGAGGATCCTGATCCATGACTCGTAGAGTCTCGTCATTCTTTTTAGTAATAAAATTAGGTATACCTATCGATTGATTACTTAGTTCGTTTGAATATTAAAGTTTAAGTTATATAAAAAAATCTAACAATTCAAAATTTTCACAGATAATTTAATATTAACGGAAGAACGATTCGAAACATATCATAAAGTCCAAAAAGATATACGATACTATTCTTTCCTAATTTATATTATTTTTACTAAAATTATATTAAATATATTTATTTTAAATTTAAAAATTATAATCTAATTTTGATTTTTTTAATAATTTTGAGTGTGACATATCGAATAGGGCTCAAGACACTAAAATTATTCATGCAAATAAACTTCATTGTCGAATAAGAAAAAAGAAAAAGAAATTATGCATCTATATTTCTTTCTTCCCGTTTTCCATTCTAGTCATTGAATGATAGATTGACTTAATGATGAGATCTCTAATCTCTTTGTATTAATATATATCGGGCCAAAAGAAGAATGGATTCTGTCGATCCTCCAACGACAGCAGTCAAAGGCAGACTAAAAACATGTAAAATGATCCATTCAGTCTCTTCCCTTTTTGACATATCAAAACATTGCACTACCTCAAACAGGTGCTGCCAAGATAATTGGAATCATCCAATGTAGGGAAATGGGTTGATGAGAAATAATCTTGGAAAAGGAGATTTAGATTCTATTTTTATCAGGATTAATTCTCGAATACAGATTCTTTCACCACTGAGCTTGTGAAAGTCACAAAATATTTAGTAGAAAAGAAAAATTATTCTTCTTCCCTAAAATATTTACTGCTTGATTACATCCTATATAATAATATGTATAAGAAAACTCTACGAATTGTTCAGTTTTAATGTATAAATATTAGTATATGTGTCCTAAATTCGTAATAACCCATTGATCGATCAATAAATTAATGCCGATTTCACATTTCAAAATAATAGTAATACGAAAAATCATGATAAAGGATTGCTGATATTAATTTATATTTTTGTAGCAAGATATATAAATATACAAATAAATATATATATGTTTTGGAGGAGAGAGATGAATCCTAAATGAGTCTTGGACGGATAAAAATTGATCGGAAGAAGCAGGGAATTGTTGACCAGCTGCGCGAAGTCAAAGAAAAGTCAAAGATTGGTACGACACGAGTTAGCACAATCGTGTGCTGTTGAATGACGGGGGTTCACACTTCGCTGCTTAGGACATGAACCCGGTTCGACTTGTCATCCATCGAGCCGCCCGGTTCATTTCATCGGCTCATTCCGACCACCTTGGGCGGGGATCAGTTTCCTATCGCGTAGGGATAACGGGAAAGAACCCGGTTCGTTCTTTCGTCTGGTCTATCGAAGCTGATGGTTCAACTCTTCGGCCCGGTCCGATTGTGTCAGCGTGCTATTAATTGTGAAGCTGTCTACCGGAGTGTACTCCACGCACGCGATCGCGGAGCTCCCTCCCCCGCGGCTGCCTCCTAACGTGCGCACCTTCTCGCGCCGCCCCCCGTCCGGCCGCACCCGGTAACTTTCTCCTCGGGTTTTCTCGTCGGCCGGTGGATTTGCGTCGTTGTCGGCTTCGCTTCTTATTTTAATCGTTGCAGATGCAACATCGCAGGTCTAAGGTGTGGTGGGTTTAGCTGATCCCCTGGCTTGGAGCGCTAACGTGCGCCGTCGGTCCGGTGGCACTTTTTGGCTCGCCGGTCAAGATCTGAGGTGTGTTTCAATTTTCTTAATTAGACTTCAAGATCGGATCTTTTTTCTTTTTTCCGATATGTGTTCCATGTGTAGTTTCTTGTTTGCTATGATTTGAGCTGCATGTTTCTTGTTCTTGATGAGCTAGATTCGGAGTCCTTTTGAGATTAGTTGGGTGGGCTAAGCGATGTCGTGTGCTGTCTTTTTCCTTGGCGGAGTTTTGAAGCTGTACATTACCTTTTAGAAGAAAGAAATGCTTATAGTGTTGGACTTTCTTGATTGGGCTCGCTACAATTGTGTATCAGATCGAACTTCGTGTAGTTGCTTAGTAAAGGAGATATTTTGACGTTCAATTGTTACTTTCTCCTTTGGGAGTAGTATGTGGCGTCATAGCGCAATTAATTAGGTAATTGAGTTATCCATGACAGGCTCAGTTTGGTGTTATATACCAGAGGAAATCATGGGAAACAGCACAAAGTTAAAAGTGGAATATTGTTCCTAAAAATTTCATTCTGATTGTCTTGGGCTTGCAAATAATATACAAATTTATATAGCCATGTTTTCCTTGCTATATGTTTGTTAGACCTTTTAAATTTTTAGCTTCATGTTATTTGTATAATCTTTTGAAACAATCCCTTCTGCGGACTTTTGTTTATCTGTTGGTCAACGTTGCAAGTTGTAACTGAAATAAGCGTACTTGAAAAGATCCCTGTTGGTTCATATTAAGTTTCTTTAATTGTTCTAATTTACTCTGACAAATAGGTCTGTTTAACACAAAGGAGGCCTGTTATTGTAGTCGTGTTATTTTTGGCTGCAGTAGTGAATAACTAATTGAGATGGTGAGCATTTGGACCTAAGTTGTAGAACGATATGCAACAGTCAAACGAGGGGAATGAGAATATCTGTGTTGGTTGCAACTTGAAATCAAGCAAAATCAGCACACCCAACAAGAATTTTGGAAGAAACTATATTAGAAAATTTAACAGGTACATGGTGGTAGCAAAGGGTCTGTTTCCACATACGGGCCTGTTACAGTTTAGGTAATCCACATCTGTTTCAAATTTAGAAATTTATATCGTTTTCTCGTCTGGGTTCGGTGTAAAGTCCGACTATGCTGAAGTTTATAGGGCTATAAATAGATATGTGTCAACCTTCTGGTATGCTACAAATTTTGATATGTTGCATCATCTCCGCTTGTGTTTTTCATCACTTCTACTTATTTTTTATTTTATAGCATTAGGTGTGTTTAATGGAAATAGCAGGGAAGGATTTAGAATTGTTTATAGTGAAATTGTGGGCAAAAGAATGGTAATGGATCTTATCCATCACTTCTAATGAGCATGACTGGATCTTATCCATCAAATTGATCAAAAGAATGGTAATGGTCATCATTCTGCTTGGTTTAACCTGGCAAATTAAAAGCTTGATTGGTGACTATTTATCTACTAATCATTCAGCCAAGAAGGTTAGGGAAGTTTATGAAAGTCATATATGACTAGAAGTGGTTAAACCAATTCTTAAATCCATTTGAGTGCAAATGCATCAGCAAAAAAATAATTTATGGGTAAATATTTTAAAAATATGCTTATATAGAATAGAAATTTTGATACTATGCTTATATAGTAATAGAATTTTCCAATCTTTAAATATTTAAAGGTTATATAGTAATACTATGCTTATATACTTTGCAACCTAGGAGACCAGGGTTCGAGTTACAAAAATAGCCTCTTTAAATATTTAAAGGTAAGACATTGTACATTGATCCTCCCCAGACCCCGCATTGGCGAGAGCCTCATGCATTGGGTCCACCCTTTTTTAGAATTTTCCAACCTTTGTATTTGAATTTAGCTGTTCTTCCTGAAAAATTGTGTACTGTTGGACCTTTTGCATACTTATGCTCAAGATCATGGATTAAAGTATCATGGTGTGCTCAAGAGTCATAAATGTGATACTTCTTCTTTCCCCTTATTTGGCTAGTTAGTCACACAAAGGAGGATCACTCCCTAAGGATGAAATTTGAAAGCTTGATGCTGCTTCTCTTTAAGCTTGACTTATTCCAGCACCAATCCATAGAAGTTCTTGAATCTTTGAGTTCAGCTATATATATCCTGAAACATGATGCTGAACATTTTGTGAATGTTTGGCCTTGACTTGAACCTCCATATTGAAAGTGGATATACTATACTGAAAACTCATAAATGTGCTAGGTCCAGCAATTAATTAAACATCTAACTCTTGTTCCTGCTGATTTGCCCCATTGGTAGGGTGATAGGCCCTTTTTTAGCAGCGCATCATGGGTTTGATCTCACTTGAGTGAACTTAGTGCATTTGTCCTTGCCTAGCTTTTAGTTTTGGTTGGCCTTTGTGGCCAAAATAGCCTTGAGAAGATCGTTATCTTTTATCGTATGGAAGCCACTGAAATCTTGATATTGACAAGCTATGTCAAATCTTATTAGTGAAAGCGATAAAGCAACAGTAGATTATGAAAATCAGACAGTTTAAAGGTGGTTTAAGCTACATGATGGAGGCATTATTTTACAAATTGATCAAGATTCATGATAGAGGATGAGTCCTGGTGTCACTGTGAGATTATTGATGTATGTGAGCTGGGCATCTAGGATTTGAGTCATGATAATAGCCTCTTGATAAGATGCATCTATGGACCCCTCTAGATCCTGCAAGAGCCTTATATGCCTCATACATGGACCCTCATATGAGGTAAGATGCCTCATACATTGGGTGCCTTTTTTGAACTCAAGATTCATGGTGGATAAGGGAAGATATAAGTTAAAGGGGACAAAATATGTAATGGTGTATTAGTCAATATAGAAGTTCTTGAATGTCGAGAGAACCAAGTTCTTAAATCAGAAAAAAGTAATGTAGTTGTTCTTTACTAGGCTCATTTATAGGATTTGTCCAAACAAAGATGATAAATTATGTGTTAAGTATGGATTTAAGTTCAAACCCCCAGACCCGTCTCATACTGTACTAGCTAGCATGGTTTGGTGCCACAAAAAAGAAGAGAGAAAATGCAAAATAAAAAGCTCAAAAATAATTAACTCATTGGTGTCAGACTTTTTGTCATCCTCTCCTCATGATACTCCTCTGCTCATTCTTGTCAGCCACTTTCTTCTCTGATTAGCAGCTAACAGAAACGACATTTTCCAGGTGAAAAAGTCCGTATGGCATAAACCAAGTTTTATGTTTTATAGATCACCAGTTCATTCTTTCTAAGGTGGTTAAGTCCAATGAAAAGCTGGTTTAGACCATTTTAATCAGTCTGGAAAATTAGACCATTTTAATCCTGCAATTCGATTTTCCAAAGGAACAAGAAATATCAGGCAACACAGTACATTTTGGGCACAAATCCGATAAATCCATCACTGTAGGAACATGATTCCTTTTCATAATACTTGAGTAAAGATAAAAAACACCAAGTATTGTGTGTCTCCTTTATTGTATACCTAGTTAAATAAACAAAATTCTGATCGTGTTGACTACGTCTTCATCTCTATGAGGTTCTGAGCATAGTTCGCCTTACCGGTCCATACCGGTGTACCGACCAGCTGTCGGTACAATATGTATGGAGCTATATCGAGCCGTACCGAGCCATACCAACACATGGTACATGTGGGTGTACCGATGAACCGCCCATATTGGTCCCCTGTTGGATTGGTACGTACCACTCGTACCAAACGGTATGTTATGGTACGGCAAACCTTGGTTCTAGGTACATGTTCTTGTGGATGAGATGTCGAAGTGTTTCACAAATGGTTCTCTAGGTGGAGGATTTCTCCACCTTTTTAATCTGAACCAAAGAAAATTTCTGTTTCTGTTTATATTAACTTTTGAATGATATATTTCCTCAGTCAAGTGTTTACTTTTGCAGGAAACCTTTTAATTCACAAAACGCAAGGTCAACGTTCAGAGACATTGGTCGTTCAGTCATACCATTATGACTTGCTTCTCTTTCATATTTAAGAGGATAGGTTGTTCAGGACAACAAAGTGGTCAGCATCATGAAGGTAGACACATATTATGTTGAAATCTAAATAAAGTTTAATTTAGTTCTTTTTATTTGATATAAATTAGGATTCATATTTTCCATGTTCATGCTGACTGCATTCTGAAGAGTTCTTTCTACCTACAATGAGTTGTTGATTTTGTTAATCTTTTCTAGATATTCCAGGAATTGAAAATGTTAGAATCTACTCATACAAGGAATTGAGAAATGCAACTGGTGATTTTAGCCTCACCAATAAGATTGGTGAGGGAGGTTTTGGTTCTGTCTACAAGGTGAATTCTTTGGACTTTGAATTAACTGTTACTATTTAAGTCAGGAAAAATTTCTACTGATTGGCTAACTTTGAGTTAATTGGTTTAGGGAAAGCTTAAAGATGGGAAGATTGTTGCTGTAAAAGTGCTATCCTCTGAGTCGAGACAAGGAGTACCAGAATTTTTGAATGAAATCGCTGTGATCTCTGGTATCGAGCATGAGAATCTTGTTAGTCTGCATGGTTGTTGCGTTGAAGAAACTCACAGAATACTTGTTTACAATTATCTTGAGAATAATAGCCTTGCGCAAACCCTTCTTGGTATCCTAATTTCCTGCTAGTGCTTTTTTCTTAATTAAGTGCTGATTTCTACTTCTGATGCTATCAGATTATATATTAAAGTATTGATTTTTCAGGTTCTGGCTGCAGTAATATCCAGTTCAACTGGAGAACACGGGTAAGAATTTGCATTGGTATTGCTCGTGGACTCGCATTCCTGCACCAGGAAGTCCGGCCTCATATAGTTCACCGGGATATTAAAGCAAGCAATATTCTTCTTGATAAGGATCTTACTCCCAAGATTTCCGATTTTGGTTTAGCAAAGCTTCTGCCACCAAATATAACCCATGTCAGCACTCGAGTCGCTGGAACAATGTAAATTCCATTACTTTCTTTCTAGCTTATAATGATCTCAGTAATTTTCAGAAATAAACTCAAGTACAATAACAACTTCGAAATTGATTTGAAACTGCTAAATGTGCTCATGGTCTGATGTTTTCACTCTAGAGCATGGAATCTGGCAGTTAGATGCAAAACAATATAAAAACCACTTGCGTTCTGGGCCAACTTGGTTATCACCTTGTTTTCATTTTTTTAATTATTAATTTTTTTGTTTTATGCAGAGGTTACTTGGCTCCTGAATATGCAATTAAGGGGCAAGTGAACCGGAAGTCAGATGTGTACAGCTTTGGAGTACTCCTACTAGAAATAGTTACTGGCAGGTGTAACACAAACACAAGGTTACCTTATGATGAACAATTTCTACTTGAGAGGGTAAGAAAATTTACTCAGATATCGATGAATGTTTCTCTTTCCATATGAATACAAAAATATTTGTTTTATAGTTAGGCTTTATTTGGTTCATGTCAATCATATTTTTGTTGGAATGATTTTGTTACTCAAGTCCATAGGCCTAGGGTGGTACGTAACCAAATGTTCCATGTAATCATTGTTATTGATGATGACATAGAACTTAATATCATATAGGCTGCATGTATTCTGAGAAGAGTCATTACTTCAAGTTCTACAAACCAAATCTAAGGAAACACGTTTAGTTCTTATCTTTACTATTGGCACTTTTTATCACGTTATTCCTTATTCCTCCAGCAAGCTCTATCAAATTAAAAGTACAAACTAGGCACATCAAAGTATCTAAATTTTAATGTTTCTTTTAAATATTTAAATAATAGGTAACTACTTATACAGAAAACCGATGCATAACTGGGCACACCCAAAAAAATGTATGTATTTTACGTATTGCATAGAAAAGGAAAAAAGAAAACTTTGCTTCATATCTTGCCGCATTCTTTTTGTTATGCAGAATTGGAGACTTAAATGTAGTAAACTTATAAATTCAGGTCATGCACACTAAGTATTGGTATGCTTACTAAGTGCTTGGTAACCAGGAGAGTCACCTTTCCAAACATTAGGTACTTTTATTGCTGGCATACACTGTCAAAGAATGAGCTTTCCTAAAAAATAGAAAAAAAACCCACTTAGCTATATCAACACTTTTGCTTAGAAGAGCCATTACTAACCTTTCCAGTTCAAAGTCTCCCACTACCTTCTCAGACTCTTGTGGGGAAAGTTTCCTCACAAAATAAAACAAAGGCTTTAGACTATAATGGCTCAATCTGGACTTTGCTGTTCTGAAAATCACAATCCTTATGCTGGTTCCGTGGGGCCCAAAGGGAACTAGCTATCAAATTAAGAAGAATTCTCCCCTGACTTCTTCACCAAATCCTGCACCTCAGTAATCCAAGGACCAAGAGGCCATGCCCCAAAATAGAAAAGTTGATGCTTAAGTTTGGCCTGAATTAGTTGTGGGTAACTCAGAGCAAAGGGGCATTGAAAGAGAATGTGTCTGGCAGAATCAGAGGATTATTGACAAACAGAGCATCGGGATATAGGGTAGTTGGGTAATCTGGAGAACCATTCCGAGATTGGAAACTTACCATATAAAAGTTTCCATCGAAATATTTTGACCATAAGAACCACGTTTAATTGTTACATTGTCCTACAGCCAGCACATCTGTCATTATGGGCAAGCCTCCCATCTTTAAGGGAAGAATAAAAAATTTGTGCAATAGTGAAACAAGTTAGTAAGAGCAAAATTATTCCACTGACTATTGTCAATCCATCCAGTCACCTTCTCATGCCTCATCATCTTATCCACATTTACTATATTTATATGTGTAGGTCACCTTCCTAGGGGAATGCTGATCATCCAAGGATGCTCCCATGTATTGTCACAAGTATCAACACCTAGAAAATTTGCTAAGCCTTCCCAACAAAGATCTGAATATGTTCTTTAGAATACCCATTCTGAAGGCAGAATGGTGAGGTTTCTGAAGGTTTTAAGGATTAGCATAAACAATCATAACCATTGAGAATAACAATGAACATACTTCTTGACAAGGTGCAAGTCTCTAATACCTAGCCTCCCAACATATTGGAGAGGTTGCTCTAACAAAAAGAATAACAAAATTTTGAAAATTGTACTATGAGTTATTAAAAAGAACCATCCTTGAATTCTACTGGATGCCGTTAGGATTTTTTGTTTAGGTATATGGGTAATTTAAAATAAATTACTATTTGATAGTCTAAACAAAGTTGTGATAGACAAATAATCTTTGAAGGAATATATTAAAGATACAAACCTAAGTGAGAGAATGAGGAAGTTTGCTAATTGTTATTTGACCAAAATCAATGGCTTCTATTCAGTAATTGTATTAATGAAAGTGATTAGATTTTTTTTAGGTTTAGATAGTTAAAACTTAAAAGTAATTGGTACAAATTATCATTAGTCTTGTGCAGAAATCTTATGCTGTTAGTTTTTGCCTATGCCTTTTTATATGCCTGTGCTTCTTTTTTATCATTACATCCCAGTCAACTGAAAATTGGTTCCTGTTAATGTGAAGCAACAACTAGTGTACGATCAGGCAAGATTTTGAAATTTGAACTACTCTTTAATTACTATATCATTACTTTGTTTCAATATTTACAAGATCTTCAATATGTTCATTTTTAATATATTATGCATGCTAAGAAGAGGGAAAACTGGTCATTTTTTAAATATGTTCATTTTTAATTTTCAATAGGTTTACTTCTTTTATACATTATATACATAATGGCTTTCTCACAGATTTCACGGCAAAAAAAAAAGAAACAAAAGAACAGCTTAAACTTTTGTCTGCTTATTCAAATGTGTTAAACCACTGATGAAGTTTTGCTAAATCTGAATCTCATCATGAGAAACCTACATTAGTATTCAAAAGTAAACCTATGCTTAGACTCCTCACATTGCATAATTGAATAATCCATAGTCCCAGACATAATTCTTAGACTTCTCATATTGCAGACATGGAATCTATACGAGCATGGTGAGATCGCAAACATCATAGATGCTTCGTTAACTGATGATTTAGACGTCGATGAAGCTTGCAAGTTCTTGAAGGTTGGGCTTCTTTGCACACAAGACACTGTGAAGCTTCGCCCTTCAATGTCTACTGTTGCCAGGATGCTGACTGATGAAAAGGATGTCAACTTAGAGAAAATCACAAAGCCTGGACTACTTAGAGACTTGATGGAACTTAAAGTTAGAAGCCAGAACAATGTTAATGATCCCCATACGACCTCCCTCATAACATCTGGTCATGGTAGTTCACCCTTGTCATCAGAAAATACTACACATGCATCCATGACCTTCACAGTGATATCAGATTGAGCTGAAACATCACTAAGAAAAGAATTCATCTCGAGGTACATAACTTCATGTATAGTCCATGTAACTTTTTTTTTTGTGAAAAAAAAATTCTGTTGTTTGATCCTTGAGTACATGTTCTTTTTTTTCTAAATACTCTGGGATACCGATAGTTGTCGATCTGGGTATTTGCTGGAGCTTAAAAGACTTGAAGGCAAATTTTTTTTATCTTGAGCATCAAGATGGAATTAATGCTCGATTATTTTTAGATGATCACTTTTAAATGAATTGAGATTATTGTTGCTGTACCTGATATTGTATGATTTTTAAAGTGCTTAGGCATAGGCCAACTTGTACTTTATATCCTTCTATTACTACTGGTATGAGATTATTGAATGAAATGGCAATGCTTATTAAGTAATGCTTGCAGTCATATTTCCCTGTCTTGGTCAGTATGTTGCTTATGTGAGTGAACGCCTTAGCTAAGGCTGTTTCTTCCAACCCCGTCTTGGTTTGTATGTTGTTTACGTGAGTTAAAAATTTGTGAAATGCCTTAAGAGTTATAAATTCTATCATAGCTAACTCGTGGGCAATGGGAATGCTATCATCCAAGGATCTGCTAGAGATGAAAGATCAATCAGAGGTTTCAACCTGTTGGTACGAACCTTGGCAAGAATTTTGTAGACCATATTGCAAAGAGCAATAGGACTAAGATAAGAAACTTAGGAGGGATTTTTTTTTCTTAGGGATTAGAACGAGGAAAGATTTAGCCCAATTCAGAAGAATATGTTCAAGCAAATGGAACTCATTGAAGGCATCATGGAGAGAGGGATGCAAAATATTCTAGTAGTGTCTACTGTCAGGTTGTTCATGCTCTGAGGCTTTCAAGATAGTTGCTTGGTTCCCTACAAAACCTTCATGAAGAGCTTGGACAGGCTCTTCACTGATAGAAGTATGTGAAAAATAAAATGATGCAGGAGAAGGTTCAGTGGACATCAACTAATCACTGTCTTTTATGCCTCTCATTCAATGTGTGTTCTCAAAGAGTGTAGTATCATTTCATAAAGGTTCAATATCTCATAATAGGCTCTGTGCAGATCATTGTACTTCTCAACCATGCTTAATACTTGTGCCTATATTTGCAGTTCCTACTTTGGTTGCATCATGCAAATACATCACGGATTCCTTGTTTAATTTGCATGCAGCAATTTTAGACTTGTATAGAGAATTGATGTAATGCTTTGGAATGCAATTGTCAGGTCCTGTGGATTCAAGATCTCTTCAACCACTAATCAACCACAGCAACCATTTGTCTTCTATGAATCAGCTTGCACTGCTGAAGAGCTTCTCTGAGAATGAGATACCCTCCTTGATTTCAAAGCTAGGAAAAGGAACACAAGAATCTTGAATCAATACCACCTGCTTTGTTGCTCAACTGGATATGTATGAACAAGTTTGGCAATCTGTTGTTGTCACATTAAACTTCATTCTTTCTCCTCATAACAATTGACCTTTCTTGTTCTGTCCAAATAATGCAATTGGAAGCACCAATACTGTTGTTCTGTTGTTAGTGGTTGCCTTTGTGTTAATAACCCGACTTGATTTGAATTGAATCTCATCCACAGGAGAGTCCTAGATCTCGTCCAATATCTTAATCTCTCGAGATGGTGCTAATCGTGAGACATCCATTCTATACAAAGATCGATATCGGGAGTGGGTTGAATTTTGATCTCTCGAGGTGGTGCTAATCACATGACACTCATTTTGCACAAAGATCGATGTTAGGAGTGATCTCTCGAAATGGTGCTAATCACATGGCACTCATTTTGCACAAAGATCGATGTTAGGAGTGAGCTACTGATGTTATTATTTTGACAGAAGGTAGAGAGAGAAAGAGAGAGTTCGAATTCTACTGACATAACAAAGCTATAGTTGAGATCTTTTGTTGTTTTCTGTTGATGTGACTATGAGAAAGCTCGTATCAAATATGATGAACTGTGATAGTTCAGTCCAGTCATGTGAGGGAAATGACCAACATGCTCTTTTGGCCTTTGATTCACATAAAAGTGAGTAATAATTTTCTACCAATTTGTGCTTTATCTTTATCTAAACTTGCCTAATTGAGATTTGGATGAGTGGATTTGGTAGTCAGATTGCCTTCAAGTAATCAAAACTCTTTCTAAATTCCACCCCAACAACTTTAATATTACTGACATCAGTAAATTGATTTTGCTTCAATTATGGATTGAAATCAAGGAAGAAACAACTCAAAGAGTGATACATTGAATTGGGATTTTAGATCTCAGAGGTGCCCAACTAATCTTTGGCATGGATGGTTAGTGAATCTTGACCTCTCTTTATCATCTAATATTAACATGTAATCTCTCTCCCAGTGTACAATTTAACATCAATTTGTTGAGTTAAAAATGTCTATGCAAATATAAAAGAAAAACCTAAAGGATGGTTAAAGGTTTCATACATATATATATATATATATATATATATATATATAAAGCTGCATGTGTATAATGTTGTTTCATATGTTATGAATAGTAACCTTATGGTTTTGTCTGAAGAAAAAAGGGAGGAGATATGTCAAGCTATGGTACAATTGCAGAAATATGATGTAGGATTGATTGCACCAACTCAATTCTAATGGGCCTTTTTATTTGCAGAGTAAGGAAGGGTTGTAGGTCATCTTATCAGGGGATTTGTCCTTCATTGAAGAAGGAAGCTAACTGTACAATTGAAATAGGAAGAGAAGCTTCTGTGGTCACTGTACAATTGTGTCAGAAAGATCCCCTTTTTTTTTTGTTTTATGATTTTTTTTGGAGTCCTTTAGGGAGGCAAAAGAAGTGCCCATTGACTTATTGTGTTTGCTAAAAATGGGAAAACTAGTAGGTTTTGGAAGGAAGACTAACATCCTCAGTAATATTTTATGCATTTCTTTTTCTAAAGTAATGTGGTTATTTTCTTTTGGTAAAAAAAATATATATACTTTGAGCTTCTGATCATTATTTATTTATATGGACACAATTTTTTATCTGCAGAAATGAATTCTTTTTCCCTTCCATGCATGCTATGAATGTTGCCATTGACACTGACACACTGACTTATCTGCAAAAGGAAAAGTGGGATTCCCAGTAAAAATTCCATATCTGAGAGAGAGACCAAAAAGAAATATGCTCATCACAAGGATATACTTTCCCTGAACGAAACTTGTTCTACAAACTGATGAAACGAGGAGGAAGCTTGTTACTTTCCATGACACTGTTGAATGGCTGTTTTTCTATTTGTATGATACATGAGAGAGAGAGAGAGAGAGAGAGAGAGAGAGAGAGGATGCATCTTTCAGGTATGTGAAGATCATATTAAAACCTTACTCCCATGACACTTTCATGATACAGTATGAATCCATGAAATCCTCTATAATATTATGAAATAGTAAAACTTCAAACAAATTAATATCAGCCAAAACTGTGAGATAAATGCTTGAACATTCTCAGGTCATTATTGTTCAGAAGTAAGAAAGCAACAACAAGACATTCGATTACCAACAGTTGATGAGAGTTAAGGTGATCATCATCCCTTCGAATCCTGCAAAATAATTGGGACGATCATTAAAATGACCCCTATGTCATCCATAATTCCTTCACCCAAAATCAGAAATAGTAGATAGAAGAACTGCTGCATCCATTGAGAGAGAGAGAGGCATGCTTGGCTCCTTGCACACCACCCAGAGTAACCAATCGCCCGTGGATCGGTCTACATGTGTGGCATACAAGGAGCCAGGCACATCCCTTGTCACCTGTGATCCTTGCGCCATGGCCACTTCTTTTTCTTCTTCTTCTTCTTTTTCTTCTTCTTCTTCTTCTTCTTCTTCTTCTTCTTTAAGGATGCAAGACCAAGTAGAAAGAGGATTAGAAAGCTCATTGCTTCTCTCACAGTGATCAAACAGCCAAATCTATAAAGCTCTTCCACTTCCTGTAAGGATCTATACCACCAATTCCATTTACAGAGAGAGATGATGATGAGTGGGGGGAGGCCATGTAGAAGCTAAGCTAACACAGGCTTGGCAAACCCTATCACAGTCAAGGCCTCAGATGCTTCTCTCTCTAACTGTAGCTGTGGGAAGAGCGAGAGAGCTGCCATGACTCCCAAGCTCTCAGGGACTCAGAGGGGGGAAACAAAGAGAGGAGAAGGCTCCCAGGTGTGGGGATGTTACTTCTCCTGTCTGCTTGCGCAGTGGATTTTGTCTTGATCACTTGGATTGACTCAGATTCTCTCAGATAGCTCCTCACCGTCAATCGGAAATTAGTTGACAGCAGCTTATTGCTTGAATGGCTTGTCATGCAGTGGATAAAAGTCAATGTGACATGAGGAGAACCTGCAATATAATTGTTCATGCGGTTTGACCCAGTTGCACCACCAAGCCTTCAATCTGACTAAGGTTTGCTCTGAAAAAGGTGTTGTTCTTCATGTGAGTTCGTGCGAGCAGTTGTACCACACATAACAGTGGAAGTAAATAATATGTGTTGTTACTGATAAATTAAGTTGATGTCAAAAAATTATATAAAATTTTAATTTATTTAATATTTGATGCAAAGATGAGTTCATATATAATTGAGATACAAATATGTGTTTCTTAAATAAAATTATGATTGAAAGAGACAACACGGATGGGTGGATAGATGAAAGATGTGGAACATCGCGGACCACGATAATGATCATGTGGTGCCGATTTAGTGGTAGTCATAAATGTTTCTTAGATTAGTGTTAATTGTAACGTCAAAGTTATTCACACACACAAATAACATATCTAATAAGTCAATAAAGCATAAATAATATACATATGTTATCGTTACTAAAGATATATTTTTTTGATGTATGTGCTTAAAAAATATGATACATGACATACTCATGTTATCAATTTTTAAAATCGAAGTACATGCTTTCAAATATATTATGCACAAAGTTCTTCAAAATACTAGTTGACATATATAAAAGCATCAATGCCTATGTTATGTTTTGCAATAAAAAAATATGATCCTTCGGCTTAATAAATATAATTATACTAGTAGATTTGAGTATAAAGTTACGGTAATACACATGCATACATAGATTACAAGAGACTTTCTCATTACAATAAGCTTTTGAGTGATACTATGAGTTTGATAATGATTGAAGTAAGTTTAAGATTCAAACATCATCTATGTAGAAGATAATAAGTTACTTATATATAGATAGATGAAGTAATGGATAATTAAGTAGAGATAAAAATAAAAAAAAAAGTGTTACATTAAAAATGTTACGATACATAAAGGAGATTGAATGATAAATTTAGATTGAAATATGTCATCTTTTATAAACTAAATTTGGCTCAGATTAAGTTACTATAACACTAAAATTATGTTAAAAAAACTTGAGATGAGGCTTAATAGGATTGAACCCTATATCTCATGATAATCTCTTAATCACCTCTATTATATTTTGGTCTCATCATCCTTACTTACCTGATAACTTATAATTTTTTTTCTCCTTTTTCGATCATTCTCTCAGCACCTATAAGTAAGAAGAAGGTAAGAAAACCTAAGTTTTCCATCGCTATACCTTAGTTTTAATTCAACATATTATGAACTAAATCTTTTTAGCTACTTTTTAATTAGCCTAATCTTTGAATTAACCTCTAATTTTTAGATATATTATGTATAAATTTGATATGATTCTGAAACGTCTAGTATTATTTTAATCTAAGATTAGTGCATAGCCTTCTAATTTGAGATACTTAGAATCTTTTTATTTTAAGATGATTTATTCGAGCTAAAATAACCTCCTTAGGGATGTGATTAGATCTTATTTTTTTTATGTCTTAAAAGGATCTTTTAGAGTTTTGTAAGTTTTGGAATTAAATGAATATCATATGTGTGCACTAAGATACAAGTATATAAGTTTAGATAGTCTCAATTCAGTTTCAACAAAACAGAATAGATAATAATAGTTGAATTGAGAGAGTATTTTAGTCTTTTAATTATTATGTTTTGAGCTAAAATTTAGTATACATCTTGTTTTATATGTCTCTTCTACAAAATTTTATGATAATCTAAAATGGTTTAGTTAGACATTATGGTCAAGAAGATTATTTTATAGAATCATGTAGTCATTTGATTGATAACAATAAAATCATTTGATTATAGGTGAAATTACTAGCACATTGATATAATTTAATTGAGAGAGAATTCTATCGAGATTTTATTACCAATGATTAGTTATATTGTGAGTTACGAGTGATTTAAAATGAAATAATTTTAATTTAAGCATATCATGACCTTGTGCTCCAACATGATATGTTTTCAATTTGCTAGCACATCCGTTCACTAAGGACCGATCTCTTCGATAAAAACTTTATTTTAGGTTGAATCAAGTATGTATAAGCCAAATTTACTATGAAATAGTGCTAAACTCAAATATATTTTGAAATAATAACAACAACAATAAAGTTGTGTCCTAACTATTTAAAATCAACTACATATATCTTTTATCACTATTGAGATCTATAAAATATTATATGTTTAATTAAGTTTGGATTACTTATATCTTTGATATAATTTATAGTTTCTTGTAAAGTATTCCTCTCTCTCCTTTACAACTAATATTAATTATTTCATCTTTTCGACTATCACATCCGGGGGTTTTCTTAGTACATACTCATATCATCTTAAATAATTTTTTCTCATCTTATTTTATATCGAAATCATACCTAATTATTTATGAATAAAAGTACTTTTTCAATCTTTCCTAGTAACTCCACTCAAATATATTTTGAAAGCATATCTTTAATGATAAGATAGACATGAACTTAATACATGTTTGAAAGAATATTTTTAATGATAAGGTGATTGACATGAGATAGTTATAAGTATGATGCTAATATATACATTGCATAAGAAGAAAGATATATGAACTAATAAATGCTATGTATGTATATATGATTACGTACAGTGTGAGGGAATACATACATATTTATATGTGGTGTCGAAATGCAAACAAATGTTATTACATGCGATGTTGGAGTGCATAGACATTTATGTATGGTTTGAGTGTGCACGCATATATATTACTTGCGATGTGAAGTACACAAATATGTTCTAGTATGGTGTGAAAGTGCATATACATGTTATAATGTATGATGTGAGAATGTATATATATATATATTATGACGTACGATATCAAAATACATGTATATATTATAACATAAAGTGTGAAAGTATACGTATATATTATAAAATATAATATAGAAGTTCATGAATGTATTTTGATTTCTATTGTAGATACCATAAATTATCCTTGCATGCGTGTGTCTTAATTCATTTTAAATTAGATTTTTATCCTATATAAGGTATATGTGATGTTATGATGCATCCATCATCAAATATTTTATGCATTTGAATATATAATATATAGTGTGGGAGTTTCTGAATGTGTTATAATTTTCTATTACATGTACTATACTCATGAATGCATGCATTATGATTAACTTCGAATAAAATTTATATTCTCTTATTATGCATAGTTTGTATGTTACTAAAATGATCATATATCATAAAATATTTTATACATTTATTGATACATGCGTTGTGAGAATATAGGTAAATGTCATAATATGTTATATTGGAATTTATGATCATACTTTGAGTTCTATTACATGTACTATTGCTCATGCATATACATACGTATTATGATTTACTTGAAATTAGAGTTTAATCTTTTCTTTTCATCTACCGGTTATGCATTGCTAAAGAGATTATAAAATGATGAACCATTTTATGCATAAGATTTTGAAATCTTGCATACATAACACAATAAACACTCACCTAAATAAAATAATAAATGTTTATATTTATTGACTTTACACTTATTGTATATCTTATTTTACAAGTAAATATATTGTTAATTCATTCATATGATGGACAAAGAGATAAGCAGATACTAGAGCATATATATATAGATGATGATCTATGTGCATATTTTGTATATATAAATTTCATATAGAATATACATGTGGTGGTTGAAGTTTATGTTAACAACATGTGTCAAACACTAATGTGTCCAAGGAAAAATATGACTTTTTGTTTAGCAAATTAACATGTTCAAATTTACTCACTTTTTTGATATATTATGTTTGACAGCATAAATAAATGGAAAGATGACATTCTATTTCAATCAAACATGTATGATATGAATTGAATTATGAATAGAGTGTTATATACATGAATGATTTATGAGTAAATTAAATAATTTATGGGAAAATAAGTAGTTTTTTGAATAATTTAACCTCAATAAATTTAATTAAAAAATCATCAGCTATGAAGGAGAAAACCAAGGATGTTGTTACAATGATTATTTTTGTTTTTCTTCTACTATGCTCCATATCATGAGCAACTATTATACTAAATCATCATGAAATGTTACAAGTTATTTTAATTAATTGGGCTTCCAAAATAGTGTGGTACACAAATAACAAGTCTAGACATGTATTGATTGGTTAATTAATTAGTTTCATAAATCCTTTAATATTTACATATAGTTGTAATTCATGAAAAATAGATCCTCTAAGTTAAAACTCTAATTAGTAATAGGAACCTTCAAAAATTCCTTTGATAGTAAGGATATTAGTGGTATTTTAGTCAAGATAGGAGTTCTTAAATGTGAAAAAATAATATTTTTTCATTGACAATCTCTTTTTATTATTTATAATAATATTGTTAAGAATTATTAATATTCATAAAATATTTCTCTATAAATGAACGTAAAAACACCCTAAACTTATCACTTAATTCTCACAAATACTTCTAACCCCTTCTATACATTTTTCTTTCCCCTTCTTCTTCTCCGAAGCATTTTTTATCATCGATGATGCATTTTTTATCGTCTATGATATAAAATGATAAAAAAAAAGATAAATAACTAAATAAAATAATCTAAAGACCGAAGAGGAGGATGTGAATTTTGAGGGGTTGTGAGAAATTGAGAGGTGGTAGAAAATAAGACTATGATTGATAATTGAGACGATATATTTAATGAAATTATATTTTATTTTTTTCTAGATGATCAAATAAAGTAGTGGGTTATCAGTAGCAATCTCGAAAAAGAAATATACTTGTGCTGACCATAAGAGTTATCTACTGTGGTCTTAAAAAGAAACAGTCAACATGATGACCTGTAATCCAATCTATTGGGAGGGTTTATATAATAATTTAACGATAAGATGCCAATTTAGAGGTCCATAACACTCAAAAAATTTTAATCTTGATGATCAGCTGTGCTGACTTTTATTTATCAAAGTCAAAACATCATTAGTTGACTTTACGAAGACCCCTTAATTATTTAGTTTGAGGGTTTGAATCCTCTGCATATAAACTTTGAAGATGAGGCTTTAAAAATTTATTTCAGATTGAATTTGGATTAAATTCTGCCTTTATCAGTGACCATATGCCAAAAATAAAAATAAGAAAGAATTCGAATTCGAATAATTTAGTTAAGGGATGAACAATGCAATTGAGAGAATTATTTGGGCCTAACTCGGCCCAATATGGTGTGATCGGCCGGGCTCAAGTCCTTATTTTGTGACTTCTGAACCGGCCTGGCCGGCCCGGTTCATTCGATTAGGCCTGAAGAACCCGGCCAGGTGAGCAAGGATGATGGAGTCCGACTCGCTTCACTTCCTCTACCCTAACATTAGAACCCGAGGGGCACCTCTGCCCTCTTCCCTGCCCCGGGAAATGAGAATTCTTCGCAAGGTATCGTCGATGGATCAAAAATTTTTCTATCAGATGTCGTTCTTGTTTAGTTTCAGCGCGCGTCGGATGATTGCTTGCTGTGTTTTCTGTTCTTAGCCTCAGAAAATTAGACTGTTTTAACTGTTCTTGGTTTCAAAAATTAGGAATCGTTCTGTTCTTTGTATTTAATGCTTACTTTCTTGTGTTTGTTTGAGTTTTAATCCATGATTTTTCTTGCGGTTTCTCGTTCGCGTGATTGGAGCTTGTGTGATGTGAGCTATCGGTCCGAGATTTGTTTGTGATAAATTCGTTGGTTCGGTTTAACATTTGAATTTGTATGTGGAAGGCCTTCTAGTTGTCGAAAGTCCAAATTTCGATAGGTTGATCATGTACGGTAGTGACCCGTGCTCATTATTTCTAGAGCTTCAAGATGATGGTGTGCCAGTTTGGTTGCTTGTCTGGGATACAAGGCTTCCCAGTTTGATGTCATATAAGAATGCTTATGTTGTTGATTTTCTTTTCACCTTCAAGCATAGTAGAGGGAGCTGATATTTGAATCTCTTTCGAGGTGTAGGGTTTCCTTGACGTTCTTTCCTGCTCTCTTCAGCTCTTCAATGTGGGAGGGAGGGACATAGGTCGTAGTATAACTCCTTTTGCTTCTTGTGGACCTCTCACATTTATTTCTGGGAACCTTGAGGTCTGCTATACAACGTCGTCCCTGGCACCCACATCTTTCGACCAAGAACCAAATCAGACCAAAAGGGAATCTCTAGTTTCTCATAACCTAGAGGAAGAAGTGTATGCTCAACATATCAGGAGAGTGATTTTGAAAGTTAAGA
Organism: Musa schizocarpa; assembly: GCA_900464855.2. NCBI lineage: Eukaryota > Viridiplantae > Streptophyta > Magnoliopsida > Zingiberales > Musaceae > Musa > Musa schizocarpa. The sequence continues at coordinate 16,222,372 of LS990915.1, forward strand.
ATGGTACCGTTGAAGATGTTGTTCAATCTCTTAAGGGTGATGGATTTTGTTGTGAAATTCAACTTACAGCTAACCTTGTGGACAGTCTGCTGCAAAAATTTGGAGATGATTGGAAATCTGCTTTGGGTTTCTATGAGTGGGCTAGTTCACACAAGGGATACAAACATACACGGTTTGGACATGATAGGATGGTGGACTTGCTGGGAAAAATGAGGCAAATGGATCGAATGTGGGACTTGGTGCACAAAATGCATAGTGAAGGCTTCATAACACTGGACACAATTGCAAAAGTCATGAGAAGACTTGCAGGGTCCAGGAGATGGAGAGATGTTGTTGAGTTTTTTGACGAGTTAGAATATATGGGTTTTGTTAAGGATACGGAGACCATGAACCTTCTACTTGATACTCTTTGCAAAGAAAAAAAAGTTGAAGTTGCTCATGTAGCTTTTTTTGAGCTCAAGAATCACATATCCCCAAATGCTCATACTTTTAATATTTTTGTCCATGGCTGGTGTAATGCTCATAGAGTTGATGAGGCATTGTGGACTTTCCAAGAGATGAAAGACTTGGGATTCAAACCTTCAGTCATTACATACTCAATTATTATTCAAGCTTACTGTAACCAATGTAATGTCGGAAAGGCTTATGAACTTCTTGATAAAATGGTTGCTGATGGTTGCCTTCCAAATATAGTCACTTACACTATTCTTATGAATTCACTTGCTAAGGCACAAAAATTTGATGAGGCCTTGAGTATATTTGAGAAAGTGAAATCTGCTGGTTGCATACCTGACACATTATTCTACAACTCTCTTATCAACATTCTAGGGAGAGCAGGTCGACTTCCAGAAGCCTTTCATATCTTTGAGAAGGAGATGAAAATGAATGGTGTGAATTGTAGTATATCCACATATAATACAATGATCTCAATTTCGTGTCTTCATAAACAATGGCAAAGTGCTCTGAATGTCTTGGAGAAAATGAAAAGTTCATCTTGTAAGCCTGATCTTCAGACATACAGGCCACTACTTAAGTTATGCTTTAGTGAGGGAGAACTGGATGTCCGGATTCACAGCTTGCTGAATGACATGGCTGATAAATATCATATCAGTTTTGATCTTGATACTTACACAACTTTGATCCATGGCCTATGTAGTGTAGGTGATATCGGATGGGCCACTCTCCTCTTTGATGAGATGATAGATCGAGAGATTCTGCCTAGGAGACAAACATGCAAGATGCTTTTGCAAGAAGTTGAACAAAGAAACATGTATGATTATGTAGAGAAGATAAGAATGTTGACAAAGCAACTATAAAGCTCACATTAGTTTATCTATATCTATTTAATTTGCATAGACAGAGGACCTTTTTTGACATAGAAAGGTGAAATTTAGTTTTTTTTCATGTGATGCATTGGTATGTAAATAGACTGTACTCTCATTGATCAGATAAATTTTGTTCATCATTGCAAATGGTGCAGCATTTCTGTTTTATAAGGTAACATTCAAGCCAAAGTCCATCAAATGTTCTTTGGCAATGAAAATGTGTCATTCTGCTTTGTTGAAACTAATATATGTTTGGAGGCCCATCTGTTAACGTTTTAAGCTAAGTTCCATCATTTGTCTTATGATATCTTTGTTCGCAATCAAGTTGTTCTGTGCTGAATCTTTTGAAACTAATATACTTTCGAGGCCCCTCTTCATATTTGTAATCTAGTATTACCCTGACTATGATTCCCTATTGAAGTTTGTTCTTTCATACTTCATAGGGCTTCCTTTAGTAAAGCTTCATCATGTGGCCATAATCATTATTTGTTGCCTAAGTTATGTCTTATGTACATTTTCTAGGTTAGGACCTACCTTTTTCTTTTGTAGCTCAAGGTCTGCTTAATCTTAGGATCAGTGACCAGCGGTAGTTTGAGTCTAACTAGTTTGTTAAGTGAACAAAAGTTGTTTTTGACTATGACAATTTAAATTGATGAATGCATAAGAATAGCTTTACTAGATCTTGTAACAAGGGATTTGATGGCTCATAGCTTAACTACTGATATTGTCCTCAGCAGAGCTAAATGGTGGGGGCAAAAATCATGTAGCTGATGATGATTACGAAGTTTTCTGGCTTGTTGTTCTTGTTATTGTGTGCTACTCTTCATTGGCAACAAAAATAACACGGTCATAATGTCCCAGCTATTTACTGCATAAAAAATCATATTTTTGGTTAAATTAAGAGGATTTAAATCAGTTTATAATTTCTAATAAGATCTTTTTAGGTATCTCTATACCTTCCCTTGTATCATTAACATTAATTATTTTATATTTTCTAATTATAACATCAGGTCTCCTTCACATATGGTTGAATTATCTTACACAAGTCTCCTTCAATTTATCCAACATCGGAGCTACACCTAATTGTTCATGATAAGAATGTCTTTTTTCCTATTTTTCCTTGTAATTCCATGGATCCACCTTAAAATTCTTATCTCAATACCATAAGCTTTTATATATATGTTGTTTCTTTTTTTACCCTGCAATACTTAGATCCAGAAAGTATCACTGCAATTCCAAAATTCAACTACCTTTGATGAGTATCCGTGTAAATTAGCTGCACATTCCTTTTTTGGTTCAGCGAATTTTTTATAATCCCAATAGTTTCTTCTTAGTTTAAATCACGTGATTTTTGTGTTCCTTCAGTCAACTCATCTCATAGTTTTCTCCCTTCTTTCTAACACTATTTTATTGACTTTGAATAAAACTTCCATATAAGTTACTTGCAGTTCATATAAAATTCTGCGAAGTAAACCTTTAGAATAACCTAATGATCTATTAATGGAGTGATTCGTTCATATATTACAAGTGGACTGATTTTATTCGTATTATTGGAATGTATATATTTGAGTACTGAACCCAGTCCATAGAGATTGCACATGCTATAGTGCACTAGTAGCTTGGTATGTGCTTGTTGAGTTCTTATCATTGTGGCTTGTGAAGCTTGAGACATCAAGAAAATATGAAGGCTATCAGTTCAAGTGCATGCTACTGCTGCTGACATGGCCTGCTAAAGTAGTTCATTTTTTTGCTTTAATGTCTTTTCCTTTTTCTTAGAGTTGACATACAGATTCAGAAGTCATCGTTGTCTTACTCAAAGAACATTGAATTTTAAAAATTATTTTATAATATCTTATGTAAATTTTGCCTTGTATAATATTTTCTTATGTTTGTGAACAATTAGGTATCGTTTTGATAGAAGATAAAAGAAAATTATTTCAGATGGTATGAGCATGTGTTTAGAAGACCTTCGGATACAAAGACCAAAAGAGGTGAAATGATTAATGTTAGTGATACGAAGAGAAGTAAAGGAAGATATAAAGAAACTCTTATGGAAGCTATAAATAATTTAATTAAATATATGATTTTTTTTAGATCTCAATGATAGTAAAAGATCTATGTAATCGGCCTCAAATAATTGAGATTTTCAACTTTGTTTTTGTTGTTGTTGTAGGATAATATTTTTCTATCTTGTATGTTCTACCATGTGGAAGTAGCACATGGTTACAAGGTGAAATCTGATTATGAATGATTCTTATTTATTCTCTCCTGCCGTATCTGTGTACGACAGCTTTGATCAGCATTTTTTTTTTTTTATTGCAACAGCAAAGTTGATACAGAGGATACAATTGTATATGGCAATGACTTGCACAAGATTATTGAGGGAAACCAGTATACCAAACAAGGCTGCTCCATTTATTATGGGCATCAGAGGGTTTGCAGTAGGTGGTGGCAATGTGGCAATGCAAAAGGTGCCTAAAGGTGTTGCAATTGCTGCTCCTAAAGCTTCTGCAGTAAAGAAAGAACTAAAAAGTACCACTGTTCTTGGAGCCAGTATCCTCAAGGATGATGCAGATCCTAAGATAAAGCCAGATACTGAGTTCCCAAACTGGCTGTGGCTTTTGCTTAACAAACGTCCTCCATTGGCTTTTCAAAGCCGTAAACATTTTGTTAAGCTGCATAACAGTGCATGTATTAGTGAAAACAATAGTATCAGAGCTAAAATTGATGGTTATGCTTAGTTGGAGTGAATAAAAATTCTATTTTCTGGTCCAATGCTGCATGCACTCGTGTTGTTTTACTCAGTACTGTGAACTTAGATGTGAGAAATTGGAACCTTTTTGTGTCCTACAAAGTAAAGTAGGCCGCATTTGGTATCGAGATGTATCAATAGTGCACTCGCGCGTACCAATGATATACTAAAAAAACATAAAAAGTAATTTAAAAAATATCTAAAAATAAAAAATAGATTAGGGTTTTAAGTTGAAAATAAATATAAATTTAGTATAATTTTAATAAAAAATAATCTAAAATAAGAAAGAATAATCACATATATTTTTTCGATTTTGAAGAATAATTTTGTAGTATATTTTGAATTATCCTTTCGTTAATGTTGAATTATCAATAAAAAAATAGTTTGAATTGTTAGATGTGAGTGAAAATGAGTGAAATTGAAATGATATGAGTTGAAAAAGGAAAGAGAAAAGAGTTAAAAAAATCTTTCGTATAGTTCAAACTATCAATTTTATCGTTTGAAATAAGATTATCTCATGCCCAACAGTCGAAATCTGATTGTTACTATTCAATACAAACCTCATGTCACCCAATAATCTCTTTTATCAAATTGATATATTATTGAATGGTACGAGTCGATGCTACAAACCAAACCTTGGTATCAATAAAATATCACTACAAGCAATATTAGTTGACACTTTGAATAGAACGTGAATCTCTTAGCTTAGTCATTCGAACTGTATTATGACCAAGAATCCACCGACCTTATAGTCATTCAAGGTCTTCTCCTCCCATGCTTCATATGGGAGATGTAATCCATGTGTCAGGCATAAATCCATAAAGTCATGATCATCTAACAAACAAATTATATCTATGCACAATGTTGCATATAAGAGAGATTAATTCCCATGTCCATTCTTCAGGAATGTCTAACCCATGCGAGATACTCTAACGGACTCCTGCAATGCACTGATGATGCAATCCAATTCAAAATGGAAATAAAATACATGAACAATTTAAAATAGACTAAACAAATATACACCTAATCCAAGACTTCAATAGTAAGACAGAAAAGATGTATAATATATAGTCTCAAACAAAAATAATCATATCAAATGATCATCAAATTGTTAGGTTATATGATTATGAGATGTATTATGAATATGATTGAATTCTGATTATGATTAAAGATAGTTTAATTATGATATGATTCCTTAACTCTTCTAATTATTTGTACTAAATCCTTTGTTCTCATCAATAAATAAATAAAATCTCCTAAAAATTATACATACAATGTATGGATACCCGAATAAGAGGGGACGAGGATATATAATACTATTCGAAGATTACATATCTTTTCTCTCATCTTAATCATGTGAATTAGTCAATTACATATCTTCTTGAATGGATAGAGTATGTTGACTTGTTGATTTATTAGCGTATGAATTGCTAGGAGAATGTCTATGTGCTCATGACAGTGAACTCAACGAATATTTCAATGAATGGATAGAGTATGTTGACAGCGAACTCAACAAATATTTCAAAAAAGGTTTACGGAAGGCTTTAATAACACATCAAATTAAATATCTATATTGAAGTCTAAATCTCATTAGTCATAATAAAAAATTTTTGAACCCATTTAATGGCATGAGTATTTCAAGGAAAAAATTAGATTAATAATACAATACGTTAGATCAAACAACGAAAAGTCAAAATCTTTGCCACCCAAAGTATCCAAACATGAAGTCCACCTATAAATCTACCTTTATGGCTTGAATTAAATGAGTGAGGAAACTAAAACCTTGAGGATTCATTGCTCCCACAGCCACATTTTGGACAGTTGAGCCACCCACTCTGCACAGGTGAGGAATCATTTATGAGCACTCACTTGATGACATTTTGCTTAGGGTGGCCACATGAAGAAGGCATGAACATGTGTCCTATCCAATGTTTCTTGTGGGTGAAATAATTAAGTGTCCATCAATGCACAGTGGCTGAGAATGAAGTGAGGGAAGGTATTTAAGATTCACGGACCACAAGAATAGAAGTCCACTTTAATTGCCTGACCACCTTTTGTTTGAGCAGCACAAGTGCTTGGCTGCCATTCATAAATTGGCATGCATTAATTGGAGAGGCCCTACATGTAGCACATATGATAATACCCAGCCATAATTAATGAGCAATGCTTAGTTCATTTTCCTGAGGTTGGCAGTCACACTGAATCACTAGTCCATGCTGACCACTTTAATTACATTTGAATGAATTGTGTCCTCTTGGAGTGGAGTGTGGTTTTCCTTTATTATTATTATTATTATTTTTTATGAACACTCTACCTAGAAAGAATTAGCCCAAAATAAAAGAAAAACAAGAAAAAGAATTAGAAATGAAGATTTTAGATTTTATATTTAAAAGCATCATGAACAAATTTGCTTTAGTGTTGTGATACAAGATTTTGCTCTTTTTCTTCTCCATGCTAAAAATAATAAATATGCGAAATATGTTTTTATTTAAGTTAAAAATATTTTTTTTTGGGAAAAATCTCTTTCTATTACATTGAGGTTATAACCATGAAGCAATAATCAACTAAAAATATATAAATGCAAGTTTTTAAGGTTTATAGGAAATATATACATGGATCTTTTTTTCATAAAAAAATATATTTAATTAAATTAAAATATTTAAAATTTTAATTGTGATTTATAACAAAATCTTGATAAGTCTCTTTTTATTTATCCTTGTGACATTAATATTAATTATTTTACATCCTCTAAATATAATATCTACACATATCCTTGGCATATATCTTTATGGTTTCAAATGATAACCAGCTCACATATTTAATTATTTATGAATAGAAATTTCATTTCATATATTTTTTTAGCTAATAATGATAAAAGATTCAGTAGCCAAACCATTTATCCCATTGATGAGAAATTAAATAAGAAAATGAAGTCCATCAATTGATAACAGTAATAATATACCAAACAACAGTCTGTATTTATTAGTCTCATCAAAGCTGGAGAATATTAATTAATTCTCAAAGAAATGGTATATAAATTACACAGGTGTCTGCGGATGGCTTTACCTGTTTCATCTTCCTCACTTCTCCTCTGCGCCCGCTCGCTCGCTCTCTCTCTCTCTTCTCGGGGTCTTTGATGGCGACGGAGGTGAGCTCCTTGGCACGGATGCTGACGGGCTACGGGGAGGAAGGCGAGGGGCAGCCAGAGCAGGAGCTCGTCACGCGGGACTTGCTCGGCGGCGCCGCGGAGGTGGATCTCGACCTCCAGGTCCCGGCCGGGTGGGAGAGGCACCTCGATCTCTCGGTACGCGCTTCTTGCTCCAGCCCTAGTACACTTCGCTTCTTCCCGATCCGTCGTTTCTGCGGGTGTAGGCACCTCCGAAACAGGATCTGTTTTCATTTGGTATCGGATAGGGACACGATTGGCCGGGATTCAGAAACCAAGGAGAATCACGTTCCTTTTGACCCCAATTCTCGATGATCTTTGTTGCACGATAAAGGAGCCATCTTTCATGGCGAAGGCCTTTTTCTCTGATGAGAAAGAAGCCAATTTTTGGTCATTTTTTCTGCTGAAACGAGTGAGTTTTTGGTCAATTCTCGCTCTAATTCGACCGGGTATAATTCGATTGCTATGGCTTCAGACGGGGAAGACGTACATCCAGAAGCGCGAGTCGGAACCCGCTCCCCGCCTTCTCCACGACCTTAACCTTCCGCCACCGTCGCCCTCTGTCGGCCAGAAACTGGAGTACCAGAGCGTCTGCACCCTGGAGAAGGTCAAGTCCGCCCTGGAGCGTGAGTCGCGCCTCCTCCCCCGGCCCGACGCTTCCCCTTCTCCGCCCCCCTCCTCCTCCTCCGCCTCCTCCTCCGCCTCCGCCTCCGCCTCCTTCCTGTCCAGGCGTTGGACGGTCGAGCAAGCCCAGGACGGCGTCGCGTCGACGGGCCCGGCGACGATGATGGCGATGGCGGTGGCTGTGTGCCCCGCGTGCCTCCTCTACGTGCTCGTCTCGGAGGTGGACCCCCGGTGCCCGAGGTGTGCGGCGCACGTGCCGGTCAACGTTCCCCACAAGAAGCCATGGATTGACCTCAACTTCTCCCTTCACGCTGATAACTGTGATTTGTTTTAGAGAGAATTAATTACATATAGTGAAGAAAATTAACACCAAAAAAACAAAGATCTATACATTCCCTTCCCTTTTTATTGTCAAAATTACTTTTGAGTTCACGATAAAAATATTTTTTTCCCTATAAAAAAATATTAATCATATAATTTTTATTTATTAAAGTGAACTTATTAATGCATAAAAATATATTGAGGTGTCACTTTTATCTCTGCAAAAAATTATTTTTTATGAATTTTATTATTATATTTTCATCAATATCAATAACTAAAAAATAATTTCATAAACGTTTAGAAAAATTGGAAGGGGAGTCCTTTGTGCCAATTAATTCAATGCATTGACCGTTGACTATTCAATCAGAAAGCTACTTACTCCATCTTAACTAGTCGAGTCCTTTGTGCCAATTAATGTTGTCGAAGAAGAGTTCAAAGCCCAAAAGGGATTTGTGATTCACGAGTTTGCCCATAAATTTAATTGGCCATACAACGAGCAATCAAAACGTAGAAGAACAGAGCATGACCAATTAATGTTCCAGTTGTCCATCAATTCCTTATTCTTATTACTGCATACATACATACATATATTCGATCAATTTTATTACTGATTTTATGTTCATTGACTAATCGTCTTCAACATCAACACGCAATGACGTAGAACTTGATGGCAATTAGTATTTGAGTGCCGTAAACATGAAAAATGCTTAAACATTAAGACTCGATCACAAAGCTATATCATCATCAAGTCAGTCCTTTAATTTAATATCTGTGTGTTGTATTTATGTAACCCATAAAGACAGCAACATGTACCTAAACCCATGGCCAATTCAATGATGCCAAATGTCTTGACCCGGCACCATTATGACATGGATTCTTTTGTTGTGTCATCGTGACAAGACCAAGAGTGTCAAACATGTGGCAGTGGCGCTGTATCCCCCTCGCAGATCGGATCTTGTTATTTCACTCAGTGATATATACCATTTCACTTGGAGACTAAATCATATGATTTTTGTACAAATTTTAATTCTCTCATTCTTGCTACAATAATAAAATAAAATATTCTTAAAAAATAAAAAAATAGTAATTAATATACAATAAAATATGTATTATATAAGTTATATATACAATAATATTAATAAGAAATTAATATTATATATATATATATATAACATAAATATACTAATTTCATGATCATTGTAATTTATTGTCATATGTTATAGTAGATATTTATACAAAATATAATTATTTAGCTTTGCTCCTACAAAATATAATAATTTATTGTCAAGGAAATGAAATAACCAGACCCCATATAACTTGCCCCTAAAAGCAATAATTTCTCTCTATATTATATACTTGTAATGAACTCGAGATACATGTGTATGGTAATGGAAGTAGGAGAGAGATCATAAGCAATAGCTTTGAATTAATAATCATAAAAATAGATTTCATTCATATAGGTTTTGTATTCAAACTTGCTCACTGCTTTCCCCAAGTAAGGTCTATTATGTCCAGCCCAAAAAGAAATAGTTATGAAGTCCTATATCAGTGAAATAACATCCAACAATGGTTGTAGAAGACTTATACTGTTTTGTGACCATGTTAAATACGTTATATCGAATTTTTAATGACCATGGACACTGGTTTGTAGATTGATGCTTCGGTATTTAATGTATATATATATATATATATATATATATATATATATATTGCTTCTGACACGATTTCCTATGAAATCGAAACCACTTATTTCGGAGCCAACGTCCAGTCAGAACGACTTGAGACACGGACCGAGCGCTCGTGCGGCGCACCCGACGCCATCGAGTCTCACGTGGAGGTGGCGTGTTTCACGTCGAAAGCCCCCGCCTTGACCCGATCCCTGTTCATACGTGTCTCCATTTGGCATTCGGATGTGATGCATGGCATGAGAATACGACACGACATGGGACTCGACTGTCGGTTGACTTGGACCCGACCCAGGGAAACCAACCAGCAACTAAGATTTAATAATAATAGGAAAAAAAAAGGTAAATATTTGGATGAATGAATTTTCCGACATTTATTTGTTTTTTCATACGCTGCATCGTGATTCATAGGAAAGTTATTAAAATCGTTGATTTTTCTTTTTTTTTTTTGTATAGATAAAGAACAAAGTCCACATTAAATGATTGAATTTTAGTATCAACAACCCTCCGGATGTAATTTTGAACCATCAATACCCATTAAGTAGGTTTGGTATTTCATCATCATTTTAATATTTTAAGTATAAAAAAATTACGTAATTAAATTATAATCCTTAATTTTTACAAAATAAAATTGAGAGTGCAGTATTTTAGGGATTTAAAATATACAATTAATGAATTAAAGAAAGAAAGGAAAAGAGTCTGTAGAGGATAAAAAGTGTTTTTAAAGACCTTTCGTATGTGTGTGTGTCTGTGTGTGTTTCCCACCCATTGATTCGAAGCTTCGGTATCGATACATAGTCATGTCATGAACAGGATATAAAGAAGCCACTTCCGAGGTACTTTCTTGGCTCCCTCCTCGCCTCCTCCAAATTAAGCCTTCGAAGGGCATCTCTTTCTTCCTTCCTTTCTTGCTTCCCTCCCTCGCCCGGCGACGAGGGCAAATCCTATAATCTGTAGGGCTTTTGGAGGAGGATCGGATCGTCGGGATGGATCCCGAGCACACCTTCCTCCGCGTGCACGCCCGCGTCTCCGGCTCGCTCTCCCAGCTCCTCGGCCCCAGGATACGGCTGATGCTCGAGTACGCCTGCCTTGCCGCAGCCGGCGCCCTCTTCTGCCTCCTCGTCATCATGCACATCAATTTCGTGCAGCAGGTCGGTCGGTGGTCCGTTCCCTCTCTCGGTACTGTCATCTTTGTGCTGTTTCTGATGATTTTGATCTGGCCTTGTATGGTTTGAGGATCTTGCACTGACCCTGTTGGTGTAGTTGTGTATTTGTCAAGATAGATGTAGCTTGGTTGGTTGAAGAACTTGTTGTGACGTACCCACCTTGTCAGTCCTAGATAGACGGCAAAAGAGCTTTCAGCTTTGATATGAGCGACGAGATGTTGCTTTCTCTAGAATTTAGACCGGCACCGTCTCTTATACAGCTTTATTTTGTTTCAAATTGTAATGAGTTTAACCCAACTGAGCGAAATTTGAGTTCCTTGGATTTTATATTATTCCGATGTTGTTTCCAGTCTGAAACTAAATTCAAGAAAGAGGCTGATGGTACATTATAGGGAGCATCTTTTGAGATTAACTCGACCATTGAATGAATTGTAGTATCAAGAAATTACTCGTAAAACACATGCCTGCTTTTATAGTATGGCATCTGCAAAGACTTCTATGGCTGGATAATTGTATAAATTCTGGTCCATTGTCTGATGATATGCCAACTTTATCAAAATTCTGTGTTCCCTCCAAGAGAGTCTTCTATTGGCTTCCCATTAACAATTAAACTCTTATTAATTTGTTACCAAGAAATTGAACTGCCAAAGGAACTTGTTTTGTGGAGAAACTCTGTCACACTTGTTCATCAACTGTCAATCGCCTAAAAGTTCTGAACTAGCAAACGTATCTGTTGAATAAGCATGAAAGCGTTGGACCGTCTTGGCCTTTGGAGATCATTGAACTTGATGAAATATCAACTCAGGACATTGTATGTGCTGCTTACCCATTTAGTATGGGAGTTTAGCCCTGATCCGAGTCATCTAATTATTGTTTATGCTTACATTGAATATGTTGCAGATAAATGTTTTGCTGAAGTTGCAACCTGTGTTTTGCTGTCTATTAAGCTTTGAAATTGATGTTTTTTTAAGTTTTAGCAATACCTGATAGGTTTCTGATCACGCTATCCAATGTTACACCAGTTAGTTCTATTTTAGCATCCAGATATGTATTAAAAATATGTGGTGCAGTTTTATTTTCCAAGGATATATTGGAAACTTTATGATTTTATTTGTGTATGCAGCCTGGGTGTTCAAGGGAGTTCTCTGGGCTTGAATTTACTGAAGCTCAGGTGGTCCAGATCAAGGTACAATCAATGTCTCTGTGGAAGTAGTCACCAGCATTTGAATACTTCCTTATGAGTTATTGATATGATAACTTGTTACATGGAAGCATTTTTCACTTGACTATACATGAAATTATCCCAGATAGCAATCTACTTGCTTTCCTTTTCATAACTCCTTTACCTTTTGTTCTTGCTTTTAATTATTCAATCAGTGATCATCCTGGAGAAGACAGTATAACATGCGGTTTTGGCTTCTTCATTCCTTAATGTTTTTTACATAGTTTTTGACTTTTTCTACAAACATTGTCTTTGAGATTTTGCACTCATGCTAAAATTTGACCTCTGTATTTTATATATTCTTGCACTATGGATGTGCAGTAAGTACTGTCAGTCATTTCAGATAACAGGTGGTGGTCTTTGGACTCAGAGTTCAGCTGAAACAGAGAGAGTGTCCTTTCAGAAGGGAATTTTGACCGAGACTTCCAAGGGTCCGGAAATGAATGAAAATGATATAACAATTTTATCTCCCAAGTTTTGGTCAAATTTTCTATGCTCAGGTGCTGCAAAAAGCAAATTGATTTCCAAATTTTGGAAGAATGATAAAGAGTTATTTGAGCCTCAGGTGGGAAAGGGTCCTGACACTAGCATTAGTAATTCAGTGTTGTGTGATTTGAGTATGAAATCAGAGGCAAAGGACATGCAAATTGGGAAGCCTGTTTCTGTTGGCGAGTCACTTGTAGAAGCAAAATCACGGTTCTATAGTAAGTGGAAAATGCCAGTTGTTTCATTTTGGAGCAGTGCAAGTCAGTACTCAAGCTATGCCCTCGAATTATGGGTGAGAACAAATTTCCATTGTCATGCTTTTTCGCTTTTGTTTCTGGGTATAACTATTTTCTTTGGAAGGCAAGACTGTAAATTTCCAACTTCAGGATCATATCTGAAATTATGTGCAGAGATTATGAATTCATGTAACCAAGAATTTATATACATTCTTTAAATACAGTCTTACTATTGTTATTTGGCATACCTTTGGACTTCCAAAACATACAATTTGTTACCAAGTTCTTTAGATTTACAGATATGTGTTTCTTACTGAAAGTTTCCAGTAAAAGGAACTGTACATATTACTACTACCTTGAGAAATGGAGTTCTATATAAATGATACACAAAACATAATTATACTCTGAATAATTTGAAATTCTTCCATCTGGAATTTAAAATTCACTTTTTGAGTTCTAATATAAACTGTTTTTGGTTGGAAGAGTTTAACATATGAAGAACTACTTTCTTCTTCTGAAATTGTTTTTGAAGTTGTTCATTATGCACAAAAACTTACTAATGTTATACAAAACCTTTTCTTTAAAGTAAATGATTTCTGCAGTCCTATTAATCTTGTTCAAAGAGTTTCAAGTGGTAGTTTTTGCCTTTGCCAAAGGAGGTACCTCATGGTTTTCCAACACTACTCGTAGTTATGAGGAGAACAAAATATTGTTTTCCAATTTCTGGATCCCAAGCTGAAACATGCTGAAAGCTGGATCTGAGAGGTGCCACCTGATGAACACCATCTTTTACAGCGGCATGTAATTGAGAGGTTCCACACATTCCTGCCACTTTCAGCTAGATTGTCACATGTTGCTTATCAGAGGACTAGGCTGTTTTCAGTAAAATAGTTTCAAACTCTTTCTGCAAAAAAAACATTAATAATCAAAAGTTAATCAAATACAAACAATCTAAGTATGACTCTGAATTTAATGGTTCTATGAGTGTTGAAGAATGATTGTTCTTAGTTTAGTGACGCAAGATTATTTTTGACTCTCAAGCTTTTAACTGCAGAAACATTTAGGATGGAATGCATTCCTAAACGTCCCAAAGAGCTTTCGATCATTTCAGTTCAACCATCTTAAGGCATTTATGGGTAATGTTCCCTATCATGTTATTTATCATCATATTTTATTTTGGTTCATAGTTAAATATTTTTGTACTTTTGGCATTTGAAGTGATAAAAACATCCTTATGTTTGCTGTTTGTCAATTACAAGCATGTGGATTGTGTGCATCTTAAAATGCTATTCACCTCATGTTTTCTCTATCTTGTTTATTAGTATGATCAAGATCATAAGCTTATGCTGATTCAATTGTTAGACCTTGAACTTATGGTCAATTCTACTAGATTTGTTTAAGTTGTTACCAAATATTGCAGTCCAGTGGCTTGAGAAGAGAAGCAAAGCGCAGGAGCCAACTTATCTGTACACTGTGGAGAAGGTAGTATGTTTCTTCAAGTTATCTTCTTTTTAACATCTCTGTCGTCATTACTGAGACTTTTATAACTTAAGCTTACAATGCCCTTTTTTTCACTGCTTTTATTTATTTAATCAGACATTTTCCACTATGGGGATCTAATCATTGATTTTACAGGGGTATTTCTTACTTCCTGAAGGGGCAAAATCTCAGCACCACATACGCACGACTAATCTTACTATATCTGCTCAAAACTCCTGCTTCGGAAACAGGTTACCCTCAAACCTTTTGTTAACTACATCATTTGTTTGACTCCCAGAGAATTGTGGAGCTATACTGTATTAGGAAAATTTCTTTTGAATTATGATGTCTTGAGACTTGTTTTTTTTTTTTTTTTCAAATGCTAATTGTCACTATTATTAGTGCTAACCTCATAAATCGAGTTCAGTCTTAAGGGTTGTTGAACACACATGCGTGAGTGCACTTTTTGGTCTATGTCTATTGAATAATCTTATATTCTTATTCATTCTTTTACCTCAAGGATTAAGCACAGAATTTCATAGACAAAAACAAGCCTTCAGAGTTATCATGTATTTGTGTATAATTTTTGGTTTAGTGCTGTTACAGCCAGTTATATTCCTGTACAGGGTGATTTAAAACTGCAAATGGTTGGGCATCAAGGATTCTAAGGAGAATGTGGTTGGTTTTTAGGAACTAATTGGTGCTCCGAGGTGCTTTTTGAGCATACTTATATAGTTTTAATTTCATAAAGCTAGTTGACGTCCCACATTAAAGCCTGACTTTCTCTAACCAGTAAATTTACACGTTGCATAAATCAAGTAGAACAAGTTAACCAAAATGACAGACTCTTCATCTAATGGATATGAGAGCTGAGATTCTGATGGTCACTAAATCAGGATTTAGCCGGATTAAAATAAAGTTCGGGAGATTGTAATGAACAACTTGTGTAATTCTGGAAAAAAAGTAAATCTATTTCAAAAAAATACCTGAAGATTTAGTTGCTCTGAAAGAATAGTATTCCAGTTGTAAGGCATCAACAACACAGAGTGGATAAAAGCATTACCCTGGTCATACTGGGGTGGTTGAACACTTGACACTACGGTCTAAATGGAACAACCTTACCATTCAAGGCCTGCCCTTTGGTTGTACTTTATAAAGTGAAATCAACAAACATTGCGTGCACAATACTTGATCTAAAATATATTCCTATAAAGCCAAAAATGTAGATCATCATAAAAGTTATGTCTCCCTCAAATATTGAGGCAACAAACAATGTTTGAGCAGGACATCCATTCATATTTCAGAATTCAAATTCAACATTAATTTAGCTGCAGTGACCAGCCACTTATTTGCTCATCCTACAATTCTTGACCAGTAAATAAACTCCAAATGAGGTAAATATGGGAGGTTAATGTTGGTTAATATCATCTCTAAATAGTTGGGCGTTACGGCTTTGTTGTAGTTGTTGCATGTTGGTTAATATCATTAATCCAAATCAAAGAACATGTCTTCGATTACTTTTACTCCTTGTCATATCTAACAAGACTACACAATTTGTTAATCACATTTAAAAGAGTATCCCAATGTTTCGTAGACTAATTGGTACCATAGTGGTTCCACGTATTCATATCTAGCTGGTGATGTCATTTAATACTCAGAAGTATATATAACCTGCTGTTCACAAAATCGCTACACAGTACCTATTATCTAATCAACTTGAATTTGTTCATGATTTTTTCTATTTGTTAGAAGAATTAAAAAGCTAATGTCCGAAATCTTATGCCAATCCCAACATTGGGTCATTGTAATTCTGCATTGGAACTTGGAAGTATTATATACTTTGTCTATAGATTATGATTGTAAGGATATGACAACAGAATTGGGTTAACAATGTCAAGAATGGCCATTCTGCTTCTAATTATATATTTCATGAGTTTTATAGTCAACTAGCAGTACATCATGAAATTTAACATCTTGGTTAAAAACATACTTTTATTTTGCTACATATCTTGGATTTGTACATTATTAATCATACTTAATCATTCATCACATTTGAAAAACCACAAAAGAAGAAACTTCTCAGTATCCTGATCTACTATAAATCATAATAGAATAAGAAACTCTGATACCTACAAACTTGGAACAATTTCAGTGATATGAGACTATTGAGTTGAGCCATCAAAAAGGGAGTTCCACAGTCACTAAAAAATTTATAACTTCAGTAAGCTATCTGCTAACCAGCATTTTATGTGCTAAGGTCCATACTAGCCATGTTGGCTCTTTGCCAAGTCAGTATAATGTTGGCAAGTGTGACCAGCAAGGCATATTTTGATGCTGTGCTAGCTTGTATTATGACAACTGAAAATAAATTGACACTTAAATTCATGTTATAAACATCATTTTAAGATGAGAAAGATATGGCCAGCTATTAATTAGTAGTATATGTCCCTTGAATAGAGGAGGGTTGGACCAAGCATGTTTTTGTCAAAACCTTGATAAAAAAAAAAAATTGAGTGCCAGGTTAAAATTTCATAGACCACCTAAATTGCAAGTTTAACCTTCGCAATATTGGGCTGTGCACATTTTCATGACACTAATCAAACCAGCCAATCTAAGTTTTTGTCCACTTCCTACGTGGGACTAAATTGGGGTGTTGCAGTAGGCATGAATCAGCAGAGTATTGGGCTATGCACCACTGTGTTGGAACAGTCACTTGATTGTATGTGATGCATGCAATATTGCATCAGAAGGACAAGCACTGGCTGTAGTAGGATACTCCTGCATGTTCATCTCTGTCATGAGAGCATCCTTTCATCGTATGTTGTCCTGTAACAATGCTTTTTTATTTATAGTAGAAGGTTCATTTAAACTGCTATAGTACTGTTTATCTTGTGATTTATTTTTTATTGTATGTCCTCACAGGTGGCAGCAACTTCTTATCAACACTTTTGTTGGTTATGATACAATTTTGATTAACAGCCTCTTAAATTCTCCTGGTCATGGTAAGAATTTTATTTTGTTGAAATATTTTTTCTTATTTTCATGTTTAATACATTAGTAATGCATCACATTCAATTCAAGTAACTGAGGAAAATACTGAATTGAGCCAGTTTAGTTCTTTTCCAGACTCATAAGTAATGCATATATGAGTATTATTTTATGTAACTTGAATCCATGGTCTTCTACTTGCATTGGCACATAATTTTGTGACCTTCATGTCTAGGCATGTTTTTGAGCCATATAAAGTAAATGTCGTTTTGATGCTAGGAAAGCATACTTCCCACTTCGTAGAAGTTGGGCTTCTGCTTATCTTTTTCTGGAAACAAATGAATTCTGGTTATTGCCATAGGTGTCTTGCATTGATGGTAATTAATCCTTTCTTTTGTGCTTCTGTACTCTAATTACTTTAATGGACTTCCATGACTGTTGGCTTCTAGCTGGGGTTCTCTTTTCTCTTTCTTTGAAAAACAGAATACTATTTTGTAGATTAGTACAGAATTAAAACTACTAACCTGTTTCAACTTCTTTGTCATGTTTCATACTCCACTTGATATGAAGGTGACCAGAAAAGAGCAGACTCTCTTTTGATTCCTTATCACCTTTTTCAGATCTCTATGATGACTCTCCTTTTTGTGATTAATATGCCATGCTTGATCATATTAGATAATATAGGTACACAGAGGGCAATGGAGAGGGATTTAGAATCAGTGTCCTTATCAGTTAAATTAGTGGAAAGGAGTATAATATTATAGAATAATACATAGAAGTAGGAATTTGTTGCTAGCAGGATCAAAACCATGCATGCACCAGATTTCCTTTTCTTAATTAATCATGATTGTATCAAATACTATCTGTAATTTTGTATCATTTAATTTATGATCAATTAAATTAAATATGCTGAATAACAACTGAGATGGTCATTTTTCATTCTATGTGCTCTCCTTGAAAGATAACATGTTTTGTCATGATATTTGTAATGATAAAAAAAATGTAATTTTTATATTTTCTCAAGAGATAAAAGAAATATTTTTTCTCACTTTTGTGATTGGATCAACAGAGAAGTTTTGTCTAGTAAGAATTTCCATGTATTTATATATATCTATTTGTTAACAACTACCCTTTAACTGGTGCAGGTTATCTATACAACTTCCAGACAAAGGAATTCTATAATCTTAGGTATGGGCAAGAACCATCAGAAGGTCATGCAAGATTTGGAGGTTTGTTAATTTAGTATCTGCTAGACAAATCTGTATAAACATTTTTTTTTATGTTTTAGTCTGTCATTTTTTTTATATTATGTTGTTTCCCAGTTGCTTGTTTGTTGAATTGTTCCTGTTTGTACTTTTGCTTTCTTCTCAATGGTATCAGTGCTTATATAATGCAATGGTTGTGTTGGCAGTTAATGTTGGTTCTACTATGGTACTTTCTTTCATGTTTGATGCTTCTATTAGCTTCATAAAAGATTTTATTATTGCTTTTACTGAGTGTGCCTGCCTAACTCATTATATGTAGCTTATAATACAACACTGGTACATGGAATAAATATCCTTTCTCCCTAGATGAAATTAGTTGTCTTGGATATACCTTTTTTTGTCTTACAATTAGTTTTGTATATGTTTGAACTAATTAATTTATGTCTAAAACAGAAAGAATTGTCTTAAATGAATGAATGTACTTAGTGATTCAGATGCTTGATTTTGGAATTTGAAGATTATCTTCAGTTTTCAGTTTGTTGAAGGTTTTTCTTTAATGGTAATTTTTATTGGAATCAATTTTGTGTAAAAGCTGCAACAGGTTTCATCAAGTTAAAACAGACTCAAGCACCTCAAAGTGTGAGAGAAATATGTACTTATTTGGTTTAAACAGTTGGATAATACCTTGATTTCATGTAGAATTAAGTATATGAGGAAGATCTAACAAACAGAAGTTTCTATAGGATCCTTGAGATGAAGATGAAGGTGATATATTAAAATCAGCAGGATTAAGAGCATGTTACAAGTATACAGACAATGGATTTATCTTTATGAGGGTTACTTTCGAAAGGTGTTCATTTTGAAACTTTGGATAATTGGAAAAGAGAGAGGAAGCTAGTGGCATTCTCTTCGACATGACTTGACATAATATAGGTCAGTGAACATGGTCATGAGCTCATTGCTGAATATTTTTACAACACCCTAGATTTAGCTTCACATCAGATGTGGGAGACCAATTGTCTTGGTATATTGGGGTAAATGAGTCTATCATCATTAATTTAAGTTTAAGAATTTTTGGCCACATGTTTCTAGGTCTATCAAGTTAATAGGTCAATTATCCAATCAGCACCCTAGATTTTTACAACACCCTAGATTTAGCCCCACATCAGATGTGGGAGACCAATTGTATTAGTATGTGGGGCTAAATGAGTCTAGCATCATTAATTTAAGTTCAAGTATTTTTGGCCACATGTCTCTAGGTCTATCAAAGTTAATGGTGCTAGTCATAGGTGCCCAGCAAGCCAATCACGTGAGTGATGGCACGTGTGACTTGATACAGAATCTTTTTGCTTATTATATTTTGGCGTATATCACTTTATAACTATTGCATAAATGCATATATATATTGTGATGTCCTTGGATTTGTGCAATGGGAATCGGATCGTGATGAGATCACGATAATGAGATCGATTCACCTTTAAACACATATCCTAAATAATCTGGTCATAGGTTACCGAGAGGGACATCGTGATAACCGGATAGGCCGGTGTCTTTGTATACCGTCCATATGATGGATGCAAATGGTCTCATAGTCGCTGCTCGTGTAGGGACACTAGGGATACAAGATCTGCAGTGCTTCGATGGAGAATGAGTTCATTGATTGATCCGCTTCGGAATCTTTGGATGGTTGATGATGCCTTATTGTCGACAAATGATTCCGTAGTCCTAGTGGTGTATCTGGTCCTTAGACTTGAGACACCAAGGATGTCTGTGTGAGTGCTCCACTCTTTGATATCGACTTATAGGTTTGGCTGTCCCGGATCTAGTGCAGGTGGTCATTGGGAGTGGTAGTCAACCTTCTTACGAGGGCTATTGAGTGTCGATAGAGGATCATCCACTCTCGGCGTCATGAGAGGAATATCCCATGTGTTCTTGCTCGAACAAATCCCGGCCGGGGTCATTCGGGTTGAGAGAAAGAGTTCTCCCGGAGAATCCGATTAGAGCGAGAGACTTGAGTAAAAACCGTATGGAATCCGACAACATCATGCTTTTCGATATCGGTCTCTGGATATTAGATGGATGAGGGACTATAGGTACATGGTAATCGAGGACGCACAGTCCAAATGGATTGGATTCCCACAGATCGTCAGGGGACTACTGGCGTAGTGGCCCTAGTATGCGTCCGTGGTCGATGAGTCGAGTGAATTATTACAGAGATAATAATTCACCGAAGTTAAAAGGAGTTCGGCGGGTATGACTCACGGCCCAGCTCGATATTGGGCCTAGAGGGTCACACACATATGGTAGGCATTGCGATGAGTAGAGGTTCGGGATATGAGATATCCCACCGAGCCCTTTGTCTTATTGGATCGCAGATCCAATACCCACTAGGGAAGGACCCATTAGGGTTTGACACGGGATCTCTATAAATAGGAGGGATTCACACCTCATAGGCTAGAGTCTTTGCTTGCCCTTCCTATTCTCCTCTCCCTCTCCACCTCGAGGCCCGGAGTTTTGAGGAGGGTCGTCCGCAACCCCTGCTGTGTGGATCACCGCTAGAGAGGAGGACGCTTGACCTCCTTCACCCTCTCCTGAGGATCTGCAAGGAAACAGGGATATACGATCTCCCTAGGTAACACAATCTCTATACGCAGTTTTGTGTTTTGCGGATTTTTGCGCACCAATCTTCGCACGACGACGAATATCTTTTTGGGAATCGGGGATTTTTGTTTTCTTCTTCTTCCGCTGCGCATATGATGTCGCCCCCAATGATTTCCCAACAAATGGGTCAATTATCCTCTCAACTTGGGTTGTGACAAATGGTATTGGAGCTAACATAGTATTAGGCATGGTAAGGGGAAGTAAGAAAAGTGTCCCTATAGTTAAGGGCTAGATGTCATGTGCGCCATGGTAGAGGTTGATTATAAGTTATGTTGATCCTTTACAGAAATGTCAAATCTTAATTGAGGGAGATTATGACACTCGAGATTTGGTCTCATGTTAGATGTGGGAGGTCAATTAAATTGTTATACAGGTTAGATGGATGTACTACTATTGGCTTGAGCTTAAGCAATTTGGTCCACAAGGTCTTAGACCCATTAAGTTAATGTGTTAGTTGTCTCATTGAACCAAGTCATGATCAAGGTTTGTGATTTAATGTACCTATAATATCTTGGTTAGGGTTCAGACTAGTAAGGTACTGGTGTGCATTGAGTGTCGGTATACTGATATAGCTTTGGAAAAGTTCTGAAAAATTAAAAAAGAAATTTGTACCACCCTATACTGAGTGTTCCACATGGTTTACCATGGTCAACACACTGGTAGGCCATCAGACTGATAAATACCATCCATATTAAACCGTACTGGGTGGTATTGAAAACCTTACTCGTGACACGTATTTGTTTAATATCTACTTCAGCTCCTGTCATCATTTGTGTTTTATGTCAAATGTTCTGGTGTAATTTATATTTCCCTTTAGGAATATATGGACCTTACAAGACTTGTACTAGTGTGCTTATGTTGGTATCTTTCTGCTGCTGTGATATGTATATGATACTGTGGAAAATTGTACGTCACTACATTAAGAACTTATGCATCTATACAAACATCTTCTGAATTTTATGGGATCACCTTTTCTGAATGCTTAACAAACGTACTTCTTTTGAGGCAGACTCTGCAAGAACAGCACATCCTGTCTAATTCTGTCTTTCCAAACTTCATCAAAATGTACAATCTGTATTTGCAGAAATTTGTATTAGCTTAGTTAAAAAATATTAAGGGACTGTTACATGCTTCCTTAATTAGCACAGAAGATTAGTGAGCTAAAAGATTTACCTGCAATCATGTTTGTCTGCAGTTCAGTTTCCTTCACAAATTATTTATTATCTGATTTGTCATTTTTTAGGACTCTCTCTCTCTCTCTCTCTCTCTCTCTCTGTGTGTTAATGCAGTATCTTTTTTGCTAAAACTAACTAGATCATTCGCCAATGCAGATTTCTTTGTCACCAAAAGTGGTGTGCTTATAATGTCATTATTTGTTTTCTTTACTACAACCATGTCAGTTTCATTCATTCTGAGGGAAACACAGTCGCGCATGCTCAAGTTCACTGGTTTGTTTCTTGTTCTTGTTTATAGTTACCTAAATAACTGTCTTTCAGCTTATGGTATAAGAGTTCTCTGTAAATACTTCATTCACTATGGCAGTGCAACTCCAACACTATGCTAGCAATCAGCTTCCCACGTTCCAATTGATCTTTGTGCACATAATTGAGTCTCTGATATTTGTACCTGTAAGTAAGATCTCATTGCAACCATTTTTCATTTTGTGAACTTTGTGAAAGCATAATGTAGTTTGTTTTCGTAAAACATCTTATTATTACACTTTCTTGCTAATGCAGATTATGGTCGGTATCCTGTTTTTTCTGTTTGAGTTCTATGACGACCAGCTACTTGCATTCTTGGTTTTCATTCTTGTCTGGTTCTGTGAACTTTTCACTATGATCAGGTACAGCTCACTTGTGTTATCAAGAACTGCTGTTTTTGTTTTACTATTGCCTAAAATGCTTTTCAAATGCAAATCTATTTACTTCTACTAATAGCATCAACCTAGGCTCATAATACATCTGACATGTTGTGATAGAATATGGCTCCCAATGTTTGTGTCACAGCATGCTTCCTTGCCAGCACCAGTGTAAACATTTTGAGAAAGAAACAATCATTATTGAAAAAAATCTGCTGAAAGAAACCAGATGAAGCATACCTGATGTAGAACAGATTTATAATATTGTGTTTTTGGTTGGTTTACAGTGTTCGGACAGCTATATCAGCACAGTTCTTTCCTCGGTTCTTCTTGCTCTATTTCCTGGTGTTCCATATATACTTCTGTTCTTATGCTTATGGTACACTCATCGTATTTTCTGCTTTATTTTTTAACACCATTTAAGTTTATTTTCTTGGATTATTATATCATTTGCTAGCTTTCTGTTTTTTGTGTCAACTATCTCCAGGTTTTCTGTACTTGGCATTTTCTGCTACAGCAGCATTCATGCAACATTTGGTCCTTTATTTCTGGAATCGATTTGAGGTACATGTTCTGCTTGCTTTGCAAGTAGCTGACTCTGTTAGATACAAGGATATGTCTTGGGTTACTTTCCCCCAGAGACTCATTCTCATATAATGACGTGTCTTAAGAGATTCACTTCATAAACTGCACATTTACTATCCAAAGTAGGAAATATGCAAAGTTCCTTTACAGCATCATCCAATCAGATCACAATGTAGTTACATATTCGAGAAACAACATTCACAGAAACACAGAAAGAGAGAGTGTGCATAGTTGATAAATATCAGAGAAAAGATTAAATATTTGATAAATACCCTCATCTAGCTGAAGAAAAGGTTAAATGTTTGCTAAACATCAGAGAGATGCTGTGTGGGAATTCATTAAGTTTCCTGCTATGGAATTTGTACTTAAATGTACCTGAAACTCAAGGATACCATCAAACAGTTGGATATAATGTTGAAGCATCTGAGGAAGAGGACAGAGATAAAGTTCTTTCATTTTTGATACAGGAATTTGAGTAAAAAACCTGAAGAAGGCTGTTAAACCAGTTGCACTAAGTTTTAGATACCACTTGTGCTGTGACCCCTGAGAAAGTTGAAGCTCATAATATATAATCTGGTCATATATCACTTGCACCGATCTTTGTGTTATAATATCAATTTTCTTAAAAATATTGCCTTCAAACAACCTTACTGTGCGAGTTCAATGTTTGGCATCTCTTCTGGTCCAAGTCATTTTTGAGAACAATACTTTTCTCTCAAAATGCAACTCTATTGTGCATTGTAAGTTTTGAAGTCATATGTCACCATTCTCCCAACTCTATCAGTCATGAGAAAATTTTTTGTGGTTTATCATATGGTTCCTCACATGTAACTCATATCCATTTGGAAGGAAAACATTTGCTAACTGAGAAATTAAAAAGAGATTTATGCTTCAGCTTGTCCTTTTTTGTTGTATTTGGTTATAATAATTATCCTATGGAAGTGACAAAAAAACTAACTTCATTATTATTTGCATCATATTTCTCCAATCCCTTGCAGGTCCCAGCCCTCCAGAGATTCATAAGAGCCCGAGCTCAGCTGCACCATCAGACCAGTGTTCAGATCACATCATCCACCTTGTACCACCCCTCGCCTTTCCATGTCACCGAACTGACCATGCCCGATCCTGATTTGATCCATAATGAATCCATGCCAACTCCAGATTTTCCCACAATATCCAACCCTGTCGGATTATCTGATCGTACAGAAGGCCCTGAACGTTGACAAGCTTGAGATCTAAGTTCTCAGCAAACAAGAACTACCTCAGGATCCAGCTCATTAAATCCATTCAGATATCTTCTGTCCTGGATAGCAGGTGGTGCTTCTGACAACTTAGTTTCCTTCTCCATATTCAGGAATTTCCGACTCCGAGGCCAGGTTTTTGCACAACAGGCCTAGCAAGAGAATGTGTCATCAACACAGGATCAAACCTAAGAAAGAAGGTTCAAAAAAGATAATGGTTCACAGTCCACGGAAATGTTCATTGGATCAGGAAAGCTTATGATACTCTTGCATTGCTTGTAGCATGCACTCCATTGTAGCAAAAGGGAATATATATATATATATATATATATATATATATAATATTTGTTCTAATCCATTAACAGTTCATATGATTGTATACAAATTTTCTTTTTCTTTTTCTTATCCCTTTGATTGTGCATTTCTTGTACATTTGGTTGCAAGTTTTCATAATCATACACTAGAAGAATATCCTTTGAATTTTTTTTATATTTCTTTTACAAGATAAGTGATTTAAGAATTGTTTCTTTTTGAATGTGTGAACGATGACATGTGTTCATGATGTTCATGTTCGTGTCTGTCTTAGTAAATCGAGTCTAGAAAATTAGATTAGATGTTTATTTGGATAAAATGATTCCTGTATGTCAAGATTTTTTGGGTCAATATTATGAATGTAAGGTGTTTTTTTTACTCTAAAAATATTTTTATTGTCAGACTTTTATCAAATGATATTCATCTAATTAATTTTTATTTAAAAATATCTTTTTAATTAATTTGATGAAAATATCCCATCATATTTTCATCATTTGATGAAAATATGGGGATAAGGGAGTGGTGTTGCTCATCTTCTCCTCCTTTGCCCCTTCTCCTCCCCTATCTCAATAGCATCCTCCACGTCACCTGCACTGCCCTTTGCTGCTCTCTCTTGTCCCCATATTCGATATCTCGTCACCTATCTTCCTCATCCCTAAAGCGTCATGTCTTGAGTACCCCTTCGTCGATGCTTATGGTACTGCAATATGACACCTTATGTCGTAATGTCATTGATTTAACTATGAATAAAATCAACTTCGTGACTCGCCATTCATGTCATGACATGTTGTTAGCGAGAAGAGGTGGGGGTGGGGGATGCGGTCTTGTTGAGGGTGAGTTGTGGTAAAATAACTATCTATGTATATATAAATTTTGGATTTTTTTTTGGAAATATCTAGTTTATTTATCAACCCTTTAAACTAGGATTATTAATTTCGAATGATACCATCAATATCGGACAATATTGTTGATTGGGATTGTTTTTGCCCCATTATCATATGAAATCGATTGGTAATAGTCAATTTCGACCGTCGCTGCTTGCTACCGGACGGTATTAGCTGAGGGAGAACTCAGAGATCCGATGTTACTCTTCCTCGACGATCTCGATCTATCGTTGCCTTCCCTCGTCAAATACTATAGATGTGATATCATCTCCTCCTTGTCTGAGGTGATGAAGTCTCGGCATCGTCGGCAACTTCTCCTAATTCACATAAGAAAAAAAGTCTCTAACTTTTGAATCTCGAATTTTTATGATAAAATCAATTGATGGGTTAATTGATCTAATCCATATTATTGAGTTAAGTATGCAGGATTAACTACGATAACCAGAAAACACAAAGCAAGGATACCGGAGTCAAGTTCGATGGACGTTTAAGAGTCCGAAGAATCGTCGGAGATCTTCTTTGGAACCAACCGAAAGAAATCGAGAACCCAGCCGAATTTTTTTTAAGTTCGCCAAAGAGATCGTCGGAAGTTCACGGAGATCACCGAGAAGGCTCGGCTACTCATTAAAGTCATCACAAGTTCGAGCTTCTTTGGAGCCCGTTGGAAGAAGTTCGTTTGAAAGCTTCATGGAACAAGACTTCGACGTTAGCGGTTGAAAAAAATTACTTAGGATGTGTTTTTATTATGTAGTTCACTTGTAATTAAGATTAGGATTAAGAGATAATCCTATATCCTCAGTTAGGGGCCAATCGGGCCCCAAAATTAGACTTGGTTTGGGCAAAATTTGAAGCCCAAACAAGTGAACCCGGCGTCTGGCGGTGGCATCGCCGGATCGGGCAAGGTTGCACCGCCCAAGACTCCGAGAGTTGGGCGGTGGCATCGCCCGGTGCCCGAAGTCGGTTGGTGGCACCGCCCAAAGACCGGCCGTCGACATCGACAAGGCGGCGGCACCGCCAAAGATCGAGAACTCAACGAGAATTCAAATTTGGAGCCCAAATTTGAATCCTCTTGAGGCCTATAAATACCCCTCAAATCTCAGTGAGATCACAACTTTTTGAGCAGCAATTGTTCAAGAAAAGGCCTTAGAAAAGTCTTAGCTAGTCTTGTTTTCAATTTGCTAGTGTTCACCTCCTTCTTTCTTCTTTGAAAATCAGAAGAGAGTGAACCGCTTGTAAAAGAGTTGTAAGAGGGGTATTCACCCTTCCCTTTCAAGAGATTTGCTAGTGGAAGGTGGGAGCCTCATTAAAGAGGGGCCTCAAGTGGGATGTAGGTCACTTGACCGAACCACTTCAAAAAAACGTAATCTCTCGGTTTGCATTTCATTCGCAAACCTTCTTACTTGCTTTATTTCATCATTACCTTTGCTGCACAACTTTTAATACACTTTCAAGTTAAGCACTTTCGATTCTGATTTTTTATCGTTTAAAAGATTTGTTGAAACCAATGTTTTAATCCATTGCACTAATTCACCCCCCCCCTCTTAGTGTCGCCCGATCCTAACAATTGGTATCGAGAAGGCTCACTCTCATATTTGGTTTAATACCCAAGAGATGGGCTTACTCCGGCATGCATGAGGGACACTCTATCACACGTCCACCTATGTTTAATGGGTCAAATTACACGAATTGGAAGACTTCGGGATGAGGATCTTCCTCATTTCTATGGATTTCGAGCATTGGACTATTGTTGAAAACGGATTTCAAAAAATCTTCTCTTCCGATGAGCCGAATGGAATGAATCGGAGAAGAAGGTTTTTGCTTTAAAATGCAAAGGCTATGAATGCCTTGTTTTGTGCACTAGACAAAAAAATGAATTTAATCGTGTTTCCATTTGTGATTCGGCTTTTGATATTTGGAGAACTCTTGAGGTCACTCATGAAGGCAATAGCCGAAAGAAAAAGAGTCCAAAATCAACATCCTTGTGCACTCTTACGAACTTTTTTCGAATGAAACCAAGTGAGTCCATCGGAGACATGTACACCCTTTCTTCTGGGATGTCATCAATGGACTCAAAGCTCTTGGTAAAGATTTTACTAACTTTGAACTAGTAACTAAAATCTTAAGATCCCTCCCTAAAAGTTGGGATCCAAAAGTTACGGCCATTCAAGAGGCCAAAGACCTTAAAACATTCCCTCTTGAAGAACTCATTGGGTCTCTAATGACCTACGAAATGATATGTCAAGCTCATGATGAGCTCGAGAACCCCTTCCAAAGAAACGGGAAGGATATGACACTCAAATCACAAGAAGACCACTTGAAAGGAACATCAAGTGATGAGGACAAAGACAATGACATTACACTTTTGACTCAAAAAATTTAAAAAATATTTAAGGAAGAACAAATTTAAAAATAATACAAAAAAATAAATTTGAACAAAAGAAGGACCAAGTGATTTGCTATGAATGCAAAAAAAAAAAAAGGACACTACAAGAACGATTGTCCTCAAGCCAAAAAAGAGAACATCGAAGAAAAAAAGGCTCCAAAAGCAACGTGGGATGATTCAAGCGCCGTCCAAGAAGAGGAGTCCAACACCGAAAAAAAGTTGCTCATTACGCCCTAATGGCCATCCGGAGAAGAGGTAACAGATTTAATTGATGCATATTTACCTTATCATGAATTATTAAATGCTTTCCATGAGTTATTTGATGAATGTAAGACAATTAGTAGAAAATATAAATTACTAAAAAAGGAGCATGATAGTCTCACTTGTGATATCGATAAATTAAAAACTGAATATCATGATAGTTTAGCTCTATGTATAAAATGTCATGATCTAGAATCTCTCCAAAAGGAGAACTTGCTACTTAAGGACACCTTGAAGAAATTTGAGGTTGGTAGCAAATCTTTGAACATGATCCTTACAAATAAGGGTCACGTTCCTAAAAGAAGTGGAATCGGATTTGTGAGAAGTCCTCACCAAAATCCAACCACCTTCGTTAAAGGCCCCGTCTTACATGTTCGGCACCAAAGCCATTGCAACTTTTGTTACAATTATGGACATAAAACTTATAAATGTCCATTCAAGAAAATTAGTTCGAACAAACTAATTTGGGTTCCTAAAGGAACCATGATCAATTCTATGCAATATGATGAACAAGCTTTTAAGGCACCCAAAAGAAAATGGGTACCTAAAAATAATCCCTTCTTGTAGAAACATACACCATCACAAGCTAGGAGCAAGAGATGGTATCTAGATAGTGGATACTCAAGATATATGATTGGAGATCCATCTCATTTCTCTATGCTCACTAGCAAAGAAGAAGGGTACGTCACCTTCGAAGACAACAACCAAGGAAAAATCATTGGCAAGGGAACCATAGGTAACAAATTAAAATTTTCTATTGATGATGTCTTACTAGTTGATGGATTGAAACATAATCTCTTGAGTGTTAGTTAATTATGCGATAAAGGTTATATCATTAGATTCGAATCAAATGTATGTATTATTGAAAAACCAAACCATAACATGACTATGATTGCATTAAAACAAAATAATGTCTACACCATCAACCTTGATGAACTAAGTAATGAAATGTACTTCTCTGCTTTAAATGATGATGCTTGGCTTTGGCATAGGAGACTAGGCCATGCAAGCATGAAACTAATATCTAAGATCTCATCTAGAGAATTAGTGCGAGGAAATCCAAATATAAAGTTTATTAAGGGCAAAGTATGCGATGCATGTCAACTAGGTAAACAAATAAAAACTAGTTTCAAATCAAAAACTCAAATTAGCACCACTAGACCATTACAATTGATTCATTTAGACTTATTTGGACCAATTGATACTACAAGTCTAGGAGGAAGCAAATATGCATTTGTAATTGTGGATGACTATACTAGATACACTTGGACCTATTTCTTAGCTCACAAAAGTGATTGTTTCAAGTGTTTCTCTAGATTTTGTAAACTCACTCAAAACGAAAAAGGTTTCATGATTTCATCAATTCGGAGTGATCATGGTGGCGAATTTCAAAACTGTGACTTTCAAAATTTTTGTGAAGTTAATGGATACAATCACAACTTCTCTACTCCGAGGAATCCCCAACAAAATGGAGTAATTGAAAGAAAAAATAGAAACCTACAAGAAATGGCAAGAACTATGTTAAATGAACATAGTTTACCTAAGTATTTTTGGGCCGAAGCCGTAAATACGGCTTGCTATATCATGAATAGAGTCCTAATAAGACCATCCTTATAAAAAACTCCCTATGAATTATGGAATAACAAAAAACCAAATATTTCCTATTTTAAAGTTTTCGGTTGTAAATGCTTTATTTTAAATGAAAGGGATGCCTTAGGAAAATTTGATGCTAAATCCGATGAATGCATATTTCTTGGTTACTCTTCCGTTTCTAAGGCTTTTCGGGTTTTTAACAAAAGAACCTTAGTAAAAGAGTCTATTCATGTAGTTTTTAATGAAGTTTCAAATTTAAAGAAAAATGATTTTGATGATGATCTTGGTTTTGATAATTTGAATTTAAATGAACCCCCTCCTCAAAATAGCAACTTGGATGCACCTTCTTCCGAAATTTCCTTACCTAAGGAATGGAAGTATATAGATGCTCATCCAAAGGAGCTAATTATAGGGGATACATCAAAAGGGGTTCAAACTCGTTCCTCTTTCAAGAATTTTTGTGCCAACGCCGCCTTTCTTTCTCAAATCGAACCTAAATGCATCGACGAGGCCATAAAAGATGATTTTTGGGTTATCGCAATACAAGAGGAATTGAATCAATTTGAGAGGAATAAGGTATGGAAGCTTGTTCCTAGACCTAGTGACCATTTAGTCATTGGTACTAAATGGGTCTTTAGAAACAAGCAAGATGAAAATGATATCGTGGTTAGAAACAAGGCTAGATTAGTGGCCAAAGGTTTCAACCAAGAAGAAGGTATCGATTACGAAGAAACCTTCGCTCCCGTGGCTCGATTAGAAGCCATAAGGATGCTCCTTGCCTATGCTAGTAGTTATAATTTTAAATTATTTCAAATGGATGTCAAAAGTGCCTTCTTGAATGATTTTATTTCCGAAGAAGTATATGTCGAATA
Source organism: Musa schizocarpa (assembly GCA_900464855.2). Classification (NCBI taxonomy): domain Eukaryota; kingdom Viridiplantae; phylum Streptophyta; class Magnoliopsida; order Zingiberales; family Musaceae; genus Musa; species Musa schizocarpa. The sequence continues at coordinate 16,253,677 of LS990915.1, forward strand.
ACCTCCCGGATTTAAAAATTCTCTTCTTCCTAATCATGTATTCAAATTGACTAAGGCTCTCTATGGCTTGAAACAAGCTCCTAGAGCTTGGTATGAAAGGCTTAGTTCCTTTCTTATTTTAAATAATTTTACCAAAGGCAAGGTTGATACTACATTATTTATTAAACATTTTGAAAATAATTTTCTTATTGTGCAAATTTATGTTGACGATATTATTTTTGGCTCTTCGGATGAATCACTATGTGAATCATTTGCCAAATGTATGAGTCATGAATTTGAAATGAGTTTAATGGGTGAATTAATCTTCTTTTTAGGATTACAAATCAAACAACTTAGGGATGGTATATTTCTTAACCAATCTAAATATACATTAGAATTATTAAAACGATTTAACATGGATAATTCAAAAGCAATAAACACCTATATGAGTACTGCGACTAAGTTAGATATGGATGAAAATAGTGAAAATTTCGATCAAAAAACATATAGGGGAATGATAGGTAGTCTACTCTACCTTACCGCGCTAGGTTTCAATCAAATCCTAAATTATCTCATCTTAAAAGTGTTAAAAGAATATTTAGGTATCTTAAAGGAACTCCAAATTTAGGATTGTGGTATCCAAAATCTGAAAAATTTGATTTAATAGCTTATGTGGATGCCGATTTTGGCGGATGCAGGATAGATAAAAAAAGTACATCTGGAACATGCCAATTTTTAGGACATGCACTTGTTTCTTGGACTTCCAAGAAACAAAATTCAGTTGCACTATCTACGGTGGAAGTCGAATACATTGCTGCAAGTGCATGTTATGCACAAGTTGTTTTGATGAAAAATACATTAGAAGACTATGAAATTCACTTTAAAAATATTCCCATAAAATGTGATAATACTAGTGCTATATGTCTTACTAAAAATCTAATTCAGCACTCTAGAACTAAGCACATCGATGTTAGGCATCATTTCATATGTGATCATGTCCTTAACAATGATGTTGTTCTAGAATTCATTGACACAAAGTATCAATTAAATTGTCCCTAAACAATAAACTTGTTTGAATGGATTTTCCATAAAGTTTTTCATTCTCTCATCGTTTCTCAGTGAACTGATCCTTCTCTTTCGATTCTAATGACATGTTAAATTTTCTTATCCTATCTTGAGTCAAACACCGCTCCCATCTGATCAAGATTAATGATTTTATGATATTTTGAATCTTGAAATTGATTTTGATGGCTTGATTATGAGTTTCAAGTTAACGAATTGAATTTGAATGAATTTGTATTCGAATTATGATCTTGACTTATTGGAGTTACTACTTGAAACGTTTTTTGTCTTATCCCAATCTCTTCCTTGTACATCTACAACTTTTGTTACTTATAGAACAAAGAGATTTGATAATATGGATGAATGCTGAATTTTCATTTAAGATGAACTCTGCGTAAATATTTTAGCATACTTAATTTTGAATGATAAAATCTTTGTATGATAAACTATGTGCTTCAAGTCTCATTCCCTTTTTTGTTGATGACAAAGGGGGAGAAAAGTGATAACTTGTATCATTTTAATAGCATGACTTATATGAATTGCAAAAGCTTTTCAAAATCTTTGAGAATATGCCTTGCAAAATCTTTGAGAAAAGTGATCGATCGATGAATGTCTTATATGCCTTGCAAAATCTTTAAGAATATCGCAAGATCGATTGATCATATTGAAAGCATGTCTAACATGTATATCATGAAATTCATGTTGAAAATCTTTATCTCTTGTCGTAGTAAAATTTGTCTCTTATCTTTCGACTTGAAAAGGATTTTCATCGAAGTTTCACATTTACATTATGCTTAATGAGAATAACGATAAGTTCTACGGTTAGAACTTATCGGTTTATGCTTGAATTCAATGGGATGGAATTCAAGTATTTTTATCTTCTCATAATATAGCATATAGGGGGAGTTATGTTTAACTCCGTCATCAATTGATTGTCATCATAAAAAAGGGGGAGATTGTTGAATCTCGAATTTTGATGATAAAATCAATTGATGGGTTAATTGATCTAATCCATATTATTGAGTTAAGTGTGCAGGATTAATTACGACAACCAGAAAACACAAAGCAAGGATACCGGAGTCAAGTTCGATGGACGTTTAAGAGTCCGAAGAATCGTTGGAGATGCTGCCGGAACCAACCGAGAAGAAATCGGGAACCTATCGGAATTTTCGGAAGTTCACCGAAGAGATCGTCGGAGGTTCACGGAGATCACCGAGAAGGCTCGGCTACTCATTAAAGTCATCACAAGTTCGGGAGCTTGCTGGGAGCCTGTCGGAAGAAGTTCGTCGGAAAGCTCGTCGAAACAAGAGTCGACGTTCGTGGTTGAAAAATTGCTTAGGATGTGTTTTGTTATGTAGTTCACTTGTAATTAGGATTATGATTAAAAGATAATCATATATCCTGGTTAGGGGCCAACTAGGCCCAAAATTAGACTTGGTTTGGGCAAAATTTGAAGCCCAAACAAGTGAACCGAAGGGTCTGGCGGTGGCACTGCCAGACTGGGCGGTTGCATCGCCTAGCACCCGAGAGTTGGGCGGTAGCATCGCCTGGGCTGGGCAGTGGCACCGCCCAGCACTATCAGCGTCTGACACTGACAGGCGGTGGCACCGCCCAGCACTGTCAACGTCTGACACTGACAGGCGGTGGCACCGCCAGCATCGGGAACCCAATGAGAATTCAAATTTGGAGCCCAAATTTGAATCCTCTTGAGGCCTATAAATATCCCTCAAATCTCAACTGAGATCACAACTTTTTGAGCAGCAATTGTTTAAGAGAAAGGCCTTAGAAAAGTCTTAGCTAGTCTTGTTTTCAATTTGCTAGTGTTCACCTCCTTCTTTCTTGCTGAAAATATGTAAGAGAGTGAACCGCTTGTAAAAGAGTTGTAAGAGGGGTATTCACCCTTCCCTTTCAAGAGATTTGCTAGTGGAAGGTGGGAGCCTCATCGAAGAGGGGCCTCGCAAGTGGATGTAGGTCACTTGACCGAACCACTTCAAAAACAGCGTAATCTCTGGTTTACATTTCATTATTGCTATTTACATTACTGCAAACCTTCTTACTTGCTTTATTTCATCATCATTACCTTTGCTGTACAACTTTGCGAATACGCTTTCAAGTTAAACACTTTCGATTTCAATTTTTATCGTACGAAAGATTTGTTGAAACCAACGTTTTAATCCACTGCACTAATTCACCCTCCCTCTTGGTGCCGGTCCGATCCTAACATCACCCCATATATAAATATATATATATATACATATATATATATATATATATTATATACATATATATATACATGTATATATATATATACATATACATGTATATATACATGTATATATACATATACATATTAGAGCGTATCGTTCAATATATTCGTACCGTCTCGAACGTATTGAACTGAACTCGAAACTTCGATACGATACCAAATGACAAACCATGCTTAAAATTATGATCGATTCGGTTTAAGAACCCCAAGAAGAGGGAGGCAAGCGGGTCCCCCCGCTGCCACGACCCCACCCGCCTGGGACACCGTCGACCTTATCTTGAGACGCACGCACCAGGCACGTGAGTCTTCGCCTGCAGGGTCCCACGGCACCATCACCATCCCAAGTGGCGGAGTTTCGTTCCCCTGCTCCTCCTTCCTCGCGAGGGATCCCCTCCTCTACGCCCCTGCTTCTGCCTCTCCTCCGCACCTCCAATCCCCCTCACCCACTCCGGGATCCATCCATAGGTTTTTCGGAACAGAAGAGGAGGAAGAACCACAGCTAGGGCTCCCGAAGCTGAGGCCTCTTGGAAGCCTAGGGTTTCCGGTTCAGTTCCTCCTTCGCTCGATCCCGTGCTGCCATGGTGCTCATCTCCGAGATCACCGAAGAAGCCCCCAAGGCTGAAGGTGACGGGCCCCCCGATCCCAAGGTGGAACAATCGGACGATGCAGAGCCTACCTTGGCCGCCGCCGAGACCACTGCCCAGGACACCAACCCCATCGAGTTGGAGCAGACGCAACCGCAGCCCCCGACTCCGACCCAGGAGCCGCTCCCCATGTCAGAGCAGCAGGAGCAGTCGCCCCTGCCCCAGGATACGCCCCCTGAGCCGTCAGAGAGCAACCCTCCTCCTCCGCCTCCCCCCTCATCGAGCTCCGCACCGCCGGACGACTCCCAGCTCGCGGCTCCGGCCCCTCCTCTGTCCGCCCCTGTCAAGGTCCCCTATAACGAGTATGCCCTGCGCGTCGCCTACATCATGCGCAGCTACCTCCACATGCGCCCCGGCAGTGCCACCGCCCACGTCCCTGCTGCCTCTGCTGCTGATGGGGAGGACCGCTGCAGAGCGACGATGGAGGTGACGCGGAGGGAGAACGGGCGGTGGGGGGTGTCAAAGATAGAGCTGGAACATACCCACCCGCTTGACCCACCGCCGGACCCCGCTGGGACTCTCGCCGCCGGCGGGCTGGTCCCGGTGGTGGGCATGGAGTTTGACTCCATCTCAGCTGCAAAGCAGTACTACAGTGCTTACAGTGAGAAGATGGGGTTCCAGTCCAAGATGGGCTCAGGGAAGCGGTCAAGGGGTACCCGGCTCTTGATCATGCAGAGGTTCTCATGCTCTAAGGGGCACTTCCCCACCTACAATAATGCCGCTGAGAATTCAACGAAGAAGAGGAAGCGTGGGACTTATAAGAAAAGAACTGAAAAGGAAGCAGAAGATGCCAAGAAAGATGGCAATGCGGTGGAAGTGATTCAGCTTGAGAGCTCAACGGATAAAGAAGGCATCGCAGTTGATGAGCATAGAGGGGAGGTCCAAAGTTGTCGGCCTGAAACTTCAGATGCAGGAAAGACTCCGTCTAGTTCTGTAAATGAGAAAGGGAAAGGGAAGGATGTTGGAAAGGTACCACTGGTATCAAATCCAGGACAATCACGGTTGTTGAGAGAGCTTGGGATAAGAGTGTCACGCTACACACATGAGGAAAGGAGGAATATAATACACAAGTACATGCAAAAAAGGAGTGGTAGGCAAGCAGTGGACAGATCCATTAAGGTAACTTTATGAACTTCTCTCAATTATGGTTGCAAGTATCTGCAACTGTTCTAAATGTGATGCCTATTTCAGGGAAAGGAGAGCAAGTTGTCATAAAAAGAAATGTAGTTTTTGCTTATGTTTCTGAATTTGATTAATGTATGATTTATGTACTCTTCTTGACAGATACCCTCCCGGCAAGCGCTCGCAGAAAGAAGGCAGCGAGGTGTTGGAGGGAAGTTTCTTAGTAGAGAAGAAACACAGGTAAATTTGGAGCCTTGGATTTTGAGTGTATTTGTTGCATCCGAAGTTATGTTTCTCTAGTATAAAGCACATCATGGTTCTCAGCTTGTTGGATATCTCTTATCTTTCATTTGAATGCTTATGCCTCATTTATATAACTTGCCTGAGCTGCAGTTATTTATTGTTTTTTGTATACTGTAGCATGAGGTTTAATCTTTATTTGGGTTAAGATAGTTTCAAAGGTCATATGTAGTAATTATATGAGGAATTTAGCATATGCCTACGTAAGATTTTGGGGATGTATTTTTCTTGTTTACAAATAAACTTGGCCTTTCTTCTGTGGGGCATACCTCATCCTATGATTATCCATAAGTTTATTTTGTTTTAATTATTCCTGTGATGAGCCCATAAGTTTTTGGGGATGTATGTATCTTGTTTACAAATAAACTTGGCCTTTCTCCTGTGGGGCATACCTCATCCTATGATTATCCATAAGGAAAATGCTTGTTTTGTTTTAATTATTCTTGTAATGAGTCCATAAATTTTCTTCTTACACAGTATGCATCATCCACATTGTGGAATCATGTAAGAAAGACATTACTAATAATTCATGTTGAAGGAGGTTCTTATTGGATTTGGGATTTACCAAGAAATGTTTACATATTTATGGATACCATTTCATGCACTACCAATTGCAAAGTGAGGAACATCAGGTTAATAATAACCAGAGATTACCAAGACATTGTTATGATATGCACAGCCAATCATCAAACATACTAGATGATCATGGTTTTAAATGCCGGGTTGTCACGGACTTAGTTGGTTTTGCCTAAGTCGTGCGGCACCCTTGCGTGTCCGTCCGCAAAGGTCAGCCTCCCCGAAGCCTCCCATGGTCCCTTAGGTCCCACAAAAGAGAGAACAGGACAGAGAAAAGGCCTCACTCAGGATCCACAAGCAAACATCTCCGAAAAACACTTTATAGACAATGCAAATTACAAACAGACTTTACAAGCTCTGAACAGTTGCACAACAAAGGGTAAAATGGTCCATTACAGACCGAAAATCTCTCACACGTGTCCACATGACACAACCTTTATTTACAAGCCTAAAGCGGCCACCGACCCAACTAAAATGGGACTATCAAGCCTTCGGCCGTCCCCCTACATGCTGTACAATGCATGAACATACCAAAAGACACGGACATACATAAGCATTACATCAAACATCCTGTTTAGAAGTTTGTCCGTGATAGGGTGGACTGGTATTCAACACCCATTATTTTCTAGTATGACCCAAAACTGATACATGGATTGTGCCCTACCACCTGGTCTAGTTTTGGACCGAGGCTTACTGCTTGGTTTGGGTCAAAAACTGGACTTATCACTCAGTTCTATAGGTATAGGGTAAAACCAATATCCCAATCAATTTTTTGTTTTATTTCTCCCAAGCTCCTCTCTCTTTCTATCCTCTCCTGCCTCCCAATTCTCTTCTAATGTCTCTTGTCATGCCTGCTGCTACCTTGCTGCCACCACACATTGCCTTGCAGTAGTTTGCTGTCTCACCACTGTTGTTTCTTCCTCCGTCTCTAGTGCTCCTCCTCTTTGTCCTCCTTTGTTTTTTCTCATCCTCTTCTTCTGTTTCTTCTATTTTTTTTCAATCTCTTCCTCCTCTCCCTCCTTCTCCCCTTCCTGCTCCTCCCCTATTTTCTGTCCCTTTTTCTCTTTGGTCTATGCTGATTGGTAAACCGATATATCATGTGTTGATACCAATGTAGTTAAAAGCACTAGGTGTCAAAAGGCGTCATAGTCTCAAAATGCTCAAGGCAGTAAGCGCTCGCCCGAGCGAAACGAGACGCTCCCGAATATTATATTTAAAAATTATATATCATGATCAATAAAAATAAACTAAAATAACACATCAAACTTGCATTCATTTAAAGTACCAAACTATATTGTCCATATCTAATAGCAAAAATGACAAAATAAAACAAAGTTAAAATCAAAGATCATTAACATTCAGTTCATCATCTTCAATCTTGTCACCATCTTTCTCTTCTTCCTCTGCAGATGATTTATATTCCTTTTCTTCCACCTCTTCCATAATAATTGACATTTTACTGATTCACTACAGCAAAGAAGAAAGCTGCTGTTCGGCAGGCAGCTACTGTTCTTGTAAAACCAAATGCTATTTCCTCTAAAAGCTTTCCACCCAATCAACAATAAGTAACAAACACTCATTGCATGCATTGCAGATTCTTGTAAAACCAAATTCCAAACCGATTACCCCAAAACTCAAGCATAAAAATATCCAAAGAAACAATTCCAAAATCTGCAAATTTGACATAGAGGGAAGAGTGAGGAACGTAGGACTGTAGGAGGGCAGTGGTGAATGGGGAAGAGGGAAGAGCGATTGGGGAAAAGGGGGGGAGACGAGGGGCTGCTGGGGACACCATATGAGGGCTGCTTAGGGCTGCAGTGAACACAGGAGGGCTGCGATGGACAGGTGAAGAGGGAACATAGGAGGGCTGAAGAGGGAAGAGAGAAGAGTGATTGGGGAAGAGGGGGGAAGATGGGGGGCTGCAGTGATACCATATGAGATCTGTGGTGAACATAGGAGGGCTGCGACAGAGGGAAGAGAAGGCTGCGGACTGCGGTGGAGGGGTGAAGAGGAAACATGGGAGGGCTGAAGAGGGAAGAAGGAAGAGACAAGAGCGACTGGGGAAGAGGGGGGGAGATGGGGGGCTATGGTGACACCATACGAGGGTTGCAGCGAACGGGGCAGAGGTAGGAGGGAGAAGGTAGGAGGAGAAAGAGCGATATACTTAGAGGGAGGGGAAGAAGTTGCCGCTATTGCCGTCATTCGCTGATGGGAGGAACTCCGTCATCGTGAGAAACACGGTGGGGGAAAGGACTTCTATGTTAGGGCACTCGCAGGTGGGTTTCTGTGATGGATACCTGGTTTGATTGAACCATATGAGTATTTTGGTTCAACTTAGGCTTGAGTTGAACCAGGCCTGCCTAGCGCTTGGGCCCAAGCCAGCGCCTGAGTCAAGTCACTTGCCTAGCCCAATAGGTGGGTGCTCGGGCCTCGTCTCGCTTGGGTGCCTAGGTAAGCACTCGGGCTCCCAGTAACTTCACTGGTTGGTACGTTGGCATTTGTTGATCTGACTAGGGGCCGATATGGATCTAGTATCATTATTTGATACCTTGCTAGATATGGTGTAAGAAACATAGAAATGACTCGATTTTTTGCATAAGTTTCAAGGTAAGAAAATAAGATGCTATGGTCATCTACTTCTGTTGAAGAACTTTTCTGTTTTCTGTGACTTTCCCAGAATTGTGTATGGTTGGGATAAGGGAAATCTGTTGTTATTTGCAATAATTACATCTGATGAACAGCAAGCTGAATTATACAAGGTCAAAATTAAAGTGAATAGTCAAGTTTCTTATTTTTGCAACATTATTGTAAAACCTTGTCATCTCTGTTCAAAAGTTTTGACAAAAATTGCCTTGCACCATATAACTGAAAGGTAAATACGTTTGAAAATTGTATTCTGTTGTTTTTGTAGACAGTTGTGCTTACTTAATGCTGCATTGTGTAGTCAGCTTCGGACAGCCTGCAGGCATGCACTGCTGGGGTTCGTGGCACCGAACTAATTGCATATGACTATAATTTTTTTTGAAAAATAACTACATGTAAACTTAATTTTAATATGTATGTCTGTGCTTTTTATGCACAATGATTTAAAGATAGTATCTCCTTAGAATTTACATAGGAAATAACACCATTTCTTATTTGGCACCTTGTGTAATTGTTTCTCATTTTCCTTAAATGTGTTATGAGAGACTTGCCAAAAATTGTGTCATAACTTCAGAGATGGGGAGTCGAAGACTACAACCATCTGTGTCTATACATTCTGTTATTCTATCAGGACATGAGGAAAGCTACTGCACATTATTTTGATGCCCTTCTATCACGACCTTAGCTGGAATTGCCTAAGGCGTGAGGCACCCTTGCGGCCAAAGACGTGAACTTAGCTTGCGTTGTCTAAGTCGCGAGTCACCCTTGTGGCAAAGACACGAATTTAGCTTGCGTTGCCTAAGTTGCGCTTCGCCCTTACGATATTGCTCCGCAAGGATCAAGCCCACTTTGTAACCTCTCGCAGGTCCCGAAGGACCTGTAAAAGAGAAAGAAGTTAGTTCGAAAGAACGAGCAACGGACAAGTCTCGAAGTCTCGCGAAAAGGGAAGCTTTACAAGCAATTCGACGAACACCTTGTGTGCACAAGAGAAAAGAGGGAGAGGGAGAAAAATAAGGCTTTCAAGGATGAACGAACAGCTGCAAGCCCACAAACAGCCGCTCACCTGGTCCCGGGCGCAAAGACAAGTTCCCGTAAAGGTCACGTGCGAACTTGCGAAAGAGATCTCAACGCCCGGTATATAACCGAAGCCCCATCCAGCCCTGTGCCACCCGGGGGGTTCCTGGGGTCTGAGATGGCTGACGTTTTGGTGAGCGGAGGCAGTTCTCCGCTCACCTCTTGCGGCACGCGAAAACGGAGTTGTTTTGGGCTGTTTTGGGGTTGTTTTGCTCGGTTCGGTGAGCGGTCGCTTTGCAACGCTGCAGCTTGTTCGAACTTACATATTTACAAGCAAAATGACCCAAAACTAAGAGAAAACATACTGTCAAGCAGTTGTACATGCAGGTGTGAGCGACGAACAGTTCGTTGAACGGAGTTGTTGCGGGTGCGTGACGACCGTTCGTGACACTTCAGTGACTTTAAGAAGTCATAATGTAGATTCAACCCAGATGGTGTGGAAATGATTATTTTTGCCAGAAACACACGTGTCTTGTTTAATTGGTTGCATGAAAATGCATAAGTGATGCTTTACAATTTCTTTTGAAGGATGATGAAACTTATTTCATAGTATCAGGAAGCACTAGATAGATAAAGCAGTTTATTTGTGTAAGAGATTCCTCTTTGGGGCATGAGAACAGATGGCATATTCTGCAATTTGTATTCAATCCATGTATTTTGTGGTCCTTTGTTTTGATTAGTCTTTGCGTCTCTTTTCAACACATATGAAGCAAAGAAAGTACTCTATTTTTTGTTTTTTCAGCTGTGTCTGGGAACATTCTAGATTCTTTTTTGAAGTCATAGCTTGTGGTAGCCCATTCAAGGTAGTTATCTTGCTACATCAATAGCAGTGCAGATTTTGTTTTTTCAGTTCCTATTATTTGGACCTGTAGACAGGTTAGTCCTGTAAATTTATATTATTGGTCAATACAGAACATTCTTAACTTGGTATGAGTTACTTGTATTTGATATTCTTCGTTGTTTAGTTATTCGTCCTACCCTTTGTTATCTAATATTCACATCCTCATGATAGGATACTGATGAACTGGATCTGAGTCTACATCTTATTTTATTTGTTAATTATATTATTGTCAAACAAAACATAGTTTGATGATATGAAACTGGATAGGACCAAACGTTTAGTTGGAAGGTTAGTGTAATTCTGAGTAATGTGATGGATAGGTACAACCTGTGATGTTTGTAACATAAGCTGTGAACCCTATGGACCTATTGGTGCTAGCAGTGCCTACAAATATGATTACACATGTGAAAGGCATGGATCTTGAACTAGGCATTGGGAGAGCACAGGGTATCTAATGGAAGAAATGCAGGTTGGGAAGTTCAGATCTGGCCTGAATGAGCCTTTGTTTGATCACTAATCACTAATCAGCTTTTTATTATCTTTCATTTGTAAGCAGTTTACACTGAAATCTTGACTGAAGTAGGATTATAGAATTCGAGAACTTGAAATATGACTCTAATGCCCTTTAATATAACCACTTAGAATAAAGATTAAAGTTTATTTGAAACGAAATAATTTAGAAAATCTGACCTACCAAAAATAATATTTGACTGGAACTAGACTCAAATTAAGACTTAATCCAGTCCTATGGACATATATCAGATAACTTCTACAATATTGATCTTATTCATGAAATCTTTTATTTTGCAAGTTTAAGAACAATGGGAAACACTCTATAACTGTTGACTAATGCTCATTTGGTTGCTGTTTGAACCAGCCTTTGCACAAATTTGGCATAAAATCACTTCTGGATACACACATATTACATTCATCTTTTGCAGAATTCTCAAATCTCAAGTGAGAACAGATCAACAATTTGGTGAAATGACTCTTATCACTAGCTGCATGTGTTGTGACTTCTCATCAAATGGTTGATTAACTGTTTGCAGCACAACCTCAAAATTCTATTGGCTCATCTTGCAGGTTATCCTCTTATTTAACTCTTTAGGTTTTATGATGAATCTACCACTTCACCAGACCCATAACTATTTCAACATCTTTTGGAAGTCCTTATGATCCATGGTGCTTGTGGAGGTTCCTCCACTTTGTCAGACTCGGTTAAGATTATTGACATCGGATCAAATCAAGTTTGACTTCAACAACATCTCGAGGATGTGAGCGTTTCCTTCCGAGATAAATAGTTGGAAGCAGGGGGAATCATGAAAAATGCTTTGCAGCCTGTATGAAAATAAGAAATCTGAGTAGAACTGATATGTGAAGTATTGCTGTTGATGAACAATGCATTTGATGTTGTTGTCACTTAATATCAAGATGGGTGGGGATATTTTCAAGGAAAATCACAGAAATTGGAGAAGGAAAAGCATCAAAGGCATGCTGTCTCAACAAAAAAAGAACCAACTTTCAGAGTTTCAGTTGGTCTTATTTCACCTTCTTAATTATAGGCCTTCTAGATCCAAGTCCAAGTTAATTAGGATTCTACAATAAAAGATCTTGTCGAACAAAAATTCTTCTCAAGAAATTGTTCATAGGATTGTTTCAAGTGACTTTTGGAGCTGTCCTCACATCAGTACTAGTCTCTAAAAGAAATATCTGGAGTCCATGTCTACCTAAATAGGACTTAAAGGCATTTCTAGGGCACCATAAGGCTAAAGTATTCCTAATAGTAACCACTAAAAATATGGTCACAGTTACATCTGTAAGTATCAATAACACAAAATAATTTGATTTAGATTTGGACTCAAAATTATGACCTAACTAAATCTATAGATTTCTGTTGTTGATCAGAAATTTGTGGCATTATTCACCTGCAAGCTGTTTTGGGAGTATCTGATTCTTCCTTTTGTTGCTTGATTGAATTGATACTAAACTTTATCATGTAGGGAGAGTCATATGTTTGTGTTTTTGCAGTATTTAGAGTTTATAAACGATTTATGTAGTTGAACCAGTATTTCAGTTTCTCTGTTTTATTTTCTTATACCATTTTCTTTGATGTACATTTCATGCATGTTCTGCTAACTTGTTAGTTTTGGTATTTTCTTCTAACCTGATGAGCTATTTTTTAGACCATGAATAGACAGGAAGAAACAATAGAAGAAGAGCCAGAGTTGCCTGCAGAAGTAGTTGCAAATGCTGGAGGAGTGCCTATTGTGGGTATGGTGTTTGAAAATGAGGATAAGGCATATGATTATTACATCAAGTATGCTGGAAGTATAGGTTTTAGTGTCCGTAAAGGCTGGTGGGATAAATCTGCCAGAAATGTTACTAGATCACGGGTTTATGTATGTTCTAGAGAGGGATTTCGACCGAAGAATGAGGCAAGGAGACCACGAGCAGAAACAAGAACTGGTTGCCCTGCTCGTATGGCTATAAAACTGACATCCAGTGGTAAATATCGTATAACAGAATTTGTACCAGATCATAATCATCAGCTTGCAGCTCCCCTAGACATGCAGATGTTAAGTTCGAAAAAACTGTTAACTAAGGTCCAACCTGTAGGCCGTCAGAATGCTAGTATAATACCTGCTGGATATAAGAATTACCTCCGAGCAAAACGTTCTAGGGATGTGCAGTTAGGTGATACAGGAGCCTTGTTGGAATACTTTCAGAGGATGAAAGGTGATAATCCTTCATTTTACTATGCCATCCAGGTTGATGAATATGATCAAATGACTAATGTCTTCTGGGCTGATGCAAAATCCATGATCGATTATCACTATTTTGGTGATGTTGTGTGTTTTGACACATCCTTTAAAGTCAACGATTATGGCCGGCCATTTGCTTTGTTTATTGGTGTGAATCATCACAAACAAACCGTCATATTTGCTGCTGCATTTCTCTATGATGAAACTGTAGAATCTTATAAATGGCTGTTTGAGTCTTTTAAGACAGCAATGTGCGGAAAACAACCAAAAACAATTTTCACTGATCGATGCTCAGCTATAAGTGATGCAATAGCTGCTGCATGGCCGGGTACAGTTCAACGTCTTTGTATAGAGCAAATATACCAAAATGCCACTAAGCAACTAGCCAATGTCTTTGAAAGCTTGGAAACCTTTGCTCATGATTTCAGCCAATGTATCTATGACTTTGAGGATGAAGATGAGTTTCTTTTGGCGTGGAATCTGATGTTGGAGAAGTATAATCTTAAGGATAACGAGTGGTTGACTAAACTGTATGAAGAACGGGAAAATTGGTCCTCTGCATATGGCCGGCAAACATTTTCTGCTGATATAAAAAGTACATTACGAGTGGAAAGCTTGAGTAGTTTGCTCAAGGAGCACCTGAACTTGGAAAAAGATCTAAGACACTTTCTGGATATATATGAGATGCTATTGGAGGAACGAAGATATGCAGAGCTCCAAGCTGATTATAATGCAAATCAAGGTACTCCAAGAATACCTCCTTTGCGGCTACTCTGGCAAGCTTCAAGTGCATATACGCCTGCTGTCTTTGAAATTTTCAGAAGAGAGTTTGAATTGTTCCTGGATTGTATGGTTTACAGCGGTGGTGAAGTTGGAAGCTTATCTGAATATCAGGTCACTGTCAAGGAGAAAAGTAAAGTGCACTATGTCAGATTTGATTCATCGGATGGTTCAGTCATTTGTAGTTGTAGTAAGTTTGAATTTGTTGGGATTCAGTGTTGTCATGTATTAAAAGTACTAGACTTTAGAAATATTAAAGAACTTCCTCCACAATTCATCTTAAAGAGGTGGAGAAAAGATGCTAAGGCTGGGAGCTTAAGTGAGAGTCATGGTGTAACATTGGACAGTGACCCCAAGTCATCTGTATCAAAGCGTTATGGCTCTCTTTGTCGTGTCTTGTTCAAACTTGCAGCAAGGGCTGCTGAAAATGAGGAAGCTTTCAGGTTAATGGTCAACCATTCTGATCAGCTTCTTGAACAAGTAGAGCAGATTTTGCAGGCAAAACTTCTTGAGAAGCCATCTGTCAGTGGCACATCAAAAGGTCAACCTCATAATCTGATTGATAGTGTAAACCCAAGCCAAGACAATGGTAACGAAACTCAAAAGGCTAGTGGGAAAAAGAAGAACAACGGAGGTACACGTCGTAGGCAACAAAATGATGTGGAGGTTAACAAACGGCAAAAGGCAAGAAAAGGTTTGCACAAAATTTGTATACATTTGTACGCTTATTTTGTGTACTATTGTCATGAATTATATTCAGTGTATACCATGATCTATAATACACTCCTTATAGGACCATCCGATGAGGCAGAAGTTGCAATTAGAGACAGTGAATCTCATATACCTCCAACCAGTATGCCTTCTCAACCTGGGAATCCCTCGAACCAATTCCTTGCGCCTAATCAATTTATGCAGGTTGACTTTTGCCTTGAAAAAGAAAAACACTATATTTTGATATATTCCCTTTTCTATATATGGTCGCCATGTCTTCATGTAATGGTTCCCTTTTCTTGAATGAAGGGTCCTTTTGTAACTTCTCATCAGTTTGGACTTGGTGCTGTGCAAGGGTTTCATCCCATGACCCAATTTGGTCAGGTAAATGATGTTCTTAAAGTTCATGATTCAATTATTGTCAAATTAGAGCTTACTCATCTGTGTCCAACATACAGGATTCTTCAGCACAAACGTTGCCACCACAGCCATTTCCCAGTAGCTCCCACTTCACCCAGGTGATTAAACCAATGTCAACTCCTGCGACAAAACCTTGCTTGTTTCTTATTCTTTCATGACAATAGCACTGTCATATAGAAGCAGATAGCTATTGTTTCTACTCCATAAACGGACGATTCTGAGTTATGCTAATCCATGAGCACCCTTCGAAAATTGCATGCAGGGTTTTCCGACACCAGACCTGCAAGCCCTGCAGTTCATTGGCAGCAATGCCCAGCTCGACCACCAAAGCAGCGATCAAGGTCAATGTGCTATTCCAGTCTGGGATTTCTTGTGAGTTGCTATGCCCTGTCGTTCGATGACAACATATGCATGTATCTACCTGTCGCTGTATCTTTGTGCGTCTCCAGTCACCGTGTTCCATTCCATGATTGACGACCTGTCACTGTTCCTGCTTCGTGTTGTCAATTTAGAATCAGAAGCAGCAGTGTTGTTCTAAAATTGTTGTGCGTTAACTCTATATCAGATCATCAAACTTTCCGATGGTTAATGAATAAACCTACTCTCCTATACTGTCTTGTTTGTTCAGTGGCATTTGTTTATAATTTAATTTAGATTGAATCTTTTCCTGAATAGCTTAAGCCTCTTACTATCACTGATGACCTAATCAAACTCTAAATCATTGCGGTAGCATAAAAGAGCTGCTGTTAGTAAACGACTGAGGGAGATAGTTATGCCATAATTCGCTACATTCTTGCATGGAGCTGCGTGTTGACTGATTCTGTAACTATGGCATCAGTCATCAGTTCGACTTCATCCACTCCTGGTCGAAGACGTCGAGTTGCAGCGTGCGATCCGGTCAACACCTCGACCGAGTTCTCCGAGTCCTCCGAGTTGCTGCTAACTCAGGAGAACTCTGCTTGCTTACTACCTTCTCTCTCCTTTGTAACTATGTATATATATATATATAGAGAGAGCGAGAGAGAGAGACACACACACACACATACATGCACACATTCACTAGGACGGTAGCCGTCATGGAGAAGAGAATTGTGTTCGCCGCCACCTTCATCCTCTCCGTCATCGTCTCCCTCGCGCGCCCTCTCGCCGCCGCGGGTGGCCTCAACATCACGGCGGTCTTCGCGTTCGGCGATTCCACCCTGGACACCGGCAACAACAACCATCTTCACACCCTATTCCGCGCTGACCACGTCCCCTACGGCCGCGATCTCCCGAACCACCGCCCCTCGGGGAGGTTCTCCGACGGTAGGCTGATCACCGACTTCCTCGTCTCCGACCTGGGCCTCAAGAAGCTTCTTCCCCCCTACTCCGCCTCCAACCGCCTCTGCCTCTCCGAGATGGCCACCGGCGTCAGCTTCGCCTCCGGGGGCTCCGGCCTCGACGACCTCACCGCCCGGCTGGCGCAGGTAATGACCATGGAGAAGGAGCTGCGCGACTTCAAGGAGTACTCGAAGAGGCTGAGAAAGGCGATGGGAAAGCAGAAGGCAGACGAGATCATCCGCAACGCGTTGTTCGTCATCGGGATTGGCTCCAACGACTGGATAATGAACTACTACTTGTTCCCCTTCAGACGCCACAAGTATTCCAAGGCGGCTTACAGTCGTATCCTCATCGGCAAGCTTCGTTCCTTCGTCGAGGTACTCCGTCTGTCACACGTCACCTACTCCATTCACGTCCACGTGATCATCATTCTCCTCGTTATCGGTTGGGCATCAACGCAGGAGCTGTACAGCGAAGGTGGGCGAAGGTTCGCGATCTCCGGCCTTGCACCACTCGGATGCCTCCCCATACAGATCACCCAGGCGGCGATGGTGCCGATCTACCACACCCCACAGTGGAGATGCGTGCCCGGCCAAAACCAAGACGCCGTCGCCTACAACTCCCTCCTCCGGGCCTCCATCAGCAACATGAGCTATTCCCTCCTCCAAGCTCGATTCCTATACGTCGACGCGTACAATTCACTGATGCACATGATCAAGAACCCCAAAGAATACGGTACCCATCTCAGCTTTTCTTCTACCTCCATAACAACACCTGGATGATATCATCTTTCTCCCCTGGCTTAGGGTTTGAGGTGACCACGTTGGGGTGCTGCGGAAGAGGCACAGTGGAGATGGGTCCGCTGTGCAATAAATTGACGACTGTGTGCTCGTCACCGTCCACCTTTATGTTTTGGGACTCCGTTCATCCATCGGAGACAACATACAGGCATCTCGCAGAGAGACTTAGGAGGGATGTGCTGTCAAGTCTCTGAAGAAGAACAACCCATGGAAATCTAGGTTATCAGGCCGTCGTAGGAGCTTCTCATACATGCAGTGAGAAGGACGTCAGTTTCGTTTGGAAGGCTGCAAGCATGAAATAAGAGAGTATTGTGTATATAGCCCAGAAGTTGTGTTGGCAAAAACAAAAGCTCAATGTTTTTGTTGCGAGAATGATTCTTGATTTGTGTTGCCATGTGGTGTCGTAGATCGCTTCCTCTGCTGCCATGCAACCTTGAAATGATGCAATAGCAAAAACATAGAAAGAATGAACACGCACATATATATATATATATATATATATATATATATATATATATATATATATATATATATATATATATATATATATATATATATATATATATATATATATATATATATATATATATATATATATATATATATATATATATATATATATATATATATATATATATATATATACATATATATGTATATTTATATACATATATATATATATACATATGTATATATGTATATATATATATATGTATATATATATATATATATATATATATATATATATATATATATATATATATATATATATATATATATATATATATATGTATATATATATGTATATATATATATATTCAAATGCACACTTGCACTAACATATTGATTCAATAGGATGGGATAATTGTCATTGCTTAACTTTGTTATGTAGTATAATATATAAGTTCCCATTATAGATTACCTGTTTATGAAAACTGAATGTAAAATGTTAGGCCTCATTTGAGTATAATATCATAAACCAATCTTCAATTTTTGTTCTTGAGAATTTATATCTGAGAAAAATTTTCATGTGACTATGTTTCGAATAACATTTTATGTTTGTTCTTACAAATCCAAACATGCCTTTGATCTACATATGGTTATCTGTTCTCGAGATAATCAATAGCAATATAAAGATAAAGTAATTAAGGGACAGAAAAATAGAGGAGGATCACAAATAAAAGTCTAACCACTTGTATCTATTTCGATTGAGCTCAGTCTATCGATACTTTTGATCCTAAATATCCTACTCGAGAGAGCATATATGTATGTACACATTCTCGCAAAACTTAAAAGCCAAAGTAGAAGCCATACATTTAATCTTCGTCACTCAATTCTCATTAAATAATTAACCTAAAGATATCATTATTTAAAGTAACATTAATATTCTTTAAGAACTTATATGTTAAGAATGTTGAAAGTGTTGTAGATAATTTATTTCATAATTTATAAAAATTAAAGGTGTTGTTTATAATATAAGATTTTTGATATTATTTTGGGTAATTTATCTGAAAAACTCTTGCATCATTGATTTTTCCCGAGGAGCATATCTTTTTAGAATTCACGAAAAGACATCCATAAAATAGCAAAAGATTAGCACACAATTTATAGGATTCGAGTGTGAATCAATCCACATTCGATTTAAAAATCCTTAAAATCAACTAGAAATAAATATAGAAAAAAATCAATGAAACACTATTTATATCATATTTGAGATTAGTTAGGCAAACTTTATGGTGTTAAACTTATAAATGAACTATCTATTTTACACCGGAAAATATATATTTTTCTACAATGATTAAAGTAAGCTGAATAAACTTTATAGTGTTTCATAAAATCAAGATGGAAATGATTTATGCAATCTGAGTATAACATAATTTATTTACGAGTATAATATTATAAATAAATATTTTTATTGATGTTACTAATTTCTATTAACTTTAGGGGTTTTTATAGTCCACATCGTATGCTATTCATCTAATTTCCGAAATCAAGTGTAATGTAATTTATTTACGAGGTAAGACAATAAAGTTTGTCTAACTCATATCAATTTTTTAATATTTTTTATTGATTTTAGGGGTTTTTATAGTCCAATTTGACATATATTTATCTCGACTCTATGATCGAGTGTAACATAATTTATTTATAAGTGTAACATAATAAAGCGTATTTAACTCATATATAAAATAATAAGTATAAATCACTACTCTACTGATTTTTTTTATTTTTATTATTCTATGGATTTTTAAAGTCTAATTTTATATATATATATATATATATATATATATATATATATATATATATATAACCGAAAAAGAAAGATAGAAAAAGAAGAAAAAAGAAAAAGAAGAAAGAATAAAGCAGTGGAAAAGGCTTTAAATAAATAAATCAAACATGGATGCGAACGCACCCAGCCCTAATCGCATCGTCACTCGTCGGTCGGCGCTCTGCTTCCTCGGCGACTCCTCCAGGTTCGATCTCTCCCCCCATAAACCCTGGTTGCCAATGCCTTCGTCGCGTAATTCGACGATCCATGGGACTCGTCGGACGCTGGATTTGGATCCTGAGCGTGTTCTTGGCCGTCCCGCGTCGATGTTCATGCGAGATCCGAGGGGAGCCCTTGTTCCTCGGATCCGCTTGGTGGGAAGTAGTAGGAGAGAGGATGAGAGGGCTGATCGGCATGTGGCGTGAGGACGTAAAATTAGGTCGAATGCCGGTTTTTTGAATGACGCTCTGGCGCTTGCTGATCGCTCTTAGTTGTATGCTGATAGATTTTCGTACAACTTATTTTTATGTGTGTCGATGCTTGCGTTAGGATTCTTATATCCATGCGTGCTTCCATGTTGGAGGGAAAGACCGTGCGTTGAAATTTTGGGTGGATCGCTTTGTGGAGGAAATTCTTCAATAAATAAGACAGAAACTGTTGATAAATCTATAGTTTGTTGTTTCGTAAACGCTTCTTTGACCAACGTCACTGTTGGGTGTGAAGTTGGAAAGGAAAGAACAAATTTGTTGCTAAGAAGGATACTCCTATTGTCAAAACTATGAGGGAAACAATGATCTATGTGTTGGTTGGGTTTTCTCTTGTCCTTATGAAGGTAGGCCTGGCGAGAAGATTTTCTGGGAAATAGTAATGCAGCTTTTGATAGTGAAAATTTCCTTGAGGAGTCTGCATCTCTGGCAAGTCCCTTCTCATTTTTATTTTTCCTTAGAGGCTTTAGTAAACTCGAAAATGGTGGTGTGGTGGTACTTAGAAGATAAGTTTGTCAGTTAGGCCACTCAATAACTGAATTATGAAGTCAACCATGGAGACTTAAGCAGGTGATATGTTTATACTCGCTTTGATTATAGTGGTCACTATAAGATTCAAAGCCTTAATGTTTACTAAAAACCTCCTCATTCGATCGCAATTGCTACCTGAGGTGTGACATGCCTGATATCTTTTTTCCTAGCCATCTAATCAATATGTCTTTAATATATAATTTTATTTCTATTATTTTTCTTCAAACTATTGTTAAATTAATTGCCTTTTTTCCCTAATACTACATTTCATTGGCCCTCTTTACTCTTTAGTACCTCATTTTATTGGTTATTCTTTGTCAACCTATAAAACATGTAGGTAAGAGAACAATGATCTCTTTTAGGTGGGTGTATCAGGGCATGCCCTTTTGTTGTATGTTGTTGTTGTGGGATTCTATGTCCTAAATGAAGGTTTTCATGAAGCTTTAGGGCTACAACCTGGATGCCACATGATAGGTTACCATGGTGTCCAAGCTGAGAAGAATGCTCGCAGTGTGCATAATGATTTTTCATTTATGAAAATATTTTTGTTATATCGAGTGGTTGAGATGCTAATAATTAAATAGATATAAGGCCTTTAGAGTTATTCCTTTTTTTATTTTATCATCCAACTAGAGGAAAATAAAGAAAGAAATAACAAATGGGAAATTTAAAATATGACTGGGAAATAGGTGATTAGTTCAATATATGGCTCCCAACTTCTATCAACACTACTTTTTTGGGCTCATCGATTCTTTATGAGAATTTCATGATTATTTGTTTTCTGCAACTTCTGTATCTTCTTTTAGTTTATAGAATTTTGGATATTTCTACCATTTGAAATTCAACTTTCTGAATATTTAGGTTGATCTGCCAAGGAAATCTTAGGATGTACCTTCTTCTTTTTTCATGGTTTCCTAATGCTTATTCTTCTCTATCATTTAGCTTTTGCTTTCTGATGAAATCTACATCACCAGGCTTGTGATCGTTTGACTTGAATATCAAGTTACATGACTTGGTTTATTATGTACAACTGCAATTAGTCCGCAACATGAAGATAACCAGTTAACCATGTCTACAAATATAGCTGATAGGATCAGTTTTGTGATTTTCTTTCTTATGGATTCCTGCACGATTAACCTAGTTTGGTTGGACCAGCTTTTGACAGCAATGTTTCTGCTTGACAGGCCAACAGAGGAGTGGGATCATTGTATTGCATGTTTGCCTTTTTAGCATTATTACGACTCTCTTTTCTCTAGAAAATAGATTGTGTTTACATGATGATTCATTCATATCATTGTTTAATAAGACAGATGTTGTGAATTGATGGAATGATTTATTAGTTTTGGTAGCCATAATAAAACATATTCCTGGACATGCTTGATGAATGCACATAGGATCATTTTGGTTGGTACTCTTACATGAAATTGTTTCATGATTTTCATTTTATGTTCTTTTCAGGTCATTTTCGTGCTAAATATATGCTTATAGCAGCAGTTTCTTCCTTGCAAGGTTTATTCATTATGTAAATCTCAAATCCAGATTTAGTCAAGTGATATAAAGAAATGGAAGACTCGGGGATCTCAAGCTTTTGGGGACCTGTTACATCCACTACAGAATTGTGCGAGGAAAACTATGCCCATTCTTCATATATTGCAGAATTTTACAACACCATATCAAACATGCCTTGCATTCTTTTGGCACTTATTGGCCTTACAAATGCCCTAAGGCAAAGGTTTGAGAAAAGATTCAGTGTTCTTCACATTTCCAATATGATACTTGCAATCGGCAGCATGATATTTCATGCCACATTGCAAAATGTGTAAGTTTTTACTCAGCTGTTATTTCCTTTTTGCTGTTTTGGTTTCTTTTTTGAACAGTGGCAAATTACATAGGGAGTAAACTGGACAGTCACATTCTAATCTTTTGCTTTGCTCTATAAGTTTGTGCATGAAGAATTTTCAGGTCCCAATGCCATTAAATATTGGTTAAGTCATTTATCAAGCATTGTGGTGGCAGCAATTAATTCAAGATCCAGTTTAAATGTTTAATACACTCTTGTGAATTAACTGAAAACACTGTAATCTGGCAACATCATGCTTCTTGTTTTTCTAGAAAATGAAGTGGTTAATTTGCAACTGTGATTAGTGGTTCTTGTGTTTTGTCAATTTTCCATGATAGTTATCTCGTGATTTTGTTGAATTCTAGTCATTTGTTAATTATTATTCACATTATAAATTTGCTACACATTTATGATTATGAAATAAATCTACCATGTAAAAAAAAAACTGATTATCTTGGGAGTAGGTGGCAGGTGTTACTGGTCTCTGGTATCCTTTCTATTAAAAAAATTGTTAGATATGTTCGAATATGTTGGATGCTTATCATATTCTTGAACTATAGATGGTAATATTAAGTGAGAGAAAGTTGACCTTTTGTTTTCAAGGCTAATTATATATTTATCTTCAAAGTTAATTCTCATGATGTAACATTTCCGTAGCATGGCACCTACATGCACCTTCAGTTAAATGATGGGCCCCCATTGTATTAAGTGTGCTACTTTGCATTTTAATGATGTTAGTTTAATCATTAGTGCTTAATTTTTTTTTCTAATGAATGAAGAATTGACTTATCCCATTACTTTCTTTTCGGTGTCTTCTGTGTTCTACTTGATTTAAGACAGTTGCACTTATGTGCTGCTTTTTCCAAGTATTTCATTGTTGGGTTTTTATTCTGTTGATTGGTTTTCTTTTGTTATTAGTTACATGCATGTTTCTTCTTGAATTGTTTGCTTGACCTCATGAGCATTAATCCTCTTACCATGCATTTATTTAATACTTCAAATTCTTCTTCACCAACTGCTAGGATATTTTTTATGCATGAGACAATGTCACAACTAATTTTTCATGCTTATGAATAATTTGATCACATTTAAGTCACTTTCAGACTACAGCAGAGTGATGAAACACCAATGGTATGGGAGATGCTGCTTTATCTTTATGTTCTCTACTCACCGGACTGGCATTATAGGAGCACTATGCCAACTTTTCTTTTCCTCTATGGTGCTGCTTTTGCTGGCGTTCATTCATTGGTGCGTTTTGGAATAGGATTCAAGATACACTATGTTGGCCTTTGCCTTCTTTGTATTCCTCGGATGTACAAGTATTACATACAAACAAAAGATGTTGCAGCTAAACGGCTAGCCAAGTTCTATGTTGCGACAATTTTTCTTGGGACCATATGCTGGTTGTTTGACCGGATATTCTGCAAGAAATTATCACATTGGTATATCAACCCTCAGGGTCATGCATGGTGGCATGTGCTTATGGGATTTAATTCATACTTCGCAAACACATTTTTGATGTTCTGTCGTGCCCAGCAGCTGGGTTGGGAACCACAAGTCGTTCACCTTTTTGGCTTATTCCCTTATGTGAAGATTCAAAAACCCAAAAAGCAGGAGTGAGAGGAAAGCATTTTGAGAAGTGTGGAATGCTGGTTTTCTTTTGGATTCTGGGAACAGATGTTTGTCTTAGCGTGCAAGCAAGCGATAACATTCTGTAAATGCACGTTTGTGACTTGGAGTTTGATGTTTGACATATTTTGTTAGTCTTGGAGATTCATGAACTGGCGCTTGCTATGTACCGTTCCTAAATTTGTAATCCATGCTGATAGGTTGGATCAGGAGCGAAGTTTCTTTTTTTCTTGCATGATATGTTACTAGGGTTGTAGATTCAGAATTGGATTCAATTTTTCACTTAATCATGTAACAGTTGTTCTTTGTGTCATGGAATTTACCAATCGAGTCCAACTAGACAGTTTAACTTGTCTTATAATTGACTTCTGCATGAGTGATACATTGTGTTATCAGTTGCTTTGTAGCTTGTCAGTGAACAAATGGATCTTCTTGACCAACATGAAATTTTTTATCATGTGCCGAACAAAGCTCGTGTGTCTTTTTATTTTTTTTTAAGCATCATCACATTTTTGGTGCATCATTTCTTTAACCGAGGCATTTTTTGTGACATCCAAACTGGTGTGCTTTTTTCCTGTATCTTGATGCTTCAAAAAATAAGGCAGGTAAGCCAATGTAGGTAATACATGAATGGTATAATTCTTGGTATTTTTTTCCTCTCTGATTGAGTTTTGCAAGATCCTTCTCACTCCATTAAGCCAATGAAGTTGTATTTTCTCATGTTAATCTTTATGGATGACATGCTACAGTCCAGTCCTTTCAATTTTGAATCAGAAATGTTCTTTTCTAGTGATGAGTACATTTGCTGACTTAACAAATATCTGTGCAGAATCTCCTGTTGCTGTCTGCCAATGCGTGTATCTTGGTGTTGGGAGTGGGAACATTTCGGATGGAGACACTAGCGGCATATGGTATGGCAGTTTGTGGTTTTCAGGTTTGATTTTAACACCAATATATCTCCTATTACCATTTGCCAATGTGTATATCAAGTTTATAACTGTTGCATGCTCCTTTTGATCCTAATCTCAATGCAACAGTTACTGGATAGTCAGACTTTTATAGCGGAGATCTTCTACCAAATTAGGTTGATGGAATGAACAAGGGAGGGAAAGAAAAGCTATGGCTCAATCAGCCATGGCAGTAGATAAAACAGAAATGGTGTCTAAAGCAACCACTGCAGGTAGGTATAAACCATTTTAACAGTCCATTTTTAACATGATTTTCCATCTCAAACAACAGGAAGAAACCAATTCCTTTTGTCTTTAGTAGCAGGGCTGATTCATACTAATTGAAAATCCTAGAAAAAGAAAGACAATTATTTTCTGTGGCTTGCTGGATGAATACAAAATGATACATTCTTGAAATCTGGTCTTTTCTTATTCTTGCTTAATATGGCTTTGTACTAGACATTTTTAAGTTTATTTGTTTCATTTATTACACACTAGGACGCCAAAGTCACAGACAACAGCTCACATGTACCTCAATAGCAATCCCTTTTGAATGCTTTACTTTCTGAAAGGTAAGCCAGAACAAAGCTTTGATGAACATAGCTAGCTCATACA
Organism: Musa schizocarpa; assembly: GCA_900464855.2. NCBI lineage: Eukaryota > Viridiplantae > Streptophyta > Magnoliopsida > Zingiberales > Musaceae > Musa > Musa schizocarpa. The sequence continues at coordinate 16,279,290 of LS990915.1, forward strand.
CAAGGTGTTAATCTCATCTACATGCATGCTTTTTTTTTTGCCTGTCTCACTAGGATTGTACCTCTACATTTACTTAGCAGTTGATCTATGACTGAGATTATGTATTATGACAAACTGACCATTAGTTGTCGGGAGAACTCAGAATCGGTGACCAATGTTTCTCCAATTAATTTTACCAAAATTTATTTTGAAAGAAAAACATTTTGGCTGCGAAGAGTACCTCCTTCACTCACAAAATCACTTTAATATCACACAAAAAAAAGAACTTAGTGTTCTACAAATGTATAAATTTCAGCTGTTTAATTATCACAACAAAGTTTGGTAAATGTCAATTTTGCTGTTCAGCTTACAGTGAAGCAACTAGTGATGACTTCAACCAGTTTAACCATGGTGCTTTATGACCTAGACCTAGATATAGCATTTCACTGGACACGGAGTTAAACTGGAGTTAGGCAAGATGTCATTCGTCCCATAGGTAATGTTTAGGTAGAGATAGATAAAGATATAGCTTTATGACCTAGACCTAGATACGTCATTTCACTGGACACGGAGTTGAACTGGAATTAGGCAAGATGTCAATTTTGCTGTTCAGCTTACAGTGAAGCAACTATATTCTTATCTTTCAGTTTTGTTATTATTTTGTGCAACATAAAATGGGTTTAACGGTTTTGGTTGTGTGTAAGACAAAATTGTTAGAAATCCAGATAGTCATTTTGGGGATTTTTGGTTGTGACGAATCATCTTGGTCCATTTGTCACACGATCATTCAAAGTTTATAAATTATATATTTATAATTTATATTGTTTATCAAGTATTTATTAATATGATTACTTGTTGAACCATTGAATGTTTCTTTTAACTTGCCTTCTCTTATGTAAATCCTTAAGGGACTATAAAAAGTTTCGGAGAGGTTGATCCTTTGCGGACGGACATGAATGATTGTCATATAACTTAGGCAAAACTAATTAAGTCTATGACAAATGATCTCAAAGTGGGACAAGCACACTTAGTATGCAAATATGAGAGACATAACGAGGTTGCAATGAGAGCAGGCAACGTGCGCGATCGATTGAGGGAAGTGAGCATAATGACATAGGGAAAGAAGTTGCTCAGAGGAGTAGGCATCCAAGATTGACATTCAAAAGAATAGCTAATCTTTTACGCGAGAGATACCATAAAGATAAGTAAGCTGGGAAGAATGCGTAGCAGACAAAGATTGAGATGGTTTAGTTTTAACTACGACTCGACGTTGACAACCAAACTTGATGGTGCTCAAGGCAAGTGAGGCAATTGACAAAGAATGAGAACATGCAAGGAGGGATGAGTTGCTTAGTGATCAAAAGAGTTTGTATGTAAACAATAGACTATTCGTGGCCATCCTAAGGTGATCGAAACTTGATGCCATGGAGCATTGAAACTTTCTCTTTGGCATGAGAAAGATATATTTGTAGGAGGCTAAAGTGTGCAGTAAGTATAGAATGTTGCTAGGCTTTGAGAGGTGCGGTGGGGGCTATATTGGCGAAGGGTCACAATCTAGCAAATGTGTTTGTGGTATTTGAATAGTGCACAATTTGTTCAGCAAGGTAGAGTAGTCATCGAGGAATGGCGGTCTTCGAAATCTAGAGAGAAGAATGCAAAGATATAAGTTACTCCAATAGAACAAATATCTAGGAGGGATAAGCCCCGATTATCTAGAGAGAGAATCATATGCAAGAAACTGCACATATTGAGAAGGGGTATCTCAAGACAATAGCTCCACAAAGCTCAACGATTCAAGTGAGCGATAAGGAGTCATCGTATGATTTTGCACGAAGTAATGAGTTGGTGGACGTATTGCGAGATTACAGGGAGCAACCTAATGCAAACATCAAACGAAAACACACTTAGAGGTGATATGGAGATCAGACTCGACAGAGGGTTGACCCGTGGAATGATGGGCACAAGGGCTACCATCAACCTAACACAAACTGAGGAGCAGAACAACTTGGGTGGAATTTAGTGAAGTGCCCAAGTCATACAAAGGGAGTCGACATAAAAGATGGAATATGGAGTGAGGGCATGAAACTTTCCTTAGACAGAAGTCAAGGATATGAACTCTTATAGAGGCAAGAGTGAGTTCATGTCGTTTCATAGGTCTATCGTTCTGATGGAATAAACATTATCTCAATGAAGCATTTGACAAAGGAACCAAGGTGACTCAACTTACGAAGTACGAAGTTGGAGTCAGAAGGCCTTAGCACAAGGTAAGAGGACGTGAAGATAGGTACTCTTGAATAATATGTCCTAGTATTGTCATTTGAGTTATCGCGAATAAAGTGATGCACAACAGAGATTGTTCTAGGGGCAGGGGCCCAAGATCCAAACAATGGCGTACCAAAGTCGGTGGACTTCGAGGGCTACTAGGTGATATACTGTCCTAGAGCTACACTTCATTCGAGTGTGACTCGAGAGTAGGTGGAGGAAGGTTGATTGCCAAAGGGACGAACATAATTGGAGGTGACGAAAGTCTTATGATGTGTTGGCAAACGCCACATATGGAGAGATCGTATCCGAGTTCATCCCAGAAAGATCAAAATGTAATGGAGATGTCACTATGAGGCAACATGGTGTAGCGGATCATATTAGAACAATTCGAGACAATACGACACACATGAGATAAGTCCTCTAAGGGACTTGATCATACAGAGGTATGATCGAGAGATACTGGGAGTTCCATTTTGGTAAGAAGGACTATGACTCAAGGCATGAATATCATGGTATCGTAAAGGCGGGTCTTTTGTGCGTGCATTGAATTTTGTATTGGATGAAAGCTTTGGTCATTAGTATATGAGGGCAGTGTGCCACCAATGGGGAATTCCGTGTGTAAGTACCAATGAGTCCCACAGAAGCGACTGGATGGTTGGACTACTCTAGAGCCCATATTTGCTTAAGGGAGCTCAACTTAAGCCAAGTGAATGTTGCTACCAATAATGTAAAGGATAACAAACTTAATACAAGCCTTGCAACATGATGGTAGAGGCTATGTATAAAAGTTGCAATCCAATTTTTCTTAAACCAAGGGGAATCTCTTGAATAACACAAAGGTGTTGAAGTAGGTGGTTAAAATGAGTGAGGCAATGACGACGAGTCTAGAGAGATTTAACTATCTAAACCTATGCGTCGACTAGAATGAAGGTAAGCTTGGAGGAGTGCCATAATGCGTAAAGGCGGATCTATCGTAGAGTGGTAGAGAGTGTCAGTCAGCACAATACTCAGGAGCTACCCGGGTGATAGATGGACCGTTATGATAATGTCTAGAGCTGGTTGATCGTGACAAATCACCTTGGACTCATATTGATCTTTCAGAACTTATGAAATTTATGTTTGTAATCTATATTGTCTATCATTTATCGTGATTAGATCCCAAATTAATTTTATTTATTTATTTTTTTAAAATTTTTTTTTTTAGAAGATTAATATTTTACGAATGGATAGAGCTTTGGATTAGCAAAGGACTGAGTAGGACACATCCTGCTACAGTATAAGGAGCAGCCAGGCATGTGGAACCACCCAAGGGAAGAAGACAAATCCACACAGCTGCCTCCTATCACATCCCACCATGCACAAGAGACCGAGCAAATTGCCATGCGGAGCTTAGTGTAACTGAGTGATGCATCTCATCTCATACTACGACATGACTGGGAAGCGTCTAAACCTGCCAATTACTTGTTTGAGCAAATGTATCATTTAAGGACGTACAAGGCGACCTTCCCACAGAAGTTGCTCGGAACAAGACAAGCTGCAACACTGTGTGGGTTGACAAATATGGGGTATTATGTTTCAGGAGGGTTCTCATTTGGAGGTAACAGTGACCACCGTGGAACAAAACAGTGCAATGGGTAGATAGTCTATAGATAGCCTAAGTTATTAGCATTAATTATATGCACACACACACATATATATATATATATAGAAAAACCATATAATATAATTTTAATTAAAAATAAAAATAATGAATTCTCTCTTAGAATTGTTAACCGTTATTATGGAATTGTGCAAGTAATAAGTCATCCTTCGCAATTTACTATATTACCTTATATTACATGTCTACCACTTGACCATACTCTGGGCATGAATATATGATTGTCCAATAATAAATATATTATAATCCTCATCTATAATAAATAATTATGGAATATATTGATTTGATGATGATGTATTCGACTCACTCATAAACTTTCATAATTTATGATGCTATCAAACTTAGTTACTATAGATCAGGATTATAATAGATTTGTTATAAATTTTTAGAGGATGTTATCTAACTTCATTTGTAAGAAATTTGATTGTTGATAGTAAGATTATGAGATTGAATCTCGTATTCATCGTTTATCCTTAAGAAAAATTGATCGTATCCATTAACATAATATTGTCATACTGGATGCTTCTTATCAATATCTAGTGAGAGTTACCGTGACAGACTGTAACAAGGGACCAAGTGAATGGGTGCATTTATATGAATGTGGAGGGTAGGGATGATGAAAGCAGCTTATGACCACCACCATGCACAGCATCTGCTTTCCCACCTACCTGTTTGTTCATCTCTTCCATGTATCTTTCCATCTGCTTGTTGTCTTTACTTCTCTTGTCCCTCCCAGCTCTTGGCTTAAGTTTGATTTGTTGGTGTGAGAGGTTGAAGCTGCCAGCATGATCTGGTCATGGATCCAGGGTTGTCCATTCATGGCTCCGAAGCTACCATGAGCATCTACAGTGGGTAATTGAAGAACAGGATGATAGGTGTAGGAAGATTAGCTGTAGAGACTAGTGAGTGCTACATTCTTTGAAATCACCATCTCCCACCAACAAGGCACAAGGATCAACACCATAGGAATCATTAAACATACCAAAAGCTCTAAAGATGTTCCCCCTCTATGCCCACAGAGAGAGAGAGAGAGAGAGAGAGAGAGAGAGAGAGAGAGAGAGAGAGAGAGAGAGAGAAGACTTCTTTTGGGTTTGACTCCATCAGATCATCTGGCAGTTTCAATCACTCACTCACCAACAGAAGGCTGAATTGCATAGAAGGCTCACAAAAAATTGTTTGATCTTTTTGCTTCTTTAATTTCCTCTCTATAGTTTATGCTACTGACTTTTCCTCTTCACCTGTCTTTGTTAGCTATGAAGAGCATCTCACATACATTTTGGAAGAAATCAATCATAAAATTTGAGGTAAGAATTTTCCTACTATGTCTTGTTTCATATGCAGTGTGCCCAATGAAGAAGCAGTTTTTGTTGTTGAGATGAAAACATTGAGATGTAGAGTAAACAAGAAAAATATATTTTCATACATAAAGAATTAGGTGTAAATATGTGTTAAGTAGACTAATAGAAGAGATTTGGCAATAGCATTTGGGATGCAAGAAAGGATATAATACAGACATATAAGAAGAAGACTTTAGTGAAACTATAAATAAAACCTGTAGTCTAACTTATATTTTTTTATAGAGTGCTTATTTTTTAGATTTAAACTCTGGTCTCTTAGCTTTAAACTATATCCTAACAGAAGCTCATAGTTAAGGCTATGCAGATGTTAAGTCTTAACATGAAATCATGAATGTTGAGATGAGAAAGGATGAACATAAGTTCTACATATCTTTCTTGCAAAAGACATCTAACAAAGGTTTCTAGTAATATTCTTGTTTGGAAATCTTCTTGATTTGCCTTTTAAATTCATTTCTTAGTTAAATGATCATCATGAACAGTGAGCAAACATGATGAATTCAGCAAAAAGATAAAAGCCCATAATGAAATATCATCATCATCTTCATGCCCACAAGAAATGTCCCTCTTCTTTTGGAAAGTACTACATGTTAAAGATGACAAACAGGTAGTATAACAGTGGGAGTTGGTGCAACAGTTCACTTGATAACATATCCACGCTAAACAAGCAATCATGTGATGTCTTTCCCTGCTATATATATATATATATGCTTTGATTGCCATTGGCATCCTCAAATGACTTCCCATGTCTGCACACCTTTGTGATTTCATGGGGGTTTGCAAGGCTAAGATAATAACAACTTCCAAAGAAATCAAGCAGTGAATGAAGCCACCGAGTCTCGATATAAGTTTCTTAAACTCTTTTTGTTGCCCCTCAACCCGACACAAAACAAACACAAAGCTCCTAATACACATCCTACAATCATTATTACAATATCCATCGGCTTTCGGTAGCTGCATAATTGTCATTCTTCCACTACATTATCTATCTTTGGGCATTTATCACAATGAAACAAGTAGACCAAGATACATAAATAGCAGCAAGAAGTCCTCTTAAGAAACATATATTAGAACCATTGTCGACCGGCAAATATATACCTAATCCAAAAGCATGTCCACAAACCAAATATCTTCATTACCATCCGTTACGGAGAAGTGCACACTGTGAGCATAAAAGCGGTAAATCTAAGAAACTAAAGTTCAAATCTGATTCAGCAATTTTGAGCATCAAAAAATGGGTGAAAATGCAGAGGATGGTTGAGATAAACAGGCTAGAGTCAGGCAAGGTGGATTGTGCAGCTCATTTGACTGATAACCTTGTAAGGAAGGCACTCAAGAACTTCCAAGGCATCTCAGATAGTAACAGAACCCTGCCACAGTACTCTTGATTCAGAGAGCAGGGTGGGATTCCAAAGATATGATAAACTTTGCAGCATTTCATGATGTTAAAGGTATTGAATTCAATCTGGTCAACTACTAAGGTTTCTGACAAGAAAGGAATTTGCTCAAACAGGGAAGGAACTTCAATATAATGAATTATTTTAGACAGCCAATAAGCTTGATATATACATAATACATATATATGTCTCAAAGATAGGATCTGAAAGCAACTTTGCAAAAAAGAAAAAGAAAAAAAAATCTGAAAGTTATGCTATGTAGGATTGCTGTTTCCCCAAACCTTCGAGTTTTACCATCAACAGAATAGAAGGTTCTTCCACTAACCATATGGAAAAGAGTGAACCATAGTTCTGAAGACCGGCAGAAGTAGTTAGAGGTCTTGCACAGCATGACCTTCCCAAATAATACAAGCTCTACAAACAGGAGAGAGAGAGAGAGAGAGAGAGAGAGAGAGAGAGATTCAAAATATGAATTTCTAAAAGGAAAAACTATGATCTAACTTTTGGTCTTATGTACAAGGACTATGATCCTAGACACAATTCAGAAAGACCTTATGGTTGATGGATAAATGGCTGTCATGGACAGAAAAGGAGCTATCACAAGATTGTTTTTCATCTATTTTCCATTGTTTCCTTAAAATGGCCAGAATAGTACATTTTGCTAATAAACATATATGGGAAGTTGCCAAAAACTCTTAACTACCACTCTTTCTTTCACTATTTAACTAAACTTTTCTATGAAAAACTTAGAGATTACTCAAATGTTTCACATCCAATACAAAGAGAGTTCCTCTTCACAAAGGGAAAAAAACAAGATGTCAAGAGTGACTACTGATGCAAACTCATAAAAGTGCTTTGCTTTTAGTACCTCTACTCTAAATGTAATAATCAAAAGAACATGACAGGTTTACATTACAGAACATATACCAAAAAGAAACTGATTTTTACATGCATAACTTGTGAATATTTAGAAGCTCACAGCCAAAATATGCCATCCTACATTAATCAAAGGTCACCTGGATCACCTCCAACTCCCTTAATTAGCTTGATGATATCTATTCTATCCTTCCTCAACAAGAGCTCCATAACTTAATTAGTCACAAAACAGCAAACTGTATACTGGAAAGGAGAAAAGCCAACTACAACAAGCCAACAAAGAGAATGGGGTTTGATCAGGAGCGAAAAGCGGACACAGCTTCCTCTTATAGGAGAGGAGTCAACAATATAAATATATAAGAAATAAGGGAACCTACATAGTTTTCCTCAATTTAAGATGTACAATCCCCCCCTCCTGTCTTTCTCTCAAATAATAATAGATCAGTCAGTGAAGGAAAAGAATCTTAAACGAAAGCCATCCTTCATAACAAGAAAGGTGTTAAGAGAAATGAAACTAATATATTACAGATGATGAATTGAGCTTAAAGATAACTCATCCAGCAAGATCGATAACTTACACAACAGATATGAACTTCCCAAAGATGCTATCAGAAAAGCAAAGTTTGCATAGCAGCTATGACAGAAGGGGGTTAATGATTTTCAACAATAGTATACTCGTGGTTCACTGTGTGAATATTTCTTTATTGGTTGGTTATGTACGATAACAATCCTCCAAGATTCAATCTACAATTTTATCTCTTGTATATGACCATAGTTGTCTCACTAAGCCAAAGACTGTTGTCTTTAAAACAAAGCAAAAAGAAAGTTATTGACTGTCCTCTAAATTACCTATAATTTGATTATGGACAAGAAAGCATCATTTAGCCCCTAGTTAAAATCTGACTTCTACAGGCAATCATTCCTATAAATTACTAATCAATTCTTTGTAAATGAAGATTAGACTCAAATAAAGTTGTTTTTAACAGCATCACTAGAAAAAGGACATTGATTGGGTCACCTTAGAGGGTTAGAGTCACAGATGTCAATAGTAGAGCAAGAAATAACCAATACTCTGTTGCAGTAATACAACCAATACTAGGTACTCTACTTAAGATAATTAACAAACTAAATAATGCCTCTGAATTCTAGCAGATCATCCCATGAATATTAGAAACACAAGTAATATGAAATTTTCTATCAACACTTATTAAACTTGTTTCCCACAATCTTCAGTGTAAATTTGTCTATGCAAAATGTACTAAAAAACCTCAAGTAGTTCACATACACTCCAGAATATTCAAGTTCTCACATTGATTAATAACCACTTCAGCCTGTTTCAGTTATTAAGCAGCTAGAAAATCCAGTAATTCGTTAAATGAGCCATTGGAAAATGCACCCATTTAAATGAACCATATTTCCAGATATTTAACAACCATCTAAAACATACCGCTTACTTATGAAGAAAAATTAGAAGCATCTAACAATCGAAGCATTGACAGACATGAAGAGAAGAGAAAGGAAAGTACTACTCACACTGAGTTTTCCTATACATAAATATATTAAAGAGAAACTTAAGATAAGAAGGTAGACTCAAAGATATCCATTGACATTGTCTCATATATATTTCAGGGTCAAGACACCTGTAATTCATTTGAACATACAAAATTGCATGGCCACCGAGTAGTTGGATGACTGACCTTGCACACTGCTAATCCATAACATGTCCGAACTATAGTCATGAGTAAAGACAGTTTGAAAGAATGCTGACTCTGGCTTCTCTTCTGCAAAGCAAAGACTGGTTCTTTGAAAATTCAGCTCATGTTCAAAGCCTAAAAAGCTTCCTCTGCGTGCATTTGCTGCAACTGCATATCATATGGAAATACTACCAGGAAATTGTTAGCAGCTACATAATCAGCCCCACAAATTCAGATCTACTTCATTGTGGTAAATCAGTGTTCAATTTAGGATCAGAACGCTGTCTTTTATGTTCTCGGTCCCCTAAATATAGAGAAACACAAAGATCTTCATCAGATGAGTTCCCAAGTGCAGATAAGTTCTTCCTTTCGGGGCTGTCTTCTTGAGTCCGATGCACTGGGGACATGCTGATGAAGTTTGGGATGAACTGATGCTCTTCAACATTCTTTACCACCTCAATGGTATCCACCTGAAATTCAACGCCTGTAAAAGAGGGTCTGATCTCTGAACCAGAAGCACCTTCAGGAGGAAAATGTTGAGGGTTAATGCCTAGAGGTTCGTATATCTCATCCATCTTTTCATTTGGAAAGGTGCATGCTGTAGGAGATGAATCGTCAACTGTGGAATTGATTGCTGCTGCTAAAGCAAATCTTTGTTCCCGTAGTGCATCTTTAATCAAGATGAAGGAAAAGTAAAAACAAATGTTTCAAAGCACGGAAATAAGAGAGATAGTGTTGCAATATGACACAATATCTAACAGCTCGTGATTAAGCCAGAAGAGCAAACCTTGAAGTCCTTCGCTTGTAGTTATAAGATCAAGTTCCAAAAGATCAAGAAGACGACCTAGGTCAACTCCGCTCGTCCAGTTCTCAGGACCTTGACCACTTTTAAGCTTCAATCTTCCACGGTTGGCCGTTCCACCCCAAATGATCCCTATAGGCTGTGGCTTCTCCCCATCTTGTCCTGACAGAATTATGAGACTCCCACTATCACCTTCCAGATCAAATGTTTGTTGGTTCTCACCCACAACAAGGAAATCTGTTAAGAAGCATATTCCTTTTTCATCATTATACTCTAGAGCATAGGCCACTACAATGCCAGTTGTCAAACCAGAGCTTCTCCCAACCTTCACCACTTGTCTCCCAATTAAGCTGTTGATTGGAGATTGTAGATCTGTAACCTTAACATTTCCAATCTCACCCAATCCTTTCACTGTAGTGGTGATGCAGGCCACATCAAAGTCATCAGCAAAGGGAATAAAAGCCCCATCTGCTCGCACAAAAGTTTCTGCAGGTGTCTCACGAGGTAAGAGGTATGTTGGGAATCAGAACATCATTCAACTAGTAAGTATAAGAACCAAGAGAGATGATCAACCATGTAACAAAGTGATCAGTTGTAATATACCCTCAATAAAAGGTAACAGAGAATCTATTTGGGTTGATCTTCCAATCCATGCTGACCGGGTTGCATGTTACTAATGAATATTACAGATTGTTCATCATTACATAATCTAATAAACATTTTTACAGGATTTTGTTAGCTTATCCTATATGCATAAACGAGATTCTAGAAAGGCATTTAACAACCACTAGTAACTTTCTGGTCTTAGAAAGATATGCAATACGAAACGGATATTCAAAGATCTGACAATTAGAGATGTTTAACTCCATGCAATTACAAAAAAAATAATTTTGAACTATATTACCTGGGTTTGTTCCAGCATAGATCCCATACCAAACGTCATCTGTGATGAAAGATGTTGCCCTTTCAACAGCGCCCAAATAGACCCCAGGTCCAAGATTAGGTGGTAAAGGATGAAACATCTTCTGGTTAGGGTAATCTAAATCAACTGCAACATGGCGGTTTGTGAGAAAACCAACTTGTTTGTTACCTGTTCGACTTTTCACAATAGCACCTAAAGTTCCATATGTTTCTTGGCTTGCAACCTGCATATAAGAGCAAAAATCATAAATCTGATACTGCCATCATAATACAGCACGACAAGAAGTATAAACATACATATGGATCAGAGGCAATTAAAAAAATGTCAATATGCTGGAAACAAGCAGCATATTGTCATTTCTACATATTCTACATCAAGGTTTTTAATCTCGTACCATACCAGTGTAAAGCTCGGTATGGTTCAATACAGGGTACCAAGCAGTACGCCTAAAAAGGGCATAAAACCCTTCCCCAGCCCTATCTTTAACCTCTTACTATCCATCTCAGTAGAAATGAGCAATGACGAACAGCCATCCTCAGTCATCGAAATGAGGCGATTTACAAAGGCAACGCTGGGTCGAGTTCCATCGTCCGACGGTGTCGCTAGGACGGGTGTTGCGACAGGACCAAAAGAGGAGGAGTTGAGGTCGGAGGGAGGCATCTTCTTCTTTTGCGAGGGCTTCTTCAAGCGGCGGGCAACAAGCGGGCACATATGATGTCAGAGGTCGCGACGGCATGGAAGGTGGTCAAGATGGTGGATAAGCGGCATGCCTCCTGGGGCGACATAAGGGAATTGGCATGAGCAATGCAGAGCTCCGAAAGCCTCTCCATTCTCGACTCTTCCTTCTCTATATTGCGCTCAGTCTGTCGCTTGTTCTCCTCTCTCTCCCTCTCTTTCTGTGAAAAGGGCAAAGAAAAGGAAGTAATTTTTTGTGTTGGAGCACTATTACAGATGGTAACGATTGATTTCGACCGTTACCGACATGTATCGAGTGATAACGATCGAAATTTCAACCGTTACCGCTCGGTACAACCCTGTATCATCCGATACGGGGCTATATCAATGATACTGCCTGGTAGCGAGCGGTCCGCATACCAGTCTGCTAACGGTCCATGTACCGGTTTGCTGATGGATTGGTACGTATCGCCCATACCGGGTGGTACGGTTCGGTTTTAAAAACCCTGTTCTACATAATGATGATAAAAAGATAATGACCTCGTGTATGTATATATGTATATATATGTATGTATGTATGTGTATGTATGTATGTGTATGTATATATATGTATATATGTATGTGTATGTATATATATGTATATATGTATATATATATATAATTTCAAATGATACCGCTCGCTACCGTTGATTGGGGTTGTTTCTGCCCCATTACCACACGAAATCGATCAGTGACGATCAATTTCGACCGTCGCCGCCCGCTACTAGGCGATATTAATCAAGGGAAAAGGAAGAAGAGAGAGAAGAAAAAGGAGAACCTGAAGATCCGACGCTGCTCTCCCTCGACGATCCCGATCCATCGCCGCCCTCCCTCGCTAGACATCGTAGATGAGATGTCGCCTCCTTATTTGAGGCGACAAGGCCTCGACGTTGTCGGCGACTTCTCCTTATCCGCACAGGGAGAAACTTCGCGGGGAGAAGAAACCGAGCAGAAGAAACGAGGCAACATCGCCCCTTTTTTTATTTTTTAACTTTTTTATTATTTATATATTTATATACTGAGCGATACACTAGAATGTATCGTTCGGTATACTCATACCGTACAAGACCAAGCTAAGCTCGATACTTCATTACGGTACGAAATTACGAGCCTTGATATATATATGTGTGTGTGTGTATGTGTGTGTGTATACATACATACATATACATATACCATCAAGGATCACAATTTGTTTTATCAATCCTATAGCTGTTCTTGGTGGAACACCCATATATCTAGCAAGGTGCCAGCCTCATGCCAAGCAATATGAGCCAATTTATATTGCTAATAATGTAAGTACATCCTTCCAACAGACTGGTACGTATCGCCCATATTGGACAGTATGGTTCGGTTTTAAAAACCTTGTTCTACGTAATGATGATCAAAAGACAGATTCCTCGTATATATATTTATGTATGTATATATATATATATATATATATATATATATATATATATATATATATATGTGTGTGTGTGTGTGTGTGTGTGTGTGTATCAAGGATCGCAATTTGTTTTATCAATCCTATAGCTGTTCTTGGTGGAACACCCATAAGTCTGGCAAGGTTCCAGCCTCATGCCAAGCAATATGAGCCAATTTATATTGCTAACTCATACCAAGACTTAAGCAAACTGTTGCAATACAGTGAGTACGCAATTGGGCAATGACCCTTTATGTTAGCAATCCCTAGATCTACAGGAAATAAGACATGTTAACCAAGAGACATTTAAAGACATAATTTAGGTAAGCGTTAAAGACGGTTGTCTCTTCAAGGGTCAAGCAGTTTGATGAACTTGAAAGCTCCTTGACAAGGGGCTTGATAGCTGGTTTTTAGAACCCAATCCCAAGGCTTTTGCCAACTGGCACCCAGTCTCCTCTATAAAATGACACCATATAAGTGTAGGGCTCCAACCTTCCAGAATTGATTGGTCCACAATTTACATACATATAGTCTCAACACATTGCTATGCAATGCCAATGAATATAACTACCCAATTTAGCATGGCAGCAGTACACAAGACTTAGAATCTTGCTTTACAAGATCGTAAGTCAGGTTCAATTCCTCAATCATGGTAAACTATTAAGATTGAGCATAAACAAACATGTAACTATAATTTACATGGTTTTAAAAAGTCACCGATCTCTGTCTAGACCAAGTGAAAAAGGAGGTTAGCCACCAGATAGTTTGTTGGACACTGGTAACTAAAGAGTCTAGCCACTTTCTCTGGCTAACATTTGAGATAGACATGGCAGCAATTACTAACTAGCTAATCTTATTTTACAAAATTTAGGCATACTTGTGAATATGCAGACATATGCAACCAAGATGATAATAGAATTTGTCATACATGATTCATCAACAAGAATAGACAAATTGGTCCACTAATGTTAAAGGCATTCAAACAACTTCTTAAATTAAACAAAAGCAGTCAAATTATCCTCTGAAATAATAATTTACAGCAACACTTGGAAAAGACTTGCAATTATTTCACCAAACTCGCAGCCAAATGCTGAAAACTCATATGGCATCTTACTAGAACAAAATAAGACCAAGGAAATGCATGCACAAGAGCAGTATAGAACTAATATCTCACTGATAGATGAAAAAAGTTTTTATGCATCTGATGCAATGATATTTAGCTCACCATTCACAATGTTAGAGTGATTTTACATAAGAAACGAAATTCATAAACAAGACAGTATCAACATTATTTACCTGAAGTTTACAAAATCATAGACATTATGCACTAAACGGGAAACAGGGTGCATTTCTATGTTCACATAAATCAATTACATCAGTCAGACCTTTAATTTAGAACATATAGAAGCAGGATAACTGCGGTAGTACCTGAGAACCTGAACCTATACATGGATCACTTCCACGTAGGCCATCCACGAGCTCATTATACAGTTGCTCCTTAGGAGTCGGTGCTGGTGCACCATAGTAAGAGAATTCTACCACATCCACATCACACCACACACCCCCTGGTCCCTGTTCACCATAAAAGTAAACTGCATTAGTAAGAATAGATCACTCAAATGTAAGAGGTTGTAGTGAAACTCCATAAGCACATAAAGAAACCAAAAAGTCAAGCAAATAGTGATACATACAGTAGCACAGTTCAAATGACAAACAACTCCTACATCATATTACAACAAAGTACCAGAAAAACAGACTATTGTTTACCTCAAGAGCAGATGGTAGACACTGACTGTGGCTGAGCCATTTTCTATGAACTTTCCGAGCAACAAATACAAGAATTGCTGGGATATTTGTAAATGTACCTTTTCTGATGCGAAAGCCTATTGCTGTACCTAGACTATAACGACGCAAAATTTTGCTGTGAAATGCTCTTATTGTCATGAGGTCAAGCAGTGTTGTGGCCTGTTGCCCTTTTGGAAGCCGGCCAAGATGTGCTGGCAGTACTCCTTTCTGAAGGTTCCCAAAATAATTAGCTCGGCCTTCAGCAGCACCATGTAACAGTGTAGAGGTCGGCCAAGAAAAGTATGCAGCAGCACATTCAGAATGTTGACCACCTGATGCAATAGGTTGGATAGGAGACGTACTATAGGAGTGGAGATGATTGCATAAATTTCTCTCCATGTCCAAGGCTGATTCATCCGATTGTGTTGACCCTGAGTGACGGCATTGGGTGTCTGAGTGCCTCATTAGGCAAATTTTCTTTCCTAACAAAGTTTACTTGCTTGGCCCACCTCAAACTGATCTCTAATTTGCATGATCAAGATCAAATGTCCAGGAAATAAAATCTGCAAAACTAGACACCATGTACACACAGTTTTTTGAATTGGATATTCAACCATCAGAAACCATATTAGTCTATGAACAGACATTGCAAAAGTCCAAAAAAGTGACAAATTACATGAAGAATGAATACCACAATAAAATAGGTAAAAAAAGTTTCTTTTGACACTTACTAAGATGTAACCATGTCTTGTGAAAAGAGAATAACTTACTGAATAGAGCGTCTTAATGACTTTTGTAAAAGAACATAAAAAATTTAGCACCTGTATAATATCTTAGAAGAAATAGTAGAATTTTCAATTCTCTCCGGCATGAAACAGAAACAAGAGGTATAGGTGCTTTACAAAAACAGCAATAGACAGATAAAATATGAGAAGTGGCTTCATATAAATATCATCTAAGTTCTCTTTTTCTATGCCAATCAAGTTGATATATATAAATATAAGGCACGTTAAAAAAAAAGGAAAAGATGGAAGATCGAGATCCATAGAAGAAAATTAATGCTTGAACAAGAGTCCTACCAGACAAATATAGTCTGTTTACAGCATCAGTAAAGGCAAATTTTTTTCCTTGTTACTTCCTTTTCTCATTAAATGAACTCCAAGCAACACAGATGGTGAGAAATAAGCAATTGCTTGGAAGAATGATAAGCCATAAAGCATGCAAAACGGGTAAAACTAATCATAATATAGGAAGGGCTGGGTTCTTTAAATCTGCAGAACATGGAAAAACACTGAAGTAAAAGTGAATAAAGATTCGGAAAGACAAACAATAGGGTAAGCGCAATATTTTCAAAAGACCACCTCGTCTGCTCAACTATGATCAACAGAAATATATGAGAGCTAGCTCAAGTTACTCAGAGAGCCTAGTGAGATTGCATAAGGTTCAGAACGAGTCCAAAGCAAGGAAACACAAAGGGAAACAGGCACAAAGCCAGCATCTTTTCCCATAGAGTAGAGCTTCGAGCAAAATGTTATTGCCAAATAAGAAACCAAAGAAAGCCCAGTTCAAAAACTAAGAAGGCCATCATCTTTAGATGGACTCACAACGTCAAAAACCCATTGTCCCCCCTACATCGAACGAACCTAAGAGTCTGAGAGGATCAAAGAATGTGTCTACCATCTAAAAAACACATCTTTCGGCTCCTAAACCATGGAGCCGGCAGCAAGAAGCGATCTTTAGATGATTTCTCCAGAGTGACGAGGAGGAGACCAATCTAAGGCTCTAAGGGCAATGGAGTATATACTGGAAGCCAAGGCCCTCCACTTGACATGCCCTTGAAGGCTTTTGGGAAAGTTGGCCACTTGCCAATTGGACAAAGAGCTTTTAGTAGAGCAAGAGAGATGGAAGGATGGTGAGAGAGAGAGGAGCGTAGGGGAGAGGAGAGGAAGGAGGAGATCTAAAAGTTCTAAAGGAGCAATGATGGAGAGGGCCACAACGCAGTCAGGAAAGGGCATAGCTCTATTGTGGAGGGAAAAGACTGGGGAAGACTACTGTTATGGATGTGTCCATTAAGCCACCACTGAGAAGAAATCATTGTTTATGAATGCAACATACTTGGTGGGATCAAACAGTGGCTTCTTCATTGCCCCTTTTGTTTTCTTTTATCCCCAAGAGATAAGTTGATCTATTGCTTAATTAAATGACTACAAAACCTGTCCTGTTCATTAGAGGATCACAAAAAAGTTCATTTTTGGGGCTAGTCCTCCCTCCAGATTGGTTACAAAAATAATCATGTTCATTAGAGGATCACAAAAAAAGAGAGTAATTTTTGGTGCCAACATTCTACTTGCTTCCCTAAATATATGAGTAATTTTGTACTCATCAAAGCATTGTAAAAGAAGTTGCATGTCTCTAACTATTGCTAAAATGTGCTAAGGGGAATTTTTTTTTCTCTGTATTTCTCTCCTTGATTGGATCTTTGCCAGAGCTGCAATTCTCCCTTCCTCTTGTTTGATATAAAGACCCATCAGCATTACATTTGTGCCATCCCATAAAAGTTGATCTCAGCTGACTTGTATGTGATAGCACAGCTAGTATTCATTTAAGAAAAATGGCATCACTCCATTTATTCACATGGGGCAAGATTGAGATTTTATTTTATTTTTAAATAATTTTTGCTCTCTTTTTGGTTTAATCTCTCAGAACATTTCTCCATGCTTCCAATCTTTCCTGGCATTTTAATAGAGGTTAATCCAAACTAAATACTAGGCACTTATTTAGGCAGGTTAACAGTTGTAAAAGGTGTACCTGATTAATGACATTAATATTCATTATCCATTTAACATATATGTATGTATGTATGTATGTATATATATATATATATATATATATATATATATATATATATATATATATATATCTTATTTAGTTCTTTAATACTTTTCAAACTCACTGGCAAGGATAATTATTAATCATCAAGGTAAAAATATTGAATGGATGCACAGAAAAAATATTTTTGTAAATTGAATGCTAATAATCAGAGTCATAAAGAGGCAATCTTAATATGATGCTGATGGAGCCAAGGCTCATCCTTCAGCAGCAAGAATGAATGAATATATATATATAAGTAATATTATATATATATATAGATAATAGAGAAATCATATTTAACTACAATGTCCATTCTGTTTCAAGAAACACTAATCAAACAAGCAAGAACTTCATGTGCATCTCCTGAACATCAACCATTTCATCTTTTAAGGGGAAGAAAAAGGTTGCTACAGCAAGTTATAGAGATGGAAACAAGAGAGAAGGAACAACAATGGTGAGAGGCATCACAGTCTGCAAACGTGAAGTCTTCTGACAGAACCAGATACATTTCTCTGCTGATTATTACATGAAAGAATAAGTCATCAGAGTTTTCTTTAATCGCATATCAAGTAAAGAATACAGACTATTTTGCACTATTTTCTTTCTGCAGGGTCGCTGAATCGACATGAGCTACTTGAGTTTGTAACAAGTTACAATGTCTGCCACTGAGACCATCTTCCATGAGGAACTGATTACCTGATCTGTGATGGAGTTCTGGAGTATCGTCAAAGTTGGGTGGACTGTAGCCAGTAAAACTTGTTTAGCTTATCAACAATCTTATCGGCATCATTTGTTGTATCATTTGATGACAGCCAACTTTATGATATACAGAGGCCAGATGAAGTACAGCAGGCTCTGTGGAACTTTGTTGATTAGCATGATGTGCTTCCACCAGAATTGACAAGAGAGATCATCACTTGAAGCTAAATCCAACAGTTCTACTGCAAGTGGCTTATGAAGATCACCTATGTAGTGAAATTTTCGCCGTCAATTACCAGAAGACATGGCTTCTTCAATCCTCCTGATGACAACACCAAGGCTATGGCCGCTTTCTAGAGCTTTAACTGCAGCTTTATGTGCATTCTTGTGCCACTTTAGAAGGTTGTATGATTGCATAACAGACCGCCGTGCTTGGTTTGACATCTGCAAGGCTAGAGTTAGTATGTAAAAGGAAATTATACTTTAATGAAGTGTAACAAAATGCTAATGCCTAATGTACCACCTGCATGACAGTCAGCGGAGGTCGTAGGAGAACACACAAACTTCTGAACAAGTTCTCATCATTTTCTCCACCTTCAGCTTCCCCATAAACAAGAGCTTCAGCTGCGATTCCAGCAAAAAGTACCATGCAGTACCTACACATTGACATGCATATGGACTATTCTAAGAAAACGATTTATATGCCAATCAAATATTGAATGTTCGTTTAGGAAAATTCCAACAATGGTAATTACCAAGAATACCTGTCAAATGCAGTGCTACTAAGACGACCTTCTGCAAGCTCGTTATCCAGCTTTTCATCCCAAAACTGAGTCCCTGCCTAATTTTATCATAAAATTCATTTGAAGGAAAAATTTAGTATAAAAGAAAGACATTAACAAAAAGTACAAACCATTTTTAAAAGGTGTAAATAAGTTGCTAATGGAGAACTAACTCAACTGATAGGTATATCTATTAGAACAAGGAATCAAGCTTTAATTTAAGGAGACAGGTTCAGAAACAAAATCCAGATAAAACTGGAATGTGATGAGATCAATAATCAGATAGGAATAGTTTTAACAAAAATTCTTTCATTTCTCTGCTGCATGCATGCATAATTGTCAATTATTCTGTAAAAAACCATATGATTAACTTAACAGCTAGCAATGAAGTTGCTTCATAGTCCACGCCACAGTTGCAGAGATAGGTCAAGATATGGGTTTTAACCAGATAACTGTTTGGGAACAATGACAATGTAGTGAAGCTGTTAAAAGAGAATAGAACCCACTAAAATGAAACCTATGTTCTAGTTAAAAGAAGGATTTTTCAGATGATTGATCGTTCAAATATCAAGTTTCATAACTATCTAAATTTACTGGCTTCCTATTTTAAGTCTATGAAGCTCAGATATAGAAATCATGAAAGTTAAACATGTAGCAAGTTCATTATATAAAAACTACCTTTGGCAAGACAGTACCATAAAAATGTAGAGGATATTGCAAGAACTTATGATAAATAATTTAAAATGAAATTAATTGTATTTGCACTTAATAACCTAGTACTCAATACAAACTATACAAAATATTAAATAAAATATATATTCATCTCATCCACAAGAAAAGAGATCCAAAATTAACTAATTTTTCACCATAATGAAAAGATTGAACTTCCAAAAAAATAAATGTCTCCACAAGAAGTATTTATGTGGTATTACTTATGTGTCTCAAAAGTATCTGACACACACAGCTTAAAGCATCTGAGTCATAAATAGATCTGAAAGATAAAAAGAAAAAAAAAGGAATCTGGTGGTTTGCAACTTGTCCTCTGTTAAAGATTGTCCCTGAAGATGTCTCAAGAACATAACTGGAAAGTGACAGAGATGGGGTGGAGGAGATAGGTAAAAAGAAGGCAGATGTTTGTCTGTGGAGAGGAAGAGACAAAAATGAAATTATTTTTTATTTACCTGGTCATGGTTAAATTGTTCTGCGACACAATTCTAGGCCAAGCAGGTTAATCCTTATAAAGACCAGTGCTTTGAGATTTACCTCAATCATAACATAAAGAACCATCACCATATGATATATCTAATGCTCAGTATTTCCTTAAATTGGGCTCTTGATACTTATATTATTTCTGTGAGCAACGTTATCAGTTTACACTCTTGGCCTCAAGTAAGTATTGCCTCATCAGTTGTCATAGTCATTAATGCACCTTATGTCCCTTGACAAGCCTCACTCTGATAGAATCACAAAAAGGAAACATATTTTGCCTAGGTAAGAGCATACTAATTTGTGAAGACTAACTTGAAAGACTAACACAAGCAATGTAACTTTGCGAGCAACTTGTTTCAGCTGGTTTAATTCAGATGTTGCTGAACAATTTAGATTGATAATGCAAGGTTTGCTTTGCATCATGTCCATTTTCATGTATTTCATAACAAGGAAATAATGCATTTTCATGTATTGCATCATTTCCATTTTCATCTGTTTTGTTTCTGATAATGGAAATAAAAACAAATTTATGGTAATAGAGAAGGAAAAGGGATGAGGGGGATAGATTATTTGCCAGGGAAGAAGGCATATAAATCTCATGGATCATCTTTTGAGTTTGTTTTATAATTTTTAGGAGTAATATACCAAAATTGTATATATGACCAACAGAACAGAATTAAGAAGACAAAACACAACAATAATTACCAAGGGAGTTTCATCTCTTGAATTCAGAACTTTTATTTCCAAAAGAAAAAATAGCGACTGAAATGATCATATATAACAGGAAATATAACGACAAAACCTAAATAAAACTATATATGCCCACATATTCAAATGGTATGACAAGAATTACAGGGATCAGGTACAAGGTCTGGAGTATGCTTGACACCATCACTTAGCAATTTAAACTATCAAACACACCATTTATCTACCTATGGCTTCACTTCATTAAATACTTGATCCAGGTATAATTGTTTAGCTTGTTGACTCTTTAAACATTTGCTGTTAATAAATGATTAGCAGCAAGCCACTGTATTTGGACTACAGTTCACGAATTGAAGAAGCTAAAATGAATTCGTAAAAGAAACAATATCAAGAGTGAGAAAGTGGAAAATTATTTCACAAACAATGATGCACAAGTATCTCAGAATTGTGTTACAGGAGTACAAGGAAAATTGTTCAAATAAGAAACATTATTAGCATACCTGTCCCTGGATACCCATTTGCATGGCAACAATTGGGTCCAAAATCACCCCTCGAATGGGGCAACCCATGAAGTATGCTGTAAGTTACAGACATCAAGTTATTGGATTTAAATTAGAGAAAAAAAAAGAAACTGATAATTCTAATTCAGCTCTTAAAATAATTAAGAAATTCAAATATAAAGATAGTATAAGAATCACCAGTAAGTAGATGTCCTGCTTCATGAACAAGTACTCGACGTTTATATGGTGGCCAAAAACACTGGATCTGAGCAAGACAAGTGCCACCTAGAAAAATTGCATCAAACATCCCTAAAGCCAGTATTGTAGCTAAGTTAGGTCGTATGTCTACTCCTTGCGAAAGCAGAAAAGATACACCTCCAAGGAATCCAATCAACAAAAGCCTGGAGCTTCCAGAAATGCCCCATTTCTTTGGTGCAAGATTAGAAGCTGAAAAACACCAAATAAGCTTTTTAGAGCCCCTGAATTTGAGCAAGCAGTGGCAGAAGTTCTATAGAAAACTTACTAAAAAAGCAACTGCAACAAGGGATGTTCTCCAGTAAAATATCAAGCTTACAAGAGTAAAGTACTAATGAAAAAGCAAAAGTGTCAAATAACAAAATAGCCTAAAGAAATGTTTAACCTTCCAAACCAGTCGATTCCTTTAGAACTGTCGGTGTCACCTCTCTTGGTCCCTCTAAAACTGCATACAACAGATGGATAAGTAAGAAGATTCATTATAAGTTCAAAAGTTAAAAATAAAAGGCTTTAGCAATGTGTATTCAGGGAAAGAGAATCCTCAGGACAAGATGAAGCCTCTCTCAAGAAACTAAAGCAAATAAGCATGATCATGGAGTGTCTCACAAGGTGACAATTGAATTCTAGGACAACTGCCATTTCTATATATTGCACAGGACTGGTAGTTGATAAGTGGCACATGCCTTTTCCATCGTTGAATGAATATATTCACTCTGGCTTCAAGCAAACATTAGATAAATTTAAATGAGCTCACAACCTTGACTTTTGAAAGAACAGCTACTTCAGGCAACAGACATACCTCAAACTCCAAGGGCTTAGTCAATACTCAATAGTACCATTAGGTACAGCCTAAAAGTCATCAAACAGTCATTTTCTTCAGTGCATGCCACAAGATATATGAAGTGATATTTCAAGTGCTCTCGACATATTATAGAAGAGAATGAAATTATACTTTGCTCTAAACTCTAATCAAGGGTGTAACTGGCACAGAATGTGTTGGCCAAGGGTCATACAGGCCTGACTCGGCCAAAAAGACCCTGTGCCCAAAATTCATCTGTCTTTCAATCAGGAAAGCAACATGGAACCAGAATAAGTTTTCTCTGTTCAGCGAGTCTATCTTCTATATATTCCAGAAAGCCCAGTAACACGACACCATGTGTTTTTCTACCTCTGTATCTTTCCTACATGTTCACAATATTAAATTAAAGATTTATTTTGAAACCACATTAAAAAAAATCATTATCACTTGCATGCACAACATTACCAGGTTTTTGCCCTTTTAGTTTTTAGATTCCTGAGGACCCATCACACTCATCTTGTTTCCAGTAAAATGATCTCATTGACAGGTTTCTTCTTGTCTTCAACATCTGGCCAATAATATAGCATTAACAACTTAAAAGTTTGTCTAGAAATTCCTAAATGGAGTTCCAATTTTGGATATAACCAAAAGAGAGAAACAACTATTTTAAAAACTGAACCCAATCACAGGAGACAAAAAAGTATGATGAGTGCTAGGAATAAAATAAGTGGTCCAATTGCTAAAGAGGGTAAGAAATTAGTTTTTATCCAATGTGTATAACATGATCACCAGTAAAAAGTTCATGAGCAAACGAGAGATAGAACACCAACCAAAATGGTAAAATAAAACAGAATAGGAACATGGAGATTGATGTGATATCCTACTAGTCCCAAATTGCAAAAATAATTATATGTCTTCTACTAATGTCTAATAATATAAACTTAATTGTCGGCAGCTCAAAACTTAAGCTAGTTTAGGGCTTGTAATGGACTGACTGCAAGCTCGTCCATCTAAATACCTTCCTGGCACAATTGCTTGTAAAGCCTAGCTCAGTTTAGGTCCAAGACAGAAAAAATTAAAAATAACTTCACCCAGATAATATAAAAAACCATATTTGAATTAATTTTAATGTCTCTTACAAAATGGGCATATTAATGCCTTTTTTTTTTCCATGTGCTTCTCTCATGTTTTCACCAAATTCCCATCATCAGGATACAGAATCTATTGAAATAAGTGCTTAGCTTGAACCATGCCCTAGAATAAAATGAATCGTGTGAAAGAATGAAGAAACACCTTTGAGAGGATGTGGGTGGATAAATGTATGATCCAAGTAGGTAGCACCAACAGTATATGACATGAAAGGAAATAAGTAAGCAAGTGCACAAATCACTGGATTACAAAAACTCAGAGATGGACATTCAGTGGCTACCATATCATGAAATGCATATTATTCAAATTTAAAGTGTGAAAGAGCAACACTAGACTTGAAGGCTGAACTATCTACAAAAAGGAGTTTTTTATATCGCCTAACACAGAAATGCACAACTATTAGTAAGAAAACTATATTCTTCCTGTCTGTTTCTTCCAATAAGAGAGTACAACTTCTTATCACACTATGGTAGCAGCAATTTTGATTGATTTCTTTGGATAACAATGGCCCCTTCTGTTTCTTCTTTGCTCATACTCGATCGGATCTCTAACCCGTAATTTACATGATCAAACACCAAGTTGAACTTTAATGTAGATCACCAGCCTTCACTATGACTGATCCTTTCAAGTGCTTGCGAGGAAAAGCGGGAAAAACAAGCAAAGGATCAATTAAAGCAGCAAAAACTCATTATAATTACTCAAGTCAAACAACTTCATGAAGGAAGAACATGTACATATATATAAAAAGAGTAATTTTGAAGACATCTTCAGAATACCAATGTTCTTAAATTTCCCAAAATTAGGCAGGAACCCGCGGTCCTGAAGGAATGCGTAGGCGCTGCCGACGAGGCGCATGTCATCGGCGTTCAAGCAGGCGTCTAGCACCTCCCAGTCCCTTGCCGTCCTTGGGTAATCAGCGGGCACATACGAAACCGAACCGACCGAGGACTCCTCCGCCGGAAGAGGCTCCAGCTCCATGGACCTCAAGAACCGGAGAGCGCGGGCGAGGTCCTTCTCACGCAGGGCGTCCTCGTACTCTCTCCACTCCTTGAGGGCTTTGATCGGGAGTAGGGTAGGGTTTCTTCGGAAGGTGGAGGGCTTCCGAATCGGGAGCGAGATCTTGGTTAGGGCAACGGAGCGACGAAGCATCGGGGAGAGGGAAGGGAACGCAGAAGGCGAAGCCATGAGTGATCAAAGAGAGATTTTTTGTGTGTCGAGTGATCGACTTTGGTCCACTTAAAAGACTCCAACAGCGTCTCTGCATCAGACGGACATGATTGACGCTTCAGGTTTGCCGACAGACTATAAATTCCCCTTCGCCAAAAGAGCCTCTTTTTGCCTTCCCCAGACCTCCTAACCCTTCCAAATGCTAAAAGCCTCTCCTTTTGTGCTGGGTCGTTCTAATTCTCGTCTCCCGCTCCCCCTCAATAAACTTCACGATCATCGTCGTCGTCTTCAGTGCTGTTGAGTTTGAGCATCTAAAGGTGAAACTCGCGTCCTGTTGTTTGATACTTCCTCAGGACCTGGTGAACTCCTTCAACTGTCTTGGCAATCTGATGGATTGCATTGTAATGCCGCAATTTCTTTTGCCTTCTTGGATGACCTTACGACATGCATCAATGAACTTGTCATTTCATTTCCGGTTCTGCTGAGATTGGCCAATCTTTTCCTGTACCGATTAGCAGACACTGGGACTTCCATGGTTCATTTATACTCGCTTCTTTATTCCTCTCAGGGATCATCAAGTGGGATGTCTACTAAAAGTGAAATAGGCCTGGTAATGGTACCGTCACTGCAACTATTTCTGAACTATGGCTCGTCTTGATGACTAGAGAAAGGAAATGATGCCTCTGTTAGGGTTATTTAAGTTCCTTCTGATAAAGGAAATGATGACTGTTCATGAACTACTAGTCTTGAGAAGTAAATTCAAACCTAGTAGGTTTCATATTGCTCAAAATATATCATGAATCTTGTCCTGTACCATGTATGGTTTATTACTTTATTTTGCAAACAAAATTTTATCTTATGTGGCAATTTTGTTGCATAGATGGTTTGAATCTTCCTTATTTTGGGCCTCATGGACAGAGACTAACACATTTGAAATAAATTTGACTTTATATTGTTTATACATACATTTTCCTAAAAGCATGTGTAAGTTTTCTTGCAAGTGAGTTGAGCTAGATTTACAAGGTGTGTAAATTTGTACCAACTAAGCATGCTTAGAAATAATGTTACAAGTAAATCAGTTATCGGCTCTGTCTACCTATGCAAGCTGACAAACAAGAAAGAATCTAATGGATAATGGAACATTTGACTGATTCTTAACTCTCAAGCAGTTTCAGCTCTTAGGAAGATGCAGCATCATGGTTTTACTTTAAATTCCTTCTGATTGGTAGTTTGTCAATCTTGATCATGTTGCTATCAGCTACTCTGGGCTGTTGAAATTGAATGAAAGCTTAAACAAATAACATGTACTTAGTAATACAAATATGTAATCGGCTTTGGATATGTACCTCTATCTAGATGAGAGTACTCAATTCTGATTCTGATACTGTATTATTGATTCCAAGAAAAAGTATATTTTGGTTGTGGCACCTGTCTGAGCTGAACCAAATAACTTCACATTTCAGTGCATAGTTTAAGCTCCATAAAGCAATTTACATTAAAATTAAATTCAGGATTAGTTATCATCAGACTGAGTGCAATTGCACTAACAAAAAATTTGCCCGGTTCAGATTTTATTTCTAGAAACAACTGGCTTTATATTCATGTGAGACTACAGATATCTCCCTAATAGTTATAGAAAATGCTTCCAGAAATTGATGCGTTGTTATGATGTTTGAACATCAGTTTATGATGCTAGCAGTCAAATTAGTTCTCAAAAGTGCTGGAACACCCAAAAATAGTTTGGCATTTTTGTTTCCTGATGCATTTAGATTATTTTCAGTGCGCTTATAAACTGAATCTCTCCTTACCGGATGGCAGTGTATCTGCACATCTTATACTGGCTTTACTAGCTGAAGAGCCAACTGGAAAGAATATAGTGCAATGGTTGATGAGTTTGAAGGGCTGAAACTTGGCATGATGAATTCATGTAGAGTTCCAAAATGTGACATTCAGAGTGCAGAATTCATGGCTGAATCTGTTGTGTTCGACGAGATAAAGAACTGGTCCTTGGTTTGTCTGGTTCCTCGAATCATTCTATATCCACACTGCAGATCAAAACTTGGAAGCATGCCAGTGAACGAGCTGAAGGCTGAAACCCTACAGAGCCAATCCTGGGATAGATTACCGGAAACACTCAGCTGCTTGGCTTACTGATTCCTCAAGAACAACACAAAAAGATTGAGTGGTTTCAGATACTTCGTAGGGTTTCCCTTTCTTTTCCTTTTGTCTCTTTTTTGCTTCAAACTCGAATTTGGCACCAAGTTGTCGTTTCATCCAAATGTATAGCATATCAGACCTTTGTAGCAAGTTCAGCACAAGAAAGATTATTACAATACAGCAGTACAAAACTTCCAAGTCCTTGACATGTCTGTATTGTGAGATGTAGATTTCTGGTGCCATTTCGTTTCTCATTTGCTAGGAATCCTTTATTGACTTTGGTTGCTTTCTGATTAGAGAACCACCATAGCTGTGCTGGTGTTGATCTCCTAAAAAATGGTTGTAGTTTGATCTCCCCAGATTCCTTGTATTGCTTCCACACATCATATTTAATTGACAGGAAGTTCTTATGCCCTTACTAAAACAGTCTGTTCCATGTCTCAAGACTTCCTTCTCTTGTTGCTCCAAGTTGCATCCTGGTGTGTCATGTGTGGTTGACTTTTTGGTCAACCTCAAGAACTCTAAATCCAGAACAAAGAGAGAGAATTGAGTTCCTTCATATTATGAAAGAGAATTGACTTTTTAGTCTTCACAGAAATGGTTGAAGTTAGATCATCCACATATTATATTAAACTGAGGGGAAGTTCTTATGCCCCTAGTGAAATAAGTCGTTCCATGTCTTAAGAATTCATTTCTTATTCCCCTAAGTTGAATTTTGGCATGTCATGTCTGTTGACTCTTTGGTCAACTCCCAAGAACTCCAAACCCAGAACAAAGGAAGAAAAGAGAGAATTGATTTACTCAATAATTCTGCCATGTCATGTAATCCTTCACAAAGCTTATTATTATTAATGGTAATATTTTTATTATCATTATTTTTAATGATAATTTCTATATTATGAAATCAGGAGACGTCTTCTAGAACCGGTCACGGGCAGTCTCTGACATCCTATCCTAAATCAATCTTTTGATTACTCGTATAATGTACCTAAAGACTTACCTACTACGTAGTTGGTGCTCGTGTTGTGTTTAAAGTGGGACCCAATTTAACTGGGTGGTATGTTAGCTGGTAAACATAGTGTTCATTTCTTGGAGGTCACGAATGTGTTTTATAATATATGGTGAGAATCTATGAGCACCGAGTCCACGCGCGCGTCCTGGGTCGTTCGATCCTCCTCTAATCAGCAATCTCAACCGTCCACTTTGTGCGCCGGTGAAGAGACCACGAAACCGACAAGGGACGAGAACATTCTCGACCCCGCAAAGCCCACGTTAGCACAGCACCGCTATATCGACGCCCTCCCCCGCCTGTAAACCCCTCCACAAGCCTTCGTCAATCGATTCGATTCGATCGCGAGTCTTCTCCTCTTTGTTCTATTTTTACTAATCGTTCTCCATCTGTTTGATCGGATCGTGAGATCCTCTTTCCTTGTTTTCTTTTCGGTGGTTAATTTTGTGGAGAAATGGCGACGAAGAGGAGTGTGGGTGATCTTAAGGAAGACGACCTCAAGGGAAAGAGGGTGTTCGTGAGGGTGGATCTCAACGTGCCGCTGGATGACAGTCAGAAGATCACCGATGACACCCGTGTCCGCGCCGCGGTGCCCACCATCAAATCCCTTATGGAGCACGGCGCCAGGGTCATCCTCTGCAGCCATCTGGTCATCCTCTACCCCTTGATCAGCTCATGTCACCTGATTTAGCGTCTTTTTTTTTGTCTCTGTCGTTAATAACATCTGATTATTGTAGATCGTTTCTCTTTGTTGGCGCTTGATAGTTTGAGCTAAAGCTAGCAGCTAATGATCCTGCATGATTTTGTTTAGTTTTATTTATATGGAGATCTTCTCTTTCCTAATGTGGTCTCTGCATTTCTTCGCTTGTGATTTGATGTTAGCTTCTGGAAATCTATACCTTCCTGATTTTATCGATATTTGTTTCATCTGGACGTGTAATATGTTTCGCATGCAATAGAATTTGATCCCTTTTTTGATGCGATATTTTTAATTCTTAGAATGCGAGCCATTGTCATTTGAAAATTTGGATAATTCTGTTTTTACATCGTTTATTATTAGATTTACGTAGCTGAGCATATAAATTTCTGTTAGCCTAATAGGATTTTAATTCCTATGGGAGGATAAACAAAAAAGAAAAGCTTCAATGTTGTATCTCAATATGGAATTTATTATGAAAAACATTGTTTTCCAGCGTGAATCTATAGATACAAATGCTTAAGCTTTAGTATAAAAGCTACAAAAATAATAGAAATTTATGAATTGCATTGGATAAGAAAACAATGTGGTATTGATGGTGTATAAATTGATGACCATGGAAGCGTCATGTTTGAATTTTTTACACACGTTCTCTATTTTGCTATCGTTTTCTTTAAAGTTGCAGTAATCATGATATTAATACAATTGTTCAGGCTTTAGTATAAAAGCTAAAAATATAATAGAAGTTTAAGATTCTGCATTATCACAGTGCAACTTGTAATTCGCATTTAAGTATGATGCTTTTGAGTCAAATAAAGAAACAATCCTAAGGAAAAGTGTCCAAAAACTGAGATAGGATCTAGGAAGTTTTCCTATACTCATGGTTTCTTCAGATAACTTGCTCAATAAAAATTTGTTTACTGAATATTTTTTTTCTTTTAGCAGTTTCCCTTTGACTGCATTTCAGGCTAAGACTAAAGCTTGTCTTTTGCATTTCTTTTTATTCTACAATGGGCAGTGATACCATATTGTCTTAATATTCCATCCATACATCATTCTCGGAATATTCATGGCAAGATATATGCTTTTCTAAATCAAGCTAGGACCTCTCCTTCTGGTTGCTGCAATCAGAAAAATAGCATTAGGCAATCCTCAATAGCTGTTGTGGCTTACTTTTTAGTAAGGTTCATTCATGAAGTACACATTAGGCATAGGATCCACATGTTTCTTGCTGCAGATTACAGTATTTATAGTTCTCTAATATTCCCCCCTGTGAGAAGAAGTTGGTTTCGTTATACTAATTTATTGTGCCATTTCTCACAAACTTTTACCTTTGTAGACTTTATTTACCATCACTTTAGCTTTCTGTTTTTTATGGTTTACATGTTCACTTTCCATGTTTGATGCAGTACTATATGATGATGTGCTTTTTTAAGTCACCATGTCACATGTGCCCAACCAACATGCTCCAATGTTTGTGCAATTCATGCATTGTTTGTTCATTCAGATGTGAACTTATTTCAAATATTTTACCTAATGGAATTAGGTAAAATTTCTATTTTACCTAATGAACTTATTTCAAACATGCTCCAATTTTTCTATTCTCAGATCAATATGGAATTAATGGTGTGGTGTAATTTTTCAGGGCCGTCCTAAAGGTGTCACCCCAAAATACAGCCTGAAGCCTCTTGTGCCTAGGCTTTCTGAACTTCTTGGTGTTGATGTATGTATTGGTGTTCTATTCAAGTCTTCACCAAATTTGGACCGAGTTACTTTTGGGATCTAATTACTTGGTACTTACATAGGTTGAGATGGCTAATGATTGTATCGGTGAGGAAGTTGAGAAGATGGTGGCTGCATTACCAGATGGAGGTGTTCTGCTTCTTGAGAATGTCAGATTTTACCAAGAAGAAGAAAAAAATGACCCAGAGTTTGCTAAGAAGCTAGCATCGCTAGCTGATCTCTATGTCAATGATGCGTTTGGCACAGCTCACCGGGCTCATGCTTCTACTGAGGGAGTGACCAAATTCTTGAAGCCAGCTGTTGCCGGCTATCTAATGCAGAAGGTATTCACTAATCTCATAATGTAGCTTTTTAATTGGTTATTTAAATTGTGTGCAATTACTTTGAAGAATTTTTTTAATACTTATTGTGATTGGAAAATCCTGCTTATGTTTCTACTGAATATTAATAGTTTTCTTTAGTGTGAACAAATTCATGTCAGATGGTTACTTTTCTTTTAAAATGTTTTTTGTTTATCAAACTATAGTACAAACTGGAGATAATCCCTCTTTTTTCCCCTCTCAGGAGCTTGATTATCTAGTTGGAGCTGTAGCAAACCCCAAGAAACCTTTTGCGGCCATTGTTGGAGGCTCTAAGGTTTCAACTAAAATTGGGGTTATGGAGTCATTGTTGGAGAAGGTAGATCTCCTCCTCCTTGGTGGAGGAATGATATTCACATTTTACAAGGCGCAGGGGTACTCAGTTGGTTCGTCTCTTGTGGAGGAAGATAAGCTCAATCTGGCGACCTCACTTTTGGAGAAAGCCAAGTCTAAAGGGGTTTCTCTACTGTTGCCTACCGATGTCGTGGCAGCTGACAAGTTCGCTGCAGATGCAAATTGCATGGTTGGTCCACGTATGCCTTTTTGAATAAATTGAGCAAAATTTGACAATGCACAACCAACTAGGTATTCGTGGTAGCACCAAAAAGTGGTTAAAAACTCACCCTCTTGTTTAGTTTCTTGGTTTTAGTTTATTTTGCAGACTTTTGTTTGTAAACTTTCTGGTAAAAGGAGATGGAGGTCATACTTTGACTAATGTCACTGATTGGGATTGAATCATTGGCGCACTATCCAGGTGGAAGCTACAGTAATAGAGTGTCTAGTCCTCGTGCTGATGTAGATTAATAAAACTTTGGGGTTCACATGTTTGTCAGTTTGCTAAGACGTGATATAGGTTGAGAGACAAGGATGTTAGGTTCTTTAGCGAACATGGTTTCAGCAATATGATGACTTTGGTTATGGAGACCATAAATTATGTTTTGACATTGCTCTTGCATCGTCAGGTTGTTCCAGCTTCTGGCATCCCTGATGGCTGGATGGGTCTTGATATTGGTCCTGACTCCATCAAGGCATTCAGTGAATCTTTGGATACCACCAAGACCATCATATGGAATGGACCCATGGGGGTGTTTGAATTTGAGAAGTTTGCATTTGGAACCGAGGTAAATCACTGTACCAGATACGTAGACCAAGACATCAAATCATGCATTTTGTTCATATATGAAGGGCACTTTTTATTTCATTGTTCAGGCAATTGCAAAGAAACTGGCAGACTTGAGTGCGGCTGGGGTCACAACCATCATCGGCGGTGGTGACTCGGTTGCTGCTGTAGAGAAAGCAGGTCTTGCTGATAAGATGAGCCACATTTCTACGGGAGGCGGTGCCAGCTTGGAGCTTCTAGAGGGCAAGTCTCTGCCGGGTGTTCTTGCTCTTGATGATGCCTGAACTCGACTAATCATCTTGCTAGAGTTGTTTTACGGTGTGTACCTCTAAATTTCTCCACAGTTTTGTAGATGTGTTTCAATAAATGTGTTTCCCTAGGACTTGGGATGAACTGCCTATATAATCCAGTTTTCATGTCATAACCATGCAGATACTATTTGGCTGTTTTATTTTCCACTCCTTAATATGTATTACACCAAGACCATGCACGAAGATTTTTTTTACTGTGCGCACAACCACACACTTTGTTATTTCTCAAAGGGTGCTGATGACATATCTATTAGCATCTACCTTGTAATGATCCATAAACCTTGTCTTTGGCACTGGAGGTCAGTTGTAGGAGTAAATTTCAGCACCCATATATGTAAAAGTTATATAAAGTGAGAAGAGACTATTATTAGGTGCATTGTTTTTATTGGGCAAATACTCTGTTCAATATGTTTGCTAAAAATTGTACTTTCATCTTATGGTGAGTTACATTTACTAGATTCAAACAATATGGCAATTTAGATGTAATGAGACCAATGTCTCAGGGAAAATGTGCATTACAAAAATTCCAGTTGCATTATTCACATGAAGTAAGTACCTCCATCTCCAGCATTGTTTTGTATTAGGCTGTAGTATGCAACCCCAAATTCTAGAGCATGTACAGTTTTTGCATCTTAGTGGATATTAACACCAAAGTCTATATCTTAACATCGGTCTTCTAAATCAAATCCACACAGTAGAGCCTCATCCGAGAGAACCATGTGGAGAATAAGAGTAGCTCTAGAAATATATTCAGTTCAGATATGTGATAGTCCGAGGGCGAAAAAGGTTTGGTATCCAACTTCACCTCACTGCCTGTCTTATATCTTGGAGTTGGACTCCGTTAATAGTTGATGGGTTAGATTTAGATCCTGTGATAAAAGATGAAAGACTGTATTGGAGCTGATATATTTTTCTTTTAACAATGTCTTTAAATTCTAAGGAAGATTTCGATATATCATTTCTTACATCTCGATGGGAAGGGGAGTAACAATCGATTTTGTTATGTTGAGAAATATCATTATTGTGATTGAAGAATATCATAAAAAAATATTCAGCTCCGAACAGTATATGATTTTGTTTAAGATCTTGATATTGTTTTCCGCAACTACGGAAAACAATATCAAGAGTGGAAGAATCAACCATTCCGAATAATACAATTTTGTTTTACTTCTTACATGCTGTATGGTTGACTTCTCTAGCTTTCTCAAGCAATTGCTTGGAGCCGTATAGTTGACTTTGAAGCTCAACTTTCTCTCTCATGTGTCTCCCACACTAACTACTTCCAGTCGAGAGGGGGAGTTTGCATGGCCCCGAATGTTCCCGTTGATCAACTTGTTTGTAACGATGATGATTATATTTTCTTCGAGTCATTTGGTGAATCCAGATTATTCGAGCTTCAAAATTAGATTTAAGCTTTGATTATTAATAAGTCCTCGCGAAGAACTTGACTTGCATTTTCTACATCCTTATTAATGATCGAGTCAAAATTATATAAGAGTATAATTGCATTGTTGGTGTACTATATAATATTGAAGGAAAGTTCTAAATTTTATCTAATAATTGTTTACATTTAAAAAAACTAGTTTAGTAATATTGTATTATTATACTTAGCCTTAGTTGAGAGATTAAAATATCATTTTTATATATTTTGACATTTAAAATATTGATTAAGTATGATATGTTAGATCCCTTCTTATATGTTTTTTATATCTAAAATATTTATCAAAAGTTAATTTTATTAAATTAAATTACGAAGACAAATGTTGATAGTTCATAATGATAAATTATTATATCGGTAAAATGCCATAATCACTTATGTCATATTATCAATATCTCTAATTTAAAATATCCAAAATATCTATTTTTAAATTAATTTTTATTATTAAAATGTTTTTATTTGACTCATTTATAATTATTTTTTTAATAATATTTTTAGTATTTTATTAATATAAGTAATATCATATCTGATTGTCATTGTTCATAGATCAGTATGATATCATTTAAATTATTTATAATATTTTTAATAAGATCTTATCGTGTTTTTGTTGTAACGTTGAAAATATTATAATAGGCAAAAAAAATTTGATGGAAAATTAAAAAATATTTTTTTTAATTAGAAATAATATTTGATAAAAAAAATTTAAAAATAAAAATAACGATTAAGAATCACTCAAAATGCGAATATTCTCTTCCAAAAACAAAAAAGCGCCCCTCGGATCCAATCCGGCATTCCACGAAAATGCGGAATTGAAAGCATCCGACCGTCACGTGGAACAGCTGCTGCGCGAACACCTGGAAATTTAGAGACGTGTAGTGTTAGCTTTTTGGAAGTTTCGAACCACCACATTTTTATCCCTGCAATTACGCTATTATTCGCTGCATGGCTCGAAGCCACTAAAATCCCCCTCTTCCGCTCTTCTTCTTCTCTCTCTCTCTCTCTCGGGGCCATGGAAGCTTGACGACGGAAAACAACCCCCGAAAGAGGCCATAGAAAAGAAGGCAGAGCAGAGAAAGGCGATGGCTTTTCTTCCCAAGTTCTCCTCCCCGCCTCTCCTCCCTCTCCAAAAGCCTTCCCAGCGACTCGTCCTCTCTCCCACCGCTCGCACTAAGCTCGACTTCCCTCCTCCTCTTCCCTCCCGCGGCGACGCCGTGCAAGAGAGGCCGCCCGCGCATCCCCACAAGCCTCTCACCACTACGACCACCGCCGCCGGCTGCGGCGGCAACGGCAACAAGGACGACTTCTATCTCAACCTCGGGGTCGCCGTCCGGACCCTCCGCAACGACCTCCCCTCCCTCTTCTTCAAAGACCTCAATTACGACATTTACCGGTAGAAACCCTACCCTCGCATTTGAATTCGGCGTAAAGGTCGGATTTTGACGCCCCTCTGATTGGTTTGTCTTGCTTTGTATTGGGTTTTGGGGGTTTCCTCCAGGGAAGATATCACCTTGATTGATCCGCTCAACACTTTCCACGGCATCGAGAACTACAGGCTCATCTTCTGGGCGCTGAGGTTTCACGGCAGGATTTTGTTTAGGGAGATTGGGCTCCAGATCTTCCGGGTCTGGCAGCCGTCGGAGAACATAATCCTGATCCGGTGGGAACTGCAGGGGGTGCCGCGGGTGCCATGGGAGGCGCAGGGGAGGTTCCAGGGCACGTCGTGGTATAAGCTGGATAGGAATGGGAAGATTTACGAGCATAAAGTTGACAACTTGGCCTTCAATTTCCCTCAGGCACCGATCAGGCCGGCGGCTGTGATCGATTTGGTGGCTGCCGCCTGTCCACCGAGTCCTAGTTTGACGTTTTCCGATGGCATATTGGGGGAAAGCTTCTCGTTAGGTTCTTCCTCGTGGCTGGAGCTCTACCGGGCGGTGAGGAGTACACTGGAACAGGAAGGAAGCAGTCCGATAGGGATTGGGATTGAAGGTTTGATCACCTGTTCATAGCGTGGGGGCATCACGAGGTGATTATGAAGTATACATGTACTGCAAATGGTGAGTTCCACCTCACTAAAACTATATCATCGTTTATATAGGGAGAACAACAGTAGATAGATATCATGTGATTTCAGTCTCTTTCCTTTTGCAATAGTACCATTTTGTTCAATATAATTCTGGTATGACCTTAGTTGAGAATCCCTGTATTCAAGATCACTAGGATACTGCACGTGCCTTTCAATCATTATGAAAGAGTCAGCATAGAGTTCGGGTTGTATCATGAGGAGATTCATAAAATTATGACCTAAACTTCATATAATGGAATGATATAGGATGTATCCTTTTTTAACATAACTTCTAAACAAATATTGCCTTTAATGGGTGTATTTTCGAGGTTCTTTTGCAACTACCTTGTATTGTTTGTAAATTTCATGTAGCATGATTATTCCAGGCATACTTTACATTAATGTTATTGAACCCTTGATGAAAATTGAAATGGACAGCTTACTTGGTTGTTGATTTCATTGAGAATTTACGTGTTAAAGTTCTATTTAGTAAATCTATAGGAATAATTTTGAATCCAAGAGAGGACAAGCCAGTTGCATCCTTCTGTTGGGGACCTTTAAAGACTAGAAAAATTATCTTATCTACTTGGCTGAATTATAATGGCTTGTATTTATATTGTCAAGTCAATATCAAGCGTACGCACATGTTGAATTTGTTTTGACAGAGTACCAGTATAATGAACCTTGCTAGAGAAAATGATTCTGTTCTTGTCTAGTAGTTAAAACTGCAAAAACTACAAGCTTTTGCTTGAATGATCAGCCATTAGCTATTAATCCATATTAGGGATGTGGACAACAGTCCATACTAAGAAGTGGTGAAGTATGCTACCAATAGGCTAATAAGCACCTTGGAAGTCCTATCACTAATCAAAATATATGTGATGATTGGTTTTACTCTGTAATAATTTGGTTATGATCCCTGAGTTTGTGCACTAATGGAAGGATAACATGGAATTTCCTCATAATCTGCTTCTCAATTACCTCCAAGGGCATCTTTGATTGTTTACTTGGTTTAGTGGGTTATTATCGACATTTGGAACTCTAATAAGTGTTTCATGAAAATAGGAGTGCTTTCAGGGCCATATATGAAATTCTCTCTAAAAAATACTAGTGTAACATCAGATTTTACAATAACATAAAAATTAAAGTTTTTTTACATCATCCTAAGACCATATGAGATTATGTTTCAAATTTTCACCTAAGCTCTCTTTAATTTTCTTTTTTCGATGTATCATCATCTTTATCTCCTTGCCAAGCTGAACTGTTAAATATACACACTTGATACGATTTTTTAGCTATGATTCTATCAAATGGTACCATTTGATTGAATATTGCAGGCTGACCAAAGGAGGAAGATCATTGTCGCTTATTGTAGATAGAAAATTAGATTTGATTATGAAATATCTGTTCTATTTTAGTGGAATTTACATCTCAGATCTTGCAATGGAGCAATCTTTAAAATATTATAAGTACATTTAGTTCTGCTATATGTTTGTCTTGAAGACATTCCACATTGCTAGCAGTAGCCTGCTGCATGCTGTTCCTATAGTTGTATATGATTGATTCAATCCTGGTTTTGCAAAGATTGAAACATCAACTGTCTGCTGGCTTTTGTTACATATTAGAAGATTCTCGAACTTGAATATGTCAACACCCCAGTGTCTTGTTTCTCCTTGTAATTCCGTAACTTGTAAATCATAAATCTAGTTGGTTCCCCTAATATTCATTCCAACAAAGATTATTTGCTCATGAGATAAATCTGCAACTGATTGTATGGTAAGTTTGTATGTCTGTTTCATTCTAAACCAATAAGCAGATTTTGTGGATTTTATGATGAATGATGGTGAATGACTAGCTGCAAAAGGTTGAGAGTAGTAGTTTCATTAGCCAATAGTTATGCAGG
Organism: Musa schizocarpa; assembly: GCA_900464855.2. NCBI lineage: Eukaryota > Viridiplantae > Streptophyta > Magnoliopsida > Zingiberales > Musaceae > Musa > Musa schizocarpa. The sequence continues at coordinate 16,317,091 of LS990915.1, forward strand.
CATCCTTTGGACAAGTTTTCTTGACTAACTAGATAGATCTGCTTGTTGCAGATTTTAGACAATAGTTAATTGTGTACTTTAATTTACTGCTGAGAAGCAGAGATCCAACAATTCTACCTGTGTACACTTTCTTATCCAACCAGAGCATCATACTACCTTATAACCAGAGAAATAGAAGCACACAAAGTTTGCATTACTGTCCAGTATGGTTTGGTATTTATCGGTCCGATGAGTTGCCAATACATGAACCAAGGTAAACCAGGCACCACACCTGTCGTGAGTCGTATAGGGTTGGTACTGCTCGATACACCTGGTATAGGGTGGTATCACCCAGTACAGGATGGTATAGGCTCTGTACCAGGCAGTTTTATTAATCTTTTAGTTTTTAAGCTTTTTCAAAATTCAGTATATGTCGGTTCACCCAGTGTCAGTAGACCGGTACTGGACCAGCTTGATTTGGTCCGAACCATGATTGGTACAGTACCTGTATACGAAATTGTGAACCTTGGAAGCATTCTCACTTGGTCATCCTTGACAGACTCAGTTCTCTTGGCACATCCTGGTGGCACTTGCGTTCTGCTTATTCTACAATTCTGTCATCGTTCTCCTCACTGTTGTTGTTTGTGTTTACCCAAATTTTAGTTCCCAATAGTTATCTAGTTGTATCAGTTGAGAAAAAATTATGATGGCTCATTGTATTGTACCTTTATACAAAAGCTTTGCGACATTGTTAAACCTTTTAAATTCTATGATTCGTCTATTTTTGCATCTGCATTGAAAAGTGTCAGATATCACTCAAGATTAATAATCACAATTCTTTTTTGCTTCTTCAGATCCCGCATAAGGAAGTGTCATTAACTGGAGCCGCTTACGGATCATGTTACGATACACAAGATGTATACAGTGACAGTAGAAATTAGAAAATGGATCAAAATGTACAAATTATTTGAACAATGCTAGAATTTGATTTGTATGGAATAACTTGGTATTCAGCATGAGCAGGTACTCATACTGTGAAATCTGGATTTCATCCTGTAAAGTCTTTACTCCACTACAGTTTGTGTTAAACATCTACAGGAAAACATTCCATATCAGAATGCCGAGTTCATCTATGGTTACAGTTCTAATGATTTTACGCAGCGATTCGATAGCTGGATGTCTGCTGTTATATTGTGCTTTGCAGCAAATCTACCATCTCCTGTGCATACTTCATTCCTTGAAGGATAACAACACACTGTATCAATTATGACACCCATTCCTTCATAGAGTTATATTTGATTTGTCTCCTATCGTTGCTGCTAAAACTCACTCTAATATTAATTTTCCAAACCAAGAATCACTTCTGATTTGGTGTTCTTTAGTTGATTCATATTGAATTATTTGCAATCCTTCTTATTCTGATCAAGATTTTATCTGTTGTCTTATGTTTGTCGATCATTCTCTCACTATTCTCGTGTTAGATTTCACTATTGTTCTCACTATTCTTTAGTTGATTTGCTGACCACTGTCGCCTTCATCCCAAATGACCTCAATTTGATTCTCTCAATTTGCAATGGTTACTGGGACTAAAAGATGAGAGCTTTAGGAATACTAATTAACAATCCTAACAATTAGGATTAGATTTGTATGTTTAATTCTGAGTAGAAATCAAGTAGTAAAATTAAAATAATTAATCATCATATATACTATATTTTCATCAAATAGGGGTAGGAAAGACTATGGGAAAATGATGGTTCAATTCGATACGAAGAAAAAGATTGCTGTTTAGAATCATAGTGATAATTATAGTTTCACTAATGTTGATTATTTATTTGAAATCATGTATATTTAGAGTTCGATCTCTGATGACACTTTCTTTAGTTAGAGATAGTGATAGTGACAATTACTCTGTATATTTTGATATTAAAAACTAGATTTCTAAGTGAACTCGAAAAACAACTAATTAGTAGGGTTTTGCTGCATAGATCTAATAAGATACCTGAGCTCTCCCTAAGCCATTATGAGAATACATTGCTTTTGGAAAGGATGAAACCATTATGAGAATAAAAAATGAGAACACAATTATTTTGTGTCCTACTATGCTGAATTTGCTGTCCTTGTGACATTGATGCAGCCACATTATGCAACAATACGTTTGCTCATAACTCAGTTTACACTGAAAATAAAAAAGGAAAATTGAATTGATTCATAAGGGATAAATGGTCCACTATCATTCATCTTCATGTGTTCAAGAGAGAGGATCTTAAATCCATATTGGATCCTTTCCTAAAATAGGCCACCATAGCTTTGTTATCTATGTAAGTCCAGTGGAGTATCAGCTGTTGGGTTGGTCAAGACTACCTGCTGAGACAAGTAATTTCTGGGTTCAGTATTCTTACCTATGACCATCTGGTTGAGTTTATATAGTTCATCAATCACAATTTACATGGGAAGATAAAGCTAAAATGCATTGCTAACCAGTTATCATATCTAAGCAAAGTTCCATCTGCAGTACCACCATTTTTATCCTCCCCTCAGAGGAAGCACTGCACTATCAGGAATGGATGGCTTTAATCCCATTCCTGACACAGAATTGTTGCTTGACACTAATGATAAGACAATATTACAAATCTATCAAATCAAACCACATCTTTGTTGAAGAAGTTTTCTTATGCAGAAAATATAGATTAAAAAAGTTCAGTCAGACAAGTCAAAGAATGCAGAAACTAAAAGTTTATTTACAGAACCAAGAACCTAAAAAGCTTAGCAAGAATGGTATTTTCTAGAAAAAAGCAAGGAAATATGTCATTTACTTTCCTAAACCAAAATCCAGGCAGGTATTGCATATAAACTTATTGTTTTGACAACACATTGACCTGATTTCATATTTATAATATACAGTTATTTATTGAAAGACAGAAGAACATTGATGGAAGGCCAAAAGCCAACTTGCTTCACACACTGCCATTACTGAGACCTGCATCCTGGATAAACATTTTGATATAGTTATCGATTCACCTTCTTTTCCAGGTACTACATCCATCATCATTACCATCTTAGTTACCTTGAGTAAAGGTTCTTGGATGGTCAGACAGGTGCATCAGCATAAGATGGGTACTTGTGAAGAACACAAACTGGATCCCCGACAGCAATAGATTTCCCTCTGCCTGTTGGTGAGAGTGAATCTTTGCAGATCAAATTCTGTCCAAAGAAGACCTACATTTTTTTTCAAATATCATAAATTTAACCACCGTGAAATTTGACTTTAGGTTAACATTATGGCATATTGGTTTCAGATTATCCAAAAGAAAAAATGGTTCCTGTTTACTGCAAATATCGTCATGTGTACCGAGGATCACATATCTATGTGGAACGATGACTTGGTACGCATACAAAGTAAAGAAGATTTTACCTTCCCCTTCTTCTCCTTTAAATGCAAAGCATGGTCTGACCGAAACTTCATTAGAGTTTGCGTTGGCTCATTCCCCACACTTCCATTCTCTTGGTTGATAGTTGGTACCTGATGAAAATGACAAGAAATTTATATTGAATCTTAGAGATAATCTTATCTATGTTCACTGTTTTCAAGATGTTAAAAAAACTACTTATCTAAAACATTTCAGGACAAAGTCAATGTTTTTAATGATATTAGCCAACAGAGATATTTTCTTCTAAAAAGGTTTTCTAACTTCAGTGGAGCACTGAATCACACAAGTGGACATACATATATGTATTCAAGGACAAACATTCTAAATCCAGCATAAATTGAAAAGCTCTGATCATCAACTTAAAGGATGATAGTTTGATTGATCATTACCAAGAATACTATGGCATCGCCCTAGTGGAGCATTTTCTTCTAAAAAGGTTTTCTAACCTCGGTGTAATCACACACTCGGGCATACATATAATTCATAGACGAACGCTATGAATTCAGCTTAGATTGAAAAACCTCTAATCAGCTTAGATTTGAAGAGGTTTTGAATTCAGACATTAAAGAGGTCAATTTTTTGCTGATTTGTTCAAATTCTAATGAGGAGATTATCCTCTAAAATCATTATTCTGCAATCACAATGCACCTGAGATAGGGCAGAAAGTGGATTAGAAAATATTCACTCTTAGTCTGGATTTATATTTAGAGAAAAGTTATATTTCGATTCAGAATTGGATATTCAATTTTTCAAACAAAATATAGAATTAGATTTGTATCATCATACAAATGCATCTACCATGGTGACACTAGACAAAGATGACAGTGTGAGCAACTGAACTTCAATTTTCCAAACAACTTGGGGACTAAGGACCCAACTTGAGCCTCCAAAATCACCTGGCCAAGGTGGTTTATGGTAGTAGGAACAAGTTCCAGTAGACTGTCAGGCTAATTTAGCCTGAGTTGGCCATAGGTCACATTCTATCAATAGGTAATGAGGCCAAAAATAAAAAACCTTCACTTCGTAAAATCTGCCGTCATTAAGTGTATCTTCCAGAAGTGTTTAAATGAAGATGGATTAGAGCACTCTGCTTCATATTCTTCAACAACTAAAAATCCCATAAATACAATTATATTATTGAAAACTTTTTTTTTTTTTCCTTTTTAACTTCAACATTACTCATTTGTTGAGAGATGGTATTGGGTTATATCAATAAAGCCTGAAAATTAGACATATTCCCATAATTGGTCTTTGGCTCACAGTATACATCCAACCTAATTATTTTGAGCTCCTGCATCTTACCGTAAGTGATCGACATATTTTCTTTTGAAGAAGTTCCAATTCTCTTTTTCTCAAGATAGGGTTCCCTAGTTAATAAGAAATGTGAAAATGACACTATATAATTTACTTTATGGAGGTCACCAGCAAGAACAACTGCATTTATCACATTTATCAGGAGCCACTAACCATCCAAGAGATTTCATATGGCTCTAAAATGAGAAGTATTACCCTTTCTATTTGAGGTAAAAAAATTGCAATTATATACTTATATTGACAGACTGAAAGCTCACGGATGAAATATACTTATCCACACTCTGATAATTTAAATCCAAAAGCAAACACCGATAATATCTTACAGTAATAATATAAAAAGGTCGAAGGAACAGAAGGCATGTTACCTTACAGCGTGCACATAACTTAACACCACAGAATGTTAACTTGTTTATTTTTATTTCTTTCCACAGGTCCTCTGAAAATGGATCACACCCATCAACAATGATACTGACAAATTAAAATTTGAAACTCGTAAGTCCCTGAAGAATACTGGTGATGGATATGGTTAGGTGCAACAATCCAAAATTATCAATTAATAAAATGATATGACTGCCAAGTGTATTTTTGATTTAAAATAGGATGTTATGTATATATTACTTTCTTACTTTGCTCTGAAGCGATTTACTGATAATGGTTCTTCCAGAAGCTCAGTTACAGAATTAAATGATCCCTGCATATGATATATTAAAACAGAAAGCTGAGTTTTGCTTTAGTATAATATTAACATTTGAAATCTTGCAGTTTCACATTAAAGAAATCTAACCTGGGATGCCAATAAGAAAGGAAACTCATCAGAAAATGCAGTTTTGTATCCCTGAGCGTAATCGGGGTCCACAGCTCTAATTTCTGATACTGAAAAATTAACATCACAAGGAAATTTTTTAATCAGCTCCTTCAATATGTTGATTGAATAGACATGATAATAACATTTTTGCAAAAAATAAGGTAAGAAAAGAATTAAGATAACAAGAAAAACCTTACAATTTAAGATAACAGTTGTGGTTTGATTTAGTTAGTATATCTGAAATTCAACATTCATGACTTTTTCCAGGCAACCCTTGATACTAGTTTATGAAAATGGTGCAAGGTAAGAACATTTTCAATAAAATAATGTCGGACATAATATGATAAATCTATCAATTTTACAATCATATATATTATCTCATTGTGAACTACCTGCACATATAACTTGGCTTTTCAGGATGAAGTCAGGTTTCACCGTCATCTTTTAGTTATTCTAAACAGTAAATTGGCCGAGTCACTTAAGCTCTTCCCATTAGTTGAACTGCGGTTGCAATTTTTTTTTTACTTGTCCTAAGCTACTTTAAGGCGGTTTGGAAAAACCCTGTGTGCCCACTACCTGTGTCCCTATATCAAAGGAGTTTTACATGGTATTAAAGAATTAATGTTCTTCAAAGTGAGCATTAAACCATGTAAGTCACTATCCCTACAATGCATGTCCCTCCTGATATTTCCTTTTTTTATAGGTAAGAAAACACACCATTAAAATTCAAGTTCTATCATTTTTAGGGTGAAGATATGAAAACCTAAGACACAACTCCTATGACAAAGAAAAATATACAGATGACATTTGTAACAAGAGGCACAATTTAAAAATATCGCTGAACAGAAATATACAAGTCATATTCAAAAGCAGACTAATTTTCATAAAGAAGATTTAAACAACATTCTCTTTACGTAATTCCACCTCAAGATGAGCATGTGGTTACTAAAACTTGCATACTTCATCAGTTAAAAGTGTTTGAATATTTTTAGTAATATCATAAATATATGGATTCAATTAATTCTTTTGAACTTTGAATGAATTACTCAAGGCCTATAAACTCTATAGAGACCATAGCATTATATGTTAGTGACTTAGTCCTATTTCTCTAGTCCACTGATTTTGTTGCTTTATAATTTTGATAATTTGATATTTGCCTAAATATCTAGGAAATCCTGCCAGTCAAAGCCTACAAGTGCTTATAAGGATCTCCACCTTATTTAGTTTTATGACTCCGATCTACAAGTTCAAAAACTGCACTAAGCTTCACATAATAAAAGAGTGAAATTTTAACTACTATTGAATCATATGTAAACTGACAAACTAACATTATTATGCATGGATGACAAGTGCTCATCAGGTGAAATGTAATCATAGCACTGAACTAGCAACAGAATATTTTCCACACAACTAAACAATACAGGTACAAACATGCCAAGTAAAATCAGTATTGCCGAGGGGAGAACAAGAATGGCAATATTAGCCAAGTGGATTAGAAATTAACATCAACTACATAGATGCCATATTACGTTCCCATTCAGAACCTTGATAATTTTTCCAATTAAAAACCCTTCCTAGCATCAAATATTATGGGACTGAATAACTTATAGCATTGAAAGAAATAAAAGAGCATTAGAAAATAAATACCAGTATTAAAACGGACTAGACGGCTTGGTTTTCCAAGATACTTGGTAAACCACTCAAATGCTTCATTGCCTTCATCAAGTGCAGAGCCAGACCACTCCCATACAGATATGTCATCAATGGCAGCATGTTCTCTATTCAAAGGAATCTTCAGTGGCTCCATCTGAGGTGCCTTTATAACTGCAGAAAATGTAGATAATATAATGCTCGCAAAGAACATACCAAATAAGTATAGTTGTTACTTAAAACAGAACATCAAATCATATTGTTCACCACAAAAATAGGAAACTACTGAAAACTTATGACCAACATTGTGGCAAAGTGCATCAATACCATCTTTCTTTTTTCCTTTTTGTGCAAAGGCAAGATAAAAAGGCAAGAGTTGATCTTAAGATAACATTATCAACAGTCAAGATTTTTATCAGAAATGCTAATTGTCATCTTAAAAAACTTTTAAATTAGCTTTGTACACTACGACCAAACCAATATTTTAGTATATAAATTTATTGGATGGAGTATGAACCCTCAACCTTTTGGTATATGAGTTACATGTTGGAGAATCTAGGACGACATCACATGCGCAGCGAAAGAACAGAAAACAAAATTCCAGAATTCCCACAGAAAAATAAGATTTCATCATCATACAAAGATTGGTACGTAAAAAAACCCGCAAAACCAAAAAACTACGTGCATAAGAAAGATGTGTTACCTAGGGAGATCGTAGATCCCTGAAAACCTACAGATCTATGGGAGAGGATGATGGAGGTCAACTGTCCTCCTCTCTAGCGGTGATCCACACGACAGGGCCTACGAAGACGCTCCTCAAATCGCTGCCCAAATCTCTTCCTCGCGCACACCATGCAATCAAGAAGGAGCTGCCCCTTCTTGTTGTCCACACTATCACGGATAAAATGGTAACTGGGGTGTTCGATGTAATGCTTATGTATGTTCGTGTCTTTCGGTTTTGTTTATGCTTTGTACAACATATAAAGGGCTAGCAGTAGGCCTAGCAGCCCCATTTTCTTTGGTTTTGGTGGCCGTCCTAAGCTTGCAAATAAATGTTGTGTCATGTGGGCACTTATGGAGATTTTAGTATGTGGTAGACCATTTTGGACCATTTGTTGTGCGACCGTTCAGTGCTTATAAAGTATGTTTGTAATTTGCATTGGCTATGAAGTGCTTGCTGAAATAATTACTTGTGGATCTCGAGTAAGACGTTTTCTGTAACCCGTTTTCTCTTTTGTAGGTCCTAAGGGACCATAGGAGGTTTCGGAGAACCTGATCTTTGCGGACGAACACGCAAGGGTGCCACACGACTTAGGCAAAACCAACAAGTCCATGACAGATGGTATCAAAGCCGGACAAGCACTCATAGAAACACTTGGCATGCAAACGTGGGGGACCTAGCGGGGCTGCGTTGAGGGTAGCCAGCACGTGCGATCGTTTAGGGGAAAACAGGTTTGGAGATGTAGGAAAAAGGAGTCGTTCAGAGGAGTGGGCATTTGAGATTGGTATGAAGAATGACCAACCCTTCACGTAAGAGGCACCACGATGTCACAAACGATCGTCGCGCACTCACAACAATTTCGTTCAACGAACCATTCGTCGCTTTTGCTGTTGAATCTCGTATTTTGATGATGAAACTAATTGATAGTATTTTTGATTTGATCTGCATTTTGAGTGACGCGGGATGCTTTGATCAGGATGAGACAATTAAAGCAGGAAGAATCATGTTGGGTCGGAGAAAAACATGTCAGAAGATTGGACGTCGGGCCGGAGGATCGGTCGACGTATCGACAGAAGGCTTCGGGCCATGGATTCGAGCATCGGGCTAAGAAGAGTAGATATTGCGCTATCGGAGTTGTGGAGTCAATTGGCCAATTGGGAAATAGGCCGCAAGAGAGGACGATGCGCCGAAGAATCGGACGAAGCGTCGATAGACCAATGACATGCCGGACAACATGATTCAAGCTTAGTAATAATTGTCTAGATTGAAGTGTGTTTTACATGTGCAGGATTAACTACGATAGTAAGGCATGAAGCAAAATGAAGTCCCGGAGTCATGGACGCGATTTTGTTGGGAGTTCGAGAGTTCGTCGGAAGTCCAAACGTTCGTCAGAAGTTCTGTAGGAACCAGCCGAGAAGTCCAGGAGCTTGCCGAAAGAAGCTCATCGGAACTCACCAATAAAATCGTCGTGAAGTCCAGGAGCTTGCCGGAAGTCCATTGGAACATTGCCGAGAGATCGTCGGAAGTTCGCCAGAGGATCGCCGGAAGAAACCAAGACCTAGGGACTTGTTTACTTAAGTATACCATAGATTTCGTAGTTAGCACGTAATTGGGATTGGATTTCGGCCAACCCAATTAGGGCCAGTTGGGCCCATGTAAGGACTGTGTTGGGCTTAATGAAAGGCCCAAACAGTGACCCAAGAAGTGGCACCGTCGTGGCATAGTCTCCGAGACTGTGTCAGGCGGTGGTACCGCCGATACCGCCCAAACACAGCCTACGAGAGGCTGCAGGCGGTGGTACCGCCCAGTGCAGTGTCAGTGTCAAACTGACACAGGCGGTGGTACCGCCTGGACCCAGGAAACCCAGGATAAGATGTTTTTAGGCTCCAAGTTTGAATCAACTTGAAGTCTATAAATACCCCTCTCATCTCTGGTTAAAATACACAAGTACAGAGAATTTAAAAAGGGAAAAACGCTATAGAAATCTCTTGTGAGAATCCTCCTTTAGCCTAAGTGTTAGAATAGTTTGAGAGAAGTGAGTGCTTGTAAAGGTTGACTCCTAAACCTGTGAAAAGGAGAAGAGGGGTGTAAGAACGAGGTTGATCTTCGCCTATTAAAAGAAGATCGATAGTGGATGCCAGTGGCCTAGACGGAAGAGGAATCGGAGGAGTGGATGTAGGTCACGACGACCCCTTAGTGGATGCCAGTGGCCCCCCCCCTTAGTGCCGACCCCTGTTCCTAAAAATTGGTATCAGAGCCGTGTTTTCTCATTTGGTTTAACACCCAAAGAGATGGCTCTTTTCGGCTTTCAAGAGGGTCACTCTCTCATTCGTCCTTCGTTTTTCAATGGGACGGACTACACATACTGGAAAACTCGAATGAGAATTTTCTTGCTTTCGATTGATTTAAACTTATGGAACATTATCGAATCCGATTTTAAAATGTCTTCTCTTCCAATGAAAGATTGGAATGATTTGGAGAAGAGGCTTTTTCTTTAAATGCTAGAACTATAAATGCTCTATTTTGCGCCTTAGATAAAACTGAATTTAATCGGGTTTCTTTGTGCGAAACGACTTTCGATATTTGGCACATTCTTGAAACCACACACGAAGGCACAAGTAGTGTTAAGGATTCTAAAGTTAATTTTTTGATGCACGATTTTGAACTGTTTCATATGAAACCAAGTGAAACCATTGGAGACATGTACACCCGTTTTACGGATGTCGTCAATGGTTTAAAAGTACTTGGTAGAAATCTTTTGGATTTTGAACTTATAAACAAAATTTTACGTTCTCTTAATAAGAATTGGGATTCAAAAGTAACGACAATTCAAGAATCAAAAAATTTAAATACATTTTCGATTGAAGAACTAATAGGGTCTTTAATGACCTATGAAATGACGTGCAATGCACGTGAAGAACTCAAGAACAACCTTTCAAAGAACAAGAAAGATTTCGAACTAAGAACAATCAAAGACCACTCGAGCATAAGCTCAAGTGATGGTGAACATGAACTTCTCACTATGAAATTTAAAAGGTTCACGAAACAAGAGTTAAATAACAAAAATAAACTTAAAAAGAATGCAACTACTTACTATGAACGCAAAAAAGAAGGAAGCTATTTGAGATGAATCGAGCTCCTCCGAAGACGAAGAGAAAATCAACAAAGGCGAGGTGACAAACTACGCCTTAACGGCTTTCGACGACGAGGTAATCAAAATGCCTTTAATTTATTTCGAAATTACATGATGTTTTTTTATAAGTTATTTTTAATTTAGTTTAATTATTTTTCTTGAAAAGTACATGTTTAATTATGTAATGAAAATGCTAAAAAATTAGGATCATGCTAGTAATTTTAAAAATAATTATAAAAATTATATGTTTTATGATAAACAAACAAAATGATTTTGATTAAAAATGTCTCATGAATCATGCTTGATGAAATAATATAATGATGATTTAATATCATGCTTAATGAGTTTATATTTAGAAATGATGCCTGATGATCTTTGCGATTTTTACCGTAATGAAAGTTGCTTTTTTTGTTTTAAAAATGATGCATGTTTTAATTTGGATAAATGAAAAAGGTATATTTATATGAAATAGTGTAAGTGCCATGCTTGACGATTGTATACTTAATGATACATAATGATGTAATAAAAATATTAAATATTTTGATACCATGATTGACGAGTTTATGCATGAGACTTTAAAGTTATACATGATGATTTTTGTGATTTATTGATCTTGATGATTTCTGTAAAAAGAGATATAATTTTATAATAAATCTTGTACTTTTGTTTTAAACGATGATATATATTTTGATTTGGCATAAAAAAAAGGGACAAAGGCCTGCTTGTATATAACAAACAACTAAAAAGATGAAATCTTTCCCCTTAAAAAATGATTTTAATTTGACGATTTAAATTTAAATAAGTTTTACTTAAATCATGATCTTGATCTCTTGGAATAACTTGAGATTTTTTTTTAATCAAGATCTCTTCTTTATACTCCTACAATTTTTTTTGGTATTTTATTTAAGAGGAGATTTAATATATGAATTATGTCTTTTGGTATTTACATGATCTTATCTCTCATGATATGATTTATTTTTGTATAACTCCTTGTATTCATCACCCAATTAATTTTTCTGAATGTGATGAAATAAAAATATGCATGAAATATGAGATGCAATGTAATTTGACATTTAGATACCATCATGATTTAAAATGCTATGATCTGTTACTAAAGTAATGTATTATAAATGTTGATTTAATGTTTGGTATCATGGATACTTTAAATGATGAATTTTTGGTATCACGATCAAAATATTGATAAATGCTTAAAAATTTTAATGTCTTAGTATCATGTATAATATGGTCATAATGATGATTGATTTATATTTTTTGGGTATCATGCATGAAAAATGAAATGTAAAGTTTTAAATTTGTGTATGTTTTAATTTGAAACTATTATGATGCACAAACATATTGAAATAAGATTGATACTTTACCTTTGTCATGCTTTGAAAATTGTTGTAAAGGGAAAAAGAGACAAAATTGTATTCTTCCCTTCTTTTTGACAATAACAAAGGGGGAGATAGCTAGCTTGTACAAGTCAAGAAAATGCAAAAACTTACAACTTGCACATTGCTAAAGGAAGAAAGAATCGCTAGCTTGCACACTTCAACAAGAAAGCTATCTTGCATTTGCTTTTGAAATATTGCTAGCTTACATTTTTTAAAATGATATAAAAATTTGCTAGCTTGCATGATGTAAAACTTGCTATCTTACCACCTTGCATATCTATGATGATAGTAAAATTGCATGATGATAAAACTGGAGATTATGTTAATTATGCAATAATTTGAACTTCTATGTCCAAACACTTGATAGTTGGAACTTCTTCTTTTTGTTAATGACAAAGGGGGAGAAGTATAATTATGTTATGCATGATACGTGCTGCAAATATTCATGATGAAATTTGCAATAACTTGAATTCAGGTTGAATTCAAGGTTCTATCAATATGACATATTGATGGGGGGAGTTAAGGTTAACTACGTCATCAATTTGTTGTCATCATAAAAAATGGGGAGATTGTTGAATTTTGTATTTTGATGATAAAACCAATTGATAGTATTTATGATTTGATCTGCGTTTTGAGTGACGCAGGATGCTTCGATTAGGATGAGACAATTAAAGCAGGAAGAATCATGTTGGGCCAAAGGAAAACATGCCAGAAGATTGAACGTCGGGCCGGATGATCGGTCGACGTATCGACAAAAGGCTTCGGGCCATGGATTCGGGCATCGGGCCAAGAAGAGCAGATATTGTGCCAAGGATATCGGAGTTGCGGAGTCAACTGGCCGATTGGGCAATAGGTCGCAAGAGAGGACGATGCGCCGAAAAATCGAACGAAACGTCGATGGACCAATGACATGTCGGACAACATGATTCAAGCTTAGTAATAATTGTCTAGATCGAAGTGTGCTTTACATGTGCAGGATTGACTACGATAGCAAGACATGAAGCAAAATGAAGTCCCAGAGTCAAGGACGTGATTTCGTTGGGAGTTCGAGAGTTCTACAGGAACCAGCCGAGAAGTCCAAGAGCTTGCCAGAAGAAGCTCGTCGGAACTCGCCAAGAAGATCGTCATGAAGTCCAGAAGCTTGCCGAAAGTCCGTTGGAACATTGCCGGGAGATCGTCGAAAAAAACCAAGACCTAGGGACTTGTTTAGCTTAAGTATGCCTTGGATTTCGTAGTTAGCACGTAATTGAGATTGGATTTGGGCCAACCCAATTAGGGGCCAGTTGGGCCCATGTAAGGATTGTATTGGGCCCAATGAAAAGCCCAAATAGTGACCCAAGAAGTGATACCGTCGTGACACAATCTCCGAGACTATGTCAAGCGATGGTACCCCGCCGGTCTGGACGGTGGTACCGCCCACAGCCTCCGAGAGGCTGCAAGCGGTGGCACCGCCCAATGTCAGGCGATGGTACTGCTAGACTAGGCAGTGGTACCGCCCAATGTAGTATCAGTGTCAGACTGACATTGGCGGTGGTACCGCCCAGACCTAGGAAACCCAGGATGAGATGTTTTTAGGCTCCAAGTTTGAATCAACTTGAAGCCTATAAATACCCCTCTCATCCCTGGTTAAAATACACAAGCACAGAGAATTTAAAAAGGGAAAAACGCTGTAGAATCTCTTGTGAGAATCCTCCTCTAGCCTAAGTGTTAGAAGAGTTCGAGAGGAGTGAGTGCTTGTAAAGGTCAACTCCTAAACCTGTGAAAAAGAGAAGAGGGGTGTAAGAAGGAGGTTGATCTTCACCTATTAAAGAAAGATCGATAGTGGATGTCAGTGGCTTCGATGGAAGAGGAATCGGAGGAGTGGATGTAGGTCACAACGACCGAACCACCATAAAAATCTGATTTGTGTTTTATTTGTGCAATTTACTTTAACTACAAACCTCCGTACTTGCTTTACATCCACTACGCTTTTCCGTACGCTTTCAAGCTATCTTTATGAGATCGATTTTCAATGAACGAAAGAATTTTCAAAACCGACATATTTTACCGCTGCACTAATTCACCCCCACCTCTTAGGGCCGACCCCTATTCCTAACATTTACATGCTTGAACAAAGACATGGCAGCCTGTTTTGCCTTGGTTTTATGTGTTTTTGCTTGTAAAAATACATGTTCGAACAAGTTGTAGCGCACAGTGCGATTGCTCACCGCGCAGGGTCAAAAAACCCCAAAATGGCTCCGTTTTCGCGTGCCGCGGGTTGTTTTCTGCAGCCCGTTGCACCGCACGAAATGTTAGCCATCTCAGCACCCTAGAACCCCCCGGGTGGCATAGGGCTGGATGGGGCTTCGGTATATTGTTAGGCATTGAAAAATCTTCATAAGTTCGCACGTTGACTTGACAAGAACTTGCCTTCGCGCTGCACCCGATGAATAGTTGTTTGTGGACTTGCAACTATTCGTTCTACCTTCTAAAGTCCTTGTTTTCCTCCTTTCTCTCTTTTCTCTAATGCACACAAGGTGCTCGCTGAATTGCTTGTAAAGCTTCCCTCTTCGTGAGACATCGGGACTTGTCCGTCGCTCGTTCTTCGAACTAATGAACTTTCTCTTTTACAGGTCCTTCGGGACCTGAGTGAGGTTGCAAACTAGCTGACCTTTGCGGATGCATATTGCAAGGGCACGTCAAGACTTAGGCAATCCCAGCTAAGTCCGAGAAGTTGGCACAAGGGTGCTTCGCAACTTAGGCAACTCAAGCTAAGTTCGCGTCTTAGCCGCGAGGGTGCCTCACGACTTAGGTAATTCCAGCTAAGTCCGTGACATTATGGTATTAGTGCGAACAAGCAATTCGAGCAAACAGCAAAGGAACTTCGCAATTCCGCCATGGCAAAGCATCGTGGTGAATCAAGCAAGGCGGGGCAAGCCGGACCTTTGCCCCAAGCAGTTGCAGGTGGGCTGCGCTACTCTCCGCAAGCGGAGGAGGCGCAATCTAAAGCGCCAACTGGGAAGAAGAGACTCACAGCGGCGGAAACCCGCTTGGATGTTCTTGAAGCGAGCTTGGAGGAACTCTACCAAGGCCAGCGAAGGCTTATTAAGGTAGAGAGCTCGCAAGAAGAAGTTGAATCCCGAATCGACAAGGTTGAGGCCTTAGTCGATCAACTGACGGATGATACTGAAGACTTCGTGCAACATTTACACGAAGTCGTGGCGTAACCCACTTCTAAAGTGATAGCTCTCACACGGGCACTAAATGCGGGAGGGAGCAACACCCGCATTGCATCGCCACAAAATCTGAGGGCACCTGAGCCTTATTGCTATGGAGGTGCTAGGGATACAAAAGAGCTTGAGAATTTCTTGTTTGACATGGAACAGTACTTTCAAGCTACAAGGCATGATTATGAAGATACCAAAGTTTCAATAACAACCATGTATCCGAACGAGGATGCAAAACTTTGGTGGCGAACCCATTGGGAGGAGATCCAACAAGGTCGGTGCAAGACGGACACATGGGAGGACTTAAAGTGGGAGTTGAGAACTCAGTTTCTACCTGAGAACACAGAGTTCGTCGCAAGGAGGAAACTAAGATAACTCCGCTAAAGTAATTCCATTCGAGACTACGTTAAGCAATTTTCTGCATTAATGTTGGACATACAGGACATGTCCAAAAATGATAAGCTATTCAGCTTACTCGATGGTTTGAAGCTTTAGGCTTAACAAGAACTGCATCGAAGGAATGTTACCGATGTGATCGGGGCAATTGCTGCCGCAGAAAGGCTCACCGACTTTGTTTCCTTTTAGGACCCGGGAAAAAGAAAACAATCTTCAGGAAATCACCTTCCAAAATATTCTCGAGGGAAGGAGTCCGGAGGCGAACAAAGGAAAAAGAGTTCCCACAAAGGGCCAAGCTCAAAAGGTAAGGCCTCGAAGACTGGCGGATGCTTCTTGTGCGGAGGGCCGCACATGGTGAGGGAGTGCCCATAAAAACAGGCACTCAATGCTTTAACAGCTTCCATCCACCCCCCCAAATCAGACAAGGACAAAGTCGTCACCTTTAGTTCAAGCAGTTCAGAATCTAGCAGTAACGATGAGTAGTCGCAAGGTCCCTGAATGGGAACAATGCGTTTGTTAAATGCATTGCGAGGTCAAGTGGGGGAGAACATGAAGGCAAAGCCATTGAAAGCAGGGAGTAACGAGCTGATGTATGTGGACATTAAGCTCATCAATGGCCAAACAACCCGTGCAATGGTGGATACGGGTGCAACCCATAACTTTATTGTCGATCGAGAAGCAAAGCGACTTGGGTTGATCTTGGAGAAGAACCCAAGTTGAACGAAGGCGGTGAACTCGGAGGCCAAGCGAATCTCCGGGTTGGCAAAGGGAGTTCCCATCAAGATCGGAACGTGGCGCGGGAGTACTAACATGATAGCGGTGCCACTGGATGACTTCCAAGTGATTCTTGGAATGAAATTCATGCACACAACGAAATTGGTGCCAATGTCATTCCTAAACTCCCTCTGCATAATGGGAGGTGACGACCCCTGTATGGTTCCCGTCTTTCGGAGAGGAACCAGGGACCCCCAACAGATATCGGCATTACAACTAAAGAAAGGGGTACGAAAAGGTGAACATTCGTGACTGCTATAAAGCTAGAGCCACTTGACGAGAAGGTCATTCATGAACCGGTGGCTAACGTCCTAAAGGAGTTGACAGACATTATGCCACCCGAGTTGCCGAGAACTCCACCGCCACGCAGAGGCGTGGACCATCATATCGAGCTGGAGCCATGAGTGAAGCCTTCAGCAAGTCCACCATACCGCATGCCCACTCCTGAGTTGGCAGAACTCAAAAAGCAGTTAAATGAACTACTAAGCAGTGGTCTCATCCGCAATTCTAAAGCACCATTCGGAGCTCCAGTTCTCTTCCAAAAGAAACAAGATGGGAGCCTCCGATTATGCGTCAATTATCGAGCCATCAACAAAGTGACGGTAAAGAACAAGTATCCAATCTCGCTCATCGTCGACTTGTTCGACCAATTGGGCAAGGGCAAGTATTTCTCCAAACTCGATCTCCGGTCGAGGTACTGGCAAGTGTGCATTGCTGAAGGTGACGAAGTGAAGACTACCTGCGTGACCAAGTATAGAGCGTTTGAGTTCTTGGTGATACCTTTCGGCTTAACCAATACTCCGACCATGTTCTGCACTCTTATGAACCAATTATTCAAAGAGTATTTTGATAAGTTTGTGATCGTCTACTTGGATGATATCGTCGTCTACAGTTAAACGCTCGAGGAGCATGTCGAGCACCTTCGGACAATTTTCAAAGTTCTCAGGGAGAACATTTTGTTCGTGAAGAGGGAGAAGTGCTACTTTGTTCAAATGGAGATCTTATTCTTGGGGCATCGAATCAGCAATAGCTTCATTCGGATGGACCAATCAAAGATGCAATCTGTTGCGGAATGACGAACGCCAAAGAAGGTGCCAGAACTGAGATCCTTCCTTGATTTCGTCAACTACTATCAACGCTTTATAGCGGCGTATTCAAAGCGTGCAACTCCACTGATGGAGTTGCTGAAGAAGGAGCAACCTTGGAGGTGGTTTGATAAATGTGAAGCTGCATTCCAAGATCTGAAGGTTGTTGTGTTGGAAGAACCGGTGCTCAAATTGCCGGACTATGGAGAGCCCTTTGAAGTCCATACAAATGCTTCAGACTTTGCTATTAAGGGAGTACTAATGCAGGAGGGTCATCTGGTGGCCTATGAGAGCCACAAGTTCAACGAGACCGAGCGGCGATATCAGGTGCATGAGAAGGAGATGATAGCGGTGGTCCATTGTCTACGAGTTTGACAATACTACCTTCTTGGATCGTGATTTGTGCTGAGGACAGACAACATTACTTTGAGCTATTTTCAAACTTAAAAAAAACTCTCCCCAAAGCAAGCACGATAGCAGGACTTCCTAGCTAAGTTTGATATAGCCAAGGTATACAATACAATACCGTACCGATGTTTCAAGATTGGCTCGGTATGATACGGTACCGACGTACCGAGCGGTACACCAGGGCGTATCGAACGGTACACCAGGGCGTATCGAACGGTACACCAGGGCTTATCGAGCTATTTCCTCTTACTGTAGCACTGTAGTACTACTATAGTATATTACTATAGCACTATAGCACGGTCCGTCCGGTGGCGGGCAGTCCGCGTACCGGTATGCCGTCGGACTGGTACGTACCACCCGTACCAGGCGGTACTATTCGAAATTGCATACCATGGATATAGCAATGGAGTACAAGCCCGGAAAGGCAAATGTCGTGGCCCATGCATTGAGTCGGAAGGTGGAGCATATGATTGTCGTACAATTAGAGGGCAGAGGTCAAGCAAGCCAGTTGCACTCCAACTTCCTTTCCAAGATCAGGGACGGACTGTATAGTGATCCCCAGGCAGTAACCCTAATGTAGCTCATCAAAGAAGGCAAGACATGACGATTTTGAGTCCAGGAGGGACTCGTTTACACAAAAGGAAATAGGGTTTATGTCCCTCGAGTGGACAATTTGAGGCTTGAGCTTTTAAGAGAGTGTCACGATTCCCTTTGGGCTGGACATCTGGGTACTCACGGAACCTTGGCTCTCATGGAGAGGGCCTTCTACTAGCCAAAGATGGGGACTGATGTGGAAGAATATGTTCGAACGTGCTTCACTTGCCAACAAGACAAGGTGGAGCAACGGAAGCTAGTGGGACTTTTGGAGTCGTTGCTCGTAACAGAAAGGTCGTGGGAGAGCATTTCTTTGGACTTCATATCAAGCTTACCGACAGTAAGGGGACTCGGATCAATACTCGTGGTGGTCGATCGATTTTCAAAGTATGCAACTTTCACTACTGCACCCCTACACTGTTCTGCAGAGGAGACGGCCAAGCTAATGATGAAGAATATAGTGAAGTATTGGGGAGTCCCGCACAATATTATCAGTGATCGAAACGCTCAGTTCCTGGGACGATTCTGTACCGAGCAATTCAAATTGTTGGGGTCTAAGTTATACTTCTCCACGAGCCTCCACGCCCAAACAGATGGCCAAACCGAAAGGATAAACTCGCTCCTGGAGAAATATCTTCGACACTACGTGAGTGCAAACCAATGAGATTGGGTGAAGTTGTTGGACGTAGCCCAAGTCTCCTACAACTTGCAACAGAGCTCTACGTCCAACAAGAGCCTCGTTGAAATCATTACAGGACAACAACCGTCGACTCCTTACACCCTGGCTATCGAATACACTGGGAGTAGTCCGTCAGCATATCACGTTGCCAAAGAATGACACCAAAATGCAGATATTGCGTGGGCTTACTTGGAAAAGGCAACCAAAATGATGAAGAAGTGGGCCGACTTGGGAAGGTGACCGCAAGAGTTCAAAGTTAGCGATTTGGTGTTGGTGAAGTTCCAACCAGCATCACTCTAATTCTTTAGGAACAAAGTACACAAAGGATTGGTGCGTAAGTATGAAGGGCCCTTCCCAATTATCAGTAGGGTGGGCAACGTCTCCTACAGGTTGCAATTGTCGGCGTGGCTCAAAATTCACAATGTTTTTCACGCCAGCAACTTGAAAGCCCACCACTCAGATCCGCAAGATGCTTCCTGAAGTGTTCCAACTCGGCTACCCCCCACCAGAGCCTCCTACGAGAAGCGAGTTGAAACCATTCTAGCAGATCACAAGATAAAGCTACCAATGGAGCTGAGCAGACCATGTACTTGGTGAAGTGGAGAAAGCTTCCCCGAACTGAAGCAAGTTGGGAGCCCGAAGATGCCCTACGACATAAAGAAGCAATCATCAACAACTACCAACAAGCGTCGACGAGGGCGTCGACAGGTTAAGTGGGGGAGAATGTCACGAACGGTCGTCGCGCACTCGCAACAACTTCGTTCAACGAGTCGTTCGTCGCTTTTGCATGCTTGAATAGAGACATGGTAGCCTGTTTTGCCTTGGTTTTGTGTGTTTTTGCTTGTAAAAATACATGTTCGAATATAGTGCACAGTGCGATTGCTCACTACGTTAGGTCAAAAAGCCCAAAAATGGCTCTGTTTCCACGTGTCGTGGGCTATTTTTTGCAGCCCGCTACACCGCACGAAATATCAGCCATCTCAACACCCTAGAGCCCCACGGGTGGCACAGGGTTGGATGGGGCTTTGGTATATTGTCGAGCGTTGAAAAATCTTCACAAGTTCGCAAGTTGACTTGGCGGGAACTTGCCTTCACGCCCGACACTCAATGAGCAGCTGTTTGTTCTACCTTCTAAAGTCCTTGTTTTCCTCCTCTCTCTCTTTTCTCTAATGCACGCAAGGTGCTCGCTGAATTGCTTGTAAAGCTTCCCTCTCTACGAGATGTCAAGACTTTTCCGTTGCTCGTTCTTCGAACTAATCAACTTTCTCTTTTACAAGTCCTTCGGGACTTGAGTGAGGTTACAAACTAGCTGACCTTTGCGGACGTATATCGTAAGGGCGCGTCAAGACTTAGGCAATCCCAGCTAAGTCCGAGAAGTTGGCACAAGGGTGCTTTGCGACTTAGGCAACTCAAGCTAAGTTCGCGTCTTGGCCGCAAGGGTGCCTCACGACTTAGGCAATTCCCGCTAAGTCCGTGACAACAAGGACAAGCAAGTTAGGAAGAATGTGTAGCGCACAAAAGTTGGGATGGCTGAGTTTGAGCTATGGCTCAATGTTGGTAAGCATACTTAATAGTGCTCAAGACAAGCGAGGCGCTTGGTAAAGGATGAGACCATACAAGATGGAATGGGTTGTTCAACGATCGAAAGAGTTGTGCAAAGCTCGCAGAGGTGAGGGGAATTTCTAACTCGAAGAATTCAGTACTCATGCAAGGGCTTATATGCGAATAATGGAGTGTTCATGGTCATCCCAAGGCGACCGAAACTCGACGGCATGGAGCTTTAAAACTTTCTCTTCAACATGAGAAGGATACATCCATAGGAGGCTGAAGTGTGTAGCGAGTTTAGCATGTTACTAGGCCTTGAGGGGTGCAGCGGGGGGCTGCATTGACATGGAGTCATAATCTAGCAAGTGCGTTTGCGAGAGGCAGAACAATGCATAGTTTGTTCAGCAAGGCGGAGTAGTCCAAGGGGATTATGGTCTTTGAAACTTTCATAGAGAAGGAAGTAAAGAGAGAAGTTGCTCCAACAGAACAAATATCTATGAGGGATAAGTCCCAGCTCTCCGGAGGGAGAACCATGTGCAATGGACCGCACATATTGTTCCAACGAGACAAATATCCATGAGGGATAAGTCTCGGCTCTCTAGAGGGAGAACCATGTGCAACAGACTGCACATGTTGAGGAGGAGTACCTCAAAACAACTCCACAAAGCTCAACGGATCGAGCGAACGACGAGGAGTCATCACATGATCTCACTTGAGATAATGCATCAGGGGATGCATTGCGAGATCAAGTGGGGGAGCGATATAAGGCAACACAAATGAAGGCACACTTGAAGTTGATATAGAGATCAGACTCAATGGAGGGCTGACCCGTGGAATGGTGGGCGTGAGGACCATCATCAACTTAATGCAAATCGAGGAGCAGAGCAACTTGGGTATAACTTGGCGAAGTACCCAAGCTGCATGAAGGGAGCCAGCAAAGAAAATGGAACATAGAGTAGAGGCACAGAGCTTTCCTTCGACAGAAGTCAAGGACATGAATTCTTGTAGAGGCAAGAGCGGAACATGTCGTTCCATGGGTCCTTAATTCTGATAGAGCGGACTCATCTTACATGGTACCAAAGATGAAAGGAGCTTCTGGGCACATGCACCTTATCTCGGAGAAGCATTTGATGGAGAAATCAAGGCGACTAAACTTGCGGAGGCGAAGTTGGGTTCAAAAGACCTTGGCACGGGGCAAGAGGATGTAGAGACGGATACTCCTGAAGAATATGCCATAGTGCTATCATTCAAGTTGTCATGAAGGAAGCGGTGCGTAGCAGAGATTGTGCTGGTAAGGGCAAAGGCCCAGGATCCAGACAATGGTGCACTAATTTCAACGAAGTCGGTGGACTTCGAGAGCTACTAGGCGATGGACTGTCCTAGAGCGGTGTTTCATTTAGGTGTGACCCGAGAGCGGGTGGATGAAGGTTCATTACCAAATAAGTGAACACAATCGAAAGTGGAAGAGGCCCTGCGATGTGTTGGCAGAGGCCACACATAGAGAGAACACAATCCGAGTTCATCTTACAAGGATAAGAATGCAATGGAGATCTCACCAGGAGGTGACATGGTGTAGCGGATCGTGGTGGAACAGTTCGTGGCAATGCGATACACACGAATTTAGTCCCGCGAGGGACTATATCATACGGAGGTATAATCGGGAGCTACTGGAAGCTCCATTTTGGTGAACAATATGACGGTAAGAAGGGCTATGGATTCAAGGAGCGAAAGACATGGTTCCACAGAGGCGGGTCTTTTGTGCATGCATCGAATTTTGCATTGGATTAAAGCCTTGGTCATCAGCACAGGAGGGTTGTGTACCACCGAGGGGAATTACTTGAAGAACACGAAGGTGTTGAAGTAGGGGGTCGAAAGGGGCGAAGAAGCGATGACGAGTCCATAGGGACTTAGTTACCCAAAACCAAACATTGGTTAGAATGGAGGTGGACTCGGAGGAGTGTCACAGAGATAGCTCTACCTATCGCGAAGAAAGGGATGCAAATGTGAGACGACGGATAGTATAGCCATGGGTATAGCAGCGCCATGGTACCACCGCAAAGGCAGGACTTCCGTGAAGTTATCGATCCCTTACTCTCATGGGAGGAGAGCGCTTGGTCGTAAAACGGGTCGAGGAGGTGGAGAATGCAAAGGCAAACTCCAAGCACCAAGACAAGGCTAAAGAGCAGAGGCCAAGGAACTTTGTAAGACTGGTGTCAATGAGCTTCTCATCAAGATAGTCGAAAGTGGAGGACTTCAGGTCGATGCAAGAGTGCACGACCAAGAAACGAAGTAGGCAGTACGCGGTGTTGTACCTTTGCTCCTCAGTGGAGTAGGCGGCTAGGTTGATGAAGAAGATGGTACAATCCTAGAGGCAACCAAAACTATTAGAGACTTACTCCAAGTTGAGGTGAAAACTTCCTGTATTCCAAAAGTTCGATGGCATTGAGAAGGTGAATCACAGTAACTAACTCAATGCAAAGAGTGCAAACACTTCAAGTGCTTCAGAAGTGTGAGCAAAAGGGCAGGCGAAGGCTCTCAATGCATAGAGTATAACCCTCGAAGAGGCGGGCGAAGTCAAGTAACATTTGTCTTCTCAACGCTTAAGAGAATAGGTGAAACCAAGCACTCCAATTCTCTTATCTATCAAATAGAGGAGTTCTGCACATGTTCAAAGACCCTTCGAAGAAACCAAATAGAAGACTAGTTGTCAAACCCTCACCATTGGTGATCAGTGCTACTGAGAGTAGATTATCCGCTTCATTTTCCAACAGAATGTCAATCGAAAGTGGAAGTTATATGAACCTACTTGGAAGTGACAACTAAGTGAAAGAAGAGTCGATGGACAAATTTTGTGGAGGAATGATCCAAAAACTTCAAAAGTTTGCGAGGCGATGCTCGTTAAAGCTCCAACAGGCATCCACCCAGTTCAAGTGGTATGAGGCATTTGAGAGACTAGCGTATACTAAGGATGGTCTTTTCCTTCATCTGAAGGATCCGCAGGAACAAACAATAATCAACACAACTCAGCCAACTCCACACTAAAGTCAAAGTCATTGGTGAGTTGAAGCAGCATGATGGATTAAAAGTTCGACTACTCAACAACAGCAGTGGAGAGCAATTGGGAGCCAAGAGGTGTATTATAGTTGGAGCGAAAGATTAAAGACTCAGCAAAGGCAAGGAATTGCAATGTTTGCAAGGGCTTCGACGAGGATGTAGAAGGAATAAGTGGGGGAGAATGTCACAGACAAAATGGTAAATGGGGTGTTTGATGTAATGCTTATGTATATCCGTGTCTTTCGGTTTTGTTTATGCTTTGCACAACATATAAAGGGCTTGCAGTAGGCTTAGTAGTCCTATTTTCTTTGGTTTTCGTGGTCGTACTAGGCTTGCAAACAAAGGTTGTGTCATGTGGGCACTTGTGGGGATTTTAGTCTGTAGTTGACCATTTTGGATCCTTTATTGTACGACCGTTTAGAGCTTGTAAAGTATGTTTGTAATTTGTATTGGTTATGAAGTGTTTACTGAAATGATTACTTGTAGATCCCGAGTGAGACGTTTTCTCGAACCCGTTTTCTCTTTTATAGGTCCTAAGGGACCATGGGAGGTTTCAGGGAGGTTAATCTTTACGGACGGACACGCAAAACCAGCTAATTCCGTGACCACGCCCTAAATAGGGGCTACAATATAAGGAGGAGAATGAGAGAGGAGAATAGGAGGAGGTAGCCAAAAAGAACCTAGCCCAAGGCCCTTTGGTTCCCTCCTATTTATAGAGGTCCCTTGTCAACTTACCCTAATGGATCCTACCATATTAGGTATTGGATCTCCATCCAACTACCCATGCTACTTAGATTAGTCGGTCTTTACCCAATAATCTCTCATTGGCTCTTATTGGATCTTATCCATAGGATCCAATAATTAATGAGCTTATTGTATATCCAATAAGATAGGAGCTCCAACGGATATCTCATATCTGAACCTCTGCTCATCGTAACACTTGTAACCCTCTAAGCCCAATATCGAGCTGGCCATAAGTCATACCTGTCAGAACTCCTTCTGGATTAGTGAATTATCATCTCCATAATAATTCATTCGACTTATTGACTGCGGGCGTACTAGGCCACTACGTCGTAGTCCTTAGACGATACAAGGGAATCCAATCTATTGGATCTTTCTGTCCTCAGTTACCATGTATCTATAGTCTCTCATCCATCTAATACCTCAAAGACTGTATACCGAGATAGTGCTATCATATCAATATGATTTCTACTCAAGTTTCGCTCTAATCAGATTCTCTCGAAGAACTTTTTCTTTTTCAATCTGAATGACCCTGGCCAGGGATTTGTCTAAGCAAGAACACATGGGATATTCTTCTCATGACACTGAGAGCGGATGATCCTCTACTAACACTTAGTAGCCCTCGTAAAGTTGGCTACCACTCTCGATGACCGACTGTGCTAGATCTGGAACTTCTAGGCTTATAAGTCTGGTATCAAAGAGTGGAGTACTCATAAAGGACATCCTTGGTGTCTCAAGTCTAAGGACCAAATATACCATTGAGACTACGGAATCACTATCTGACAATAAGGCATCATCAACCATCCAGCATTCCATGAGCGGATCAATCAGTGAACTAATTCTCCAATGAACACATGCACTATATCCCTAATGTCCCCACACAAGCAGCTATGAGACCAGTTGCCTCCATCATATAGACGGGTATATAGTACACCAGTCTATCCGGTTGTCTCGATGTCCCTTTCGAGTAACCTATGACTGAGATTATTTATGATCTATGTTTAAAGACGAATCGGTCTCATTATCGTGATCTCATCCTGATCCGATTCGCATTATATATATATATATAACAAATAATATAAAGTGATAAAATACCAAATAATATAATAAACAAAAAGAGTGTGTGTCATGTCATACGTGTCATCACTCACGTGATTGACTTGCAGGGCATGTATGACTAGTATTACATATATCACCACCAAAATAATATTTATGAATACTAATTTATAGACATCGAAGCTATATATATATATATATATATATATATATATATATATAAAAGATCAAAATCGAAAAAAAATGGAAATAGAAATATAATAAAGATATTGATTACCCACTCTCTCTAGTATTGGAAAGTGTGAGATTAAAAGAGAAATTCTATGTGCCAATCAACATTTCTCACAACGATGATATTAAAAACTAAAAACAATGCTTTCACATTAATGTTTATCTCCCATTAAACTCTATTGAGGGATGTCTAAATATTTCTATTATTTCAAAAATTGTCACTTATAACAATTAAACAATCATCTTGAGGGAGACACCACCTTTGCACCTCACTAGAACTTAACAAGCCCACCTAGGCAACCCCTAGGCAATTAGGCAATGTTTAGGTCATCAATGTAATTTACTTAATAATTTTAAGTGTAGAGCAGTTCTCCTGTAACCCATATAACTCAAACGTTATGCTCCTTGCCTCTCACCATAAGACAACCAATCAATAATTTTTATTTTCAAAAAATTAAGACAATGAGGAATATAGAGAAGAGTAAATGTTGGGGTAAGAATATCGTCATCAGAATCATCAAATTTCTCCTTTTCTTTATTCCTTTCTTCTTCCATATTCTCCCTACACACGTTACAGTTCAGAGGTGCATTAGCAATAGCCTTATTCAACATAGCACATATTTGTTAAAGAATCTTTAATGCAAACAACTATTAACAAAATATTAGAATCTTATATTTGATGGAAAGTTAGGTTAAGTATGTCAGGCTTCCGTTGAGATGCAAAATTATTACTCGAGAAAATAGTGATTGATCAAGTAAGCATAGTCCATGCAAGTAACTATTTGTTTTTAAAAGCCTTAGAACAATGACTGATTCACAAAATGCAAGAAATAAAATTATTATGTAAAAAAGTAATATCAGGATTGAAATCAAGCATCGTATATCCAAGACATAAGGTGTATACCTTTTGAACACGATAATTAATAGGGTAATTAAATGTCATGAAGCAACGTATCGTGATCTGCATGCATCATGAATCTGCATAAGAAAGAAGCCAGACTTGTCTTCTTTTCACTTCCTATTTTTAGGACCACTGTAATTAATAGAATGAGGATCTATCAGGAGATGAGATAAGAGATCTCTATGATCGTGAAATAATCCCTAAAAGGTCCTGCTATATATAGGCGTGAGTAGAAAGTTTAGGAAAGGCAATTACTTTTCTTAGTAATTACCTCTCTTCAAAGTCATCTTTTAGAAAATCCTACCATAATTAGACTTCTATACTATTAGCTGATAACCATGATGAAAATCCAATCAAATCCATAATATATCTTACCTAATTAAATAAGCTCACATAATCTAACATTCTCCTATTTAACCTATTAATTGGTAAGATATAAAATAGTTCAAAATCAAAATAAATAAAATAAAATTTATTTAAAAATAATTTTACCCAACTAGATTTTAAAATTTTAAAAAACATTTATATGCGCACGAATTTAAAAACAAACCAATAAGTTCAATAATTAGAACAATACTACATCGAGTCTGATTAGTAATGCGAGTCATAACGATCATATGTCATCAATTTCATACTTTATTCTATGTCTACAACAACATAGTTGGTCTTTCCTAATACAATCCAAAATGATCTCTAATTTATCTTGTCAAGACCATCGTATTATTCACATTTAACCATAATATGTACATACATAAATGTGAAAATGATTGAAGAAATAAATAACTTTAATTATATAAACAAGAATGTCAATTATAATGTTCACTCAAACATGCATCATCATAACTTTTATGAGTAGCTCACGAACCCAATCATAAGAACAAATATTCTTTTAAATATTGTAAGGTGTAAGTGAATGGATCAGCTATTAATACAGTTAAACCCAGGATCTTAATTAACACTAATTGTTTCTGGACTTTATGTCAATATGCTTAGAACTGCTATAGTATTTGTCATTCTTAGAGAAGAAAGTTACTACGATATGTCACAAAATATCTTCAACAACTTGACAATTAAGTCTAACACTATCAAATCTTAAGATGAAATTTCATAGTCATAAAGCTTGTTTAGTAAC
The DNA here is from genome assembly GCA_900464855.2 of Musa schizocarpa. Classification (NCBI taxonomy): domain Eukaryota; kingdom Viridiplantae; phylum Streptophyta; class Magnoliopsida; order Zingiberales; family Musaceae; genus Musa; species Musa schizocarpa. The sequence continues at coordinate 16,345,317 of LS990915.1, forward strand.
CTCAAAGTATACTACAAAATAAGCTTCTACTATTGATAATATAATTTACATTATATTATTCTTGTAAATTGCTCCTCCAGCTAATGTAAACATAAATCATAAAGTGGACTTCCTATAATCGAGATAATTTACAAAATCAATATCTAAAAATATCATTATTTCAAGCTGATCTGATTTCCTATATATGAGCATATAGTTTTTCATCCTTTACAGATATGTTGTTACTTTGTAACTTTTCAATATTTCATTATTTGGTAACTCTAATATCTATCTAGTATTCCAATTATAAAACTAATATCTAGTCTGATGTAGGCTTAACATATAATAAACTTTTAACTGTGCAGGTATAGAAAATATTTTCTTATATTTATTTTTTTTATTTAATTATTTTCTAAATCAATTTTAAAAAATACTGACTTTGATTGAATCTTACACATTTATCATTTATTGAACAAAGCTACATACTAAATCTTTTCAAGACTCAATTAATAAGTTATTTATTAGATAGTCTTAACAATTATTGAGATATATACTTAAATATCTCTATGTCAATAAGATAAATTGTCTCAATCATATTAATCATTTTAAAATTTTTGATGAGAAATTTTTTAGTTTCGTACAGTAAACCAAGATCATTATTGACAAGCAATATATTATCCACATACAATATCAATATAACAAGCTTGCTCCCACTGATCTTTAGATATAAATATTAATCAATAGTACTTTTCTTAAATCTAAATGAAGTAATAATATTATGAAACTTTATATAACATTATCCAGAAGCTTGTTTATAGTCATAAATAGATTTTTTTAATTTGTATATCAAATTTAACATTTCTTTCTTTTTTCTACGAATCGTTTAGGTTAACCTATGTAAATTTTATTATCCAAACTTTCATTCAGAAAAATTATTTTCACATTTATCTAATGTAACTCAAAATAATAAGGAGTCACTAATGTCATAATGAATCTTACCGAGTCAATTAGATAAACTAGAAAAATATCTCACGTTGCTTAATGCTTTATTTATGAGTAAAATATTTGACCAAAAGCTTAATGCTATATGTTTAGTCATAAAGACTCATATATAATTGACTCTTTTATAATTATTAGGCAATTCGACGAGTTCTCATACATCATTTTGGTCTAATGATTCCAACTTTTTTTTATTGTATCATACCACTTTTCATAACTTGTGAAGACAATAAGAGATCCTCGTGATTCTTATCATAATATGATATTTGTAGATATATCACATAATTATAAAAAATGACATATCTCCTTTCCCTTTAAGATTTTCACAAAATTATCTTTTCTGATTGTTCTACAAGTCATCGATAGTGATATCAACATTATGTGAGAGTACATTAATGTTATTTTATTGTTCGTCCTTCATCAAGTCATTTAATGATTAGAGGAACAACAACTTTTCCCGAATATAAAATGATGAAGGAGTATCAACTTGTATCTCCTATATATCAAAATTAAATTTCAAGATCTTCACTCCCACTGATTCGTTATTTTCTAGGAATCTTACGTTATCATATTTAACTATCCTTAAACGATGATTAGGTAATAAAATCTATACTCTTTTGAATTTTTTTAGATAAATAATAAAGTATCCAAAAATAATCCTTGAATCCAATTCTTTTTCATGTGAATTAAAAAATATTATGTCTGCAAGACAATCTTAAATATGCAAATGTTTCGAAAGGAGATGATGAAACTGACTTACTAGAAACCTTATTCAAAATATACATAATCATCCTTAGAGCTTCATCTCACATTGACATGACTTGATACCAATTGTAAGAAATAAAATTATTATACGAAAATTTAATACTAGGATTGAAATTAAGTATCGTAAATCCAAAATAAAAGATGCATATCTTTTGAACACAATAATCAATAAGGTACCTCATATGTCATGAAGGAATACATCATGATCTGCATGTGTTGTGAATCCGCACAGGAAAGAAGCTAAACTCGACTTTCCCTATCTTTCTATTTTCAAGACCACTCTAATTAATTAAATAGCAACCTATCGAGAGATGAGAGAAGAGATCTTTACAATCATGATGTGATCCCTAGAAGATTCTGTTTATATATAGGCAAAGACAATAGATCTAGAAAATATCTAGGAAAAATAATTAGGAAAGTCGTTCGAGGTTATCTCTTAAAAATTTATATCATAATTAGACTTTTATTCTATTAGTTGATAAATATGATCAAAATATAATCAGATATATAATATATCTTACCTAATTAAATAAAATCGTATAATCTAACACATTGATCTTAAAATGATTATCTTATAGCAATTACTTTATATTACTCACCCATATATGAGATGTCATTTGGCTCCCAGTCCTCCCTAAAGGCATCAATTGGCAGCTCTATCTCAACCAGAGCAAGTGTTTGCTCAACTCGTTGGGTGTATGCTCTCCCCTTTGAGTTCACAACCAACCACTGCCGATCCCATCGAAGTCCTAAAAGCAATTGAAATAAACGTCATGTTAATCACACTCAGGAGCACTTGGCACAAAGAGCCCTATGCCAACCTAAGAAACATGTAGTCACAAAATAAATATATAAACGGTAAATACATACGTAAATAATTGGACTTCTCCACAGCAGAAGCAGAAGAAAGAAAAAGCAAACGCCTTTGCTCCACATAAAATCCCAAAATACCAAATCAAAACTCAACACATCCCACAAGTAAATCGACAAAGCCGACAGAATTAGCTGTCGGAATCGGAAAGAAAGAAAGTATCAGCGAGGACAACGCTGCCGCCTAAGAAACTCTCGAACCGACAACTCTCATCAATCCTCCGAAGAGGAAGGGAAATCTGCTTGGAGTACCCGTGGAGGTGATGCAGGCTCGAGGGACAGAGATTCCACGGCAAGACTTGATAGGGTAGACGAAGATTGTGGCGACCGTGGCGGACGCCACCGGCTCCCGCGATCCGAAGACGGAAGCAAGAATCGAGGAGGCTTTCTCCATTTCCTACGCTACCGTAAGTGCCGAGTCACTTGCTCCCGCCGCTCGGCAACCACCGCCTTCTCCTTGCCCGATGTTTTATATAGTAGGATGCAGTCGACAGGTGCCAAAATCACGATTGTTTCACATATATATCCTTGCGAAGTATCGAAAACAACGAATTTATCCTTTTATATATATATATATATATATATATATATATATATATATATATATATATAACCGTAAGTGCCGAGTCACTTGCTCCCGCCGCTCGGCAACCACCGCCTTCTCCTTGCCCGATGTTTTATATAGTAGGATGCAGTCGACAGGTGCCAAAATCACGATTGTTTCACATATATATCCTTGCGAAGTATCGAAAACAACGAATTTATCCTTTTATATATATATATATATATATATATATATATATATATATATATATATATATATATATATATATATATATATATATATATCATCTCTTCTCTCACATCTCGATAGGTTTCAAACTTAAAAAAATATTTAAGTTTGAAATTTTTCACTATAACGTTTCAATGTTTTACCTGTCTTCGTATAATTTATTATTATCTCCTTCTTATACCACCTTCATTCTCAGGAGCATTGGTTTATGAAGGAGATGATCAATAAAGATTATCCATGTATAAAAATATAAACAAGTATGAGAGATAAGGGGACGGAGATCAGTGTAGAGATATATGCGATCAGAGATGATGATGGACGAGATAAAAAAGAACAATTGATGAAAGGATATTTTAGATATTATTTCAATTAGAAGTAATATTTTAAAAAAAAAGTGACATCGATTTGGGAATCATCCTTCTTACTTATTATTTAATTCATCGAGACCATACATATTCTTTTTTTATTTCTCTTATGAATATCATAAATAGAATAAAGCTAAATAGTTCTGTTTTTACGTCGACAACAGATGTCAGCAGCAGAATCCCAAATCCGAAGAGGCGAGGGGAAGATAAGGACGCCAACGATGAGGGTCAGTGACTTTTGCGAGCAGAGCACGAGTTGCGCGGCCCTATCTCGCTTCGCGTGGTCCGCGAGGACGACAACCAGCGCGAGGTGACGTGAGAAACCACGGACACGCGTCATAACGTTGTGAGGATTTCAACTGCCACGCTCAGATGCTTTAATCAAAAGGAATTCTCGGAAAATAGTTACCGGTTTTGATTCCTTTTATTTTTTTTTCGAAGATAATCTTATTTTACCCCCTTTTTTTTTTCCTACAGAATGCTTTTTATTTACAGTTTTACCCCTAAAGAAAGGATCTGAAAGTCTTTTTCTGGGGCGCGCTTTTGAATTTTTGTTTAGACAAGTTTTTGGATCGATAGATTATAAAGCATAAAACAACCAGTTCGAATCAATTCTAACGCCTCCAAAAATTTTTTATTAGATAGCTTTGAAATTATAAAAAATATAAACTTAAGAAATAAAATTTAAAATTTATAAAAATTAAAATAATTTAAAATACATCTCAATATAAAATTTTCTTAGCATAGCATTTTAGCAAAATAATTGTATAATTTTAATCGAAATAAAAAATATTCTAATATTTGTATAATTTAAATATTATATTAAAAATAAGAGTTGGATCATACGTTTCTTAATGATTTCTAGAAAAATATTTTTATAATTAATTTAGTTTGGTTTAGTTCATCAAACTGTGCATGAAGTCGGACCAAGAAAGAACCGATCGTAAAGAGATGAAGGGCTAATTACAAATTATCTCTTTGTACTTGGACCTATTAATAGCATTACGGTTTTTCTATTTAGAAATTTTATATTAGGATCTCGAAAATAAAATAAATAATTTTATTTGTCCTAACATCATCAATTGCCTTGACGAAAAACATAATACATGATACAATATGTTAGATCGACGTAAAAGTGATGGGCAAAAAGATAATTTTAATATATTTTTTTTATTTCAATGACTTTATCAACAAAAATATAATTTCAACATGTTGAAAACGAAAGGAATATTAAAATTATATTTTTTTGCTTATTATTTTCATACCAATCTAGTATATGATATCACATGTTTTTCGTGAATGCAACCGATGACATTAGGAAAAATGAAGTTTTTTTTTTAGAATTATAAAGATTTTAAATATAAATTTAAAATATATTAATATGATTTAAATATAAAAGATAATATGTAATTAGTAAGATGAGATAAAAGAGGAGAGGAACAATATAAGTAAAATTACTTTTGACATTTTAAGAAAGAAAAATGAAAAGTGTGTGAGGTCACTTTTCCCGCTGATTAGATATGTGGACTTGCACGATTCCCTCTCAAACGCAAATTTGACTTAATATGTTGGGAACATGTTGACGTTGAAGGTTTCACAATCTTCGATTCGATCTTTAAAGCATGACAGATTCCATTTTTTAGTACGATTCATATAATATTTAAATCCTCCAGCCATAGTCACAGGTTGAACCAGTGTTGCACTCTGATGTAATCCACAAGCACACCGATTCCACATAGACAACTTATAATAGTTCTTCTCTCAGGCCAAACACCAGCGTCTATTTCCTTTTACCTCCTCATCCCCTCTCTCTCTCTCTCTCTCTCTCTCTCTTTTCTCGCTCGTAGCACCTTTTTCCTTACGTCTGTCTTTACCTTCTATCCATTTCTTTTTCCTTCGACAACTCTTCTATGATCGCCCACTCCTCTCCCTTCTATAGGTCTTTCATCGATTCATTTCTATTAGGTCTTCTTCCTATGGTTATTATACTCATCTTTGCTATCCTTTCTTGTCGTATTGTAATTTTTATTTCTAGACATAAATTTTGACATGGCACACATTATTGTAAAGGAACACTCGAGTGAACATTTTGTACAGCCATATCAGATAGAGGTTAAGGACGTTAAGACAATAAGAAGACTCTTCTTCTTGCTTTAAAAATCTTCATGAGTGCATCAAACCACTATATCATAAACGAGACATTATTAGCGATAGACATGCATTATTGGTGATGGACCAACACATGCCATCCTTTTTGGCAACCAAAATTTTCCACAATAGGAGAATTAATTGTCTACGATGTTCAGTTGTAGACAAATGCAAATGCTGAATAGTTTGATAGCCATGCTTGTCCGCTTGTCCTTGCCAGTTGGATGCGGTCTATGATCACTCTTCCATCTTCTATGTGGTGTTTTGGGGTTTTGATTGATGATGCTATCTATTACTTGGTGTAGTTAACATAAATGTTAGTATAATCAACGTTTTCCGGTTCTTTATTGTTGTTTCAGTATCCATGATATCAATATTACATTAATATATCTTATTATTGTCATCTAAACATAAATTGAATAGGTATCTTTTGAGCGACTTTTAATTTTATTTATTATTAAATATTATTTTTAATTTCTAAATAGACCTAATCATCGATTCTGATTTCACAATACTTGGAATTGGAACCAAACCTTCAAGGGTTAGTTCTCGTTCGATTGATTTTAAATATTTTTTAAAGTAAATAATATTTAAAAAAAATATTTTTAATTTTTAATTTTTTTTAAATAATGAACTCCCATGATGACTTAAATGAGTATAAACATATAATGACATAACTTAAAAAATTGACATAATATTAAGTAAAATAATTATCGAACATTACGATGATCCTTTCGGTAGACATATCAATGAATGAATAGGATGTTGTTGTCTTCATCGATATATACTTAAACTTCAACTAATTCAAGGGGCATGCTTGATTTGAAGACTTGACACTAGAGTTGTTAGTATCTGTCTCGCGATCTTCTTCACTAACATTGAAAATATTGTTATGCACCGTATCTACTATTCTAAAATAGAAAACTCTATACCTATAATGTTGTCCCCAAACTGAAAATAAGTTCCAGCTTAATAATCTCCTTGATATTTTTTATCTTATCTTTGTATTAATAGTTTTTCTCCCTTAAAAATTTTACTATTCCCACTAACTTGATCAAAGTTTTGAAGGTACCATGTTCTCGAACAAAGTTAGCACTATAATGATCATACAAGTTATTGACCAATTTTTCAATATATATAATTTTATCATCAAGATCAACATCTACTCCTAAACTTTCAAAATAAATGGGTAAATAATCATCTAGGTCATCTAATCTAATGCGAGGATAAAAAATACATGCAACTAACTAAACGGATGAAATTTCAAGAAAATAATTTATTCAATTTTATTTTATAGCCATTATTATCATATTTAAATCATTATCATTTTGATATTCTTCTAATGCACCAACAATATTAATGCAAATAACAAAAAAATTATGTGTAGGATAATAAACATCATATAAGGTATATGTTGTATTATTAAAAACTTTTAAAAGTCTTTCATACACGTTTTAATGCTGTGAATATAAACAAAATTTGCCTAACATTACTTTTAATAAAAGTGTATAATAATTCTTTATATTCAAAAGATTCTTTAAGCAATTTATATGTAGAATTCTATCAGGTAGAAATATCCCTAGAAAATATTTTGGGCCTTTTACCATTTAACTTATAAAATCTTATCCATTCTTTTATTACTTGTGGATGACCCAATGAAATAGTTTGCTTAGTAGGAGAACAAAAAATTTAAGAGATCTAAGTCGTACATATAAATTCAAAACATGATAACAGATTGATAAATTGATATAATTTTGGAATAGAAGTAGTATTTATCGATGCGTTATCAAAATCAATAAAATTTTTTAAAAATACAATTAATATTTTTATAATTATTTGTATCATTCTATAAATATTATTGGTTGTATGTAGTTCATTGAAAACTCTAAAAACAATAATACATTTTTGTATTTTCCATCCACTGTATGGCAGGTGGATTGTAGGAATATATTTGCTAGTGATCATTTCGAATATCAGCACAAATAGAAACATGATCGTCCAAAGCTTTAAAATTTTTTATATTCTTTTATTTTTTATAAAGATTATGTAAAGAATGAGTAAGAGTAGTCCGAGAACTTGTTGTGCGATAAGATTTAAAATCTCTTGATAATAATCAATAAATCTAACTTTTTATCAAAACTAAAAGATAAATATTCGATGATAATTAATTTGACTAATGACTCATGAATTTTTTTTTTTAATTAAAAAGTGAGAGAAGCATGGTACTTGAAAATTTACAATTGATTCCTATCCATATGGACGTATTAGAAAGTTTCTTCTCATATTTCATATTCTCTTTTATATTTAAAAATTTAGCCATAGTAATTATATAAAATATAGAAAGAGCAATCGACATTACGAACTTTCTTGAAGTATAATTTGAAGATATCTAACTTTAGTTTGGCTGTCATATCAATATCCTCTGAAGTTGATGCTGATATATTACTTTCTTAAATTATCATAATCAGATAGAGCTTAAGAACGAGAGATTTGAACGGTATTTATAGGGTTTTCATATTGTTTTTCTTAAAAAATAACTATTATGTGATAGATAGAAGGGGCAAATAATTTTAAAAAAAATATATTTTTAATTTAAAAATAATTAAAAATATCCCTAAATGTAATTATTTATATAATTGTTGAGAGGGGCAAATGAGTCATTTACTCATCCATGGATCGTTTAAGCTCAACGATCTTCAACACCTTATTGATAGGGGATGCCTTTTTCTTTTTTTTTTGAACCGTCGTATCGATATGGATGATTCCAATTATCAAAATGTATGAATCATAATCCAACTGTCACTCGGTGGTTCCGGTTCGGTTCAATTCCGATTCGAACTATTTCTAACATCTAACATATTTTAATTTTAATTAGAGTTAAGTTTGTATTATTCATACAACTAAACTCTAAATCATAACAAGCAAAGGCATAAAAAAATTATAAATAAAAGGGGAGAGGATTTACACTAATGATTCTTCGAGCTCTCTAATTAAGCTACTATGTTCCATTGTAATGACGGAGATGAATGAACTAAGTGCCCCTTTTAACTCTGGACTTGGCTGTAACACATGTATATCTAAGATATTACGTGTACATGTCTCATTAATTATACTTTAAAAGTATAAAAGTGAGCAACTATTAACTAACTATTACTCCAGACTAAATTGTTTCACCCAAACCCTAAATTTTCTAAGCCTAACCCAATAAATTTGAGATTTTGGCTAATCGGATTTGACCCGATGAAAAAAATTTCTTAACTAAATTTCAAGATATGGGATATATATATATATATATATAATTAATTAATGAGGCTTGGAATTGGTCCATATACCTACAAAGCCCATAAGCTACTTAGAGAATTAGGTGAGGATTAGGCCCAATTCTACTACAGCCCACGTAGCCGTGTCAACCAAAAGCCTCTCTCTCTCACTCTCTCTCTCTCTCTCTCTCGTGCTATCTCAGCATCGACAATCCATCGAACACCATGCGGGGCTTCGGCAAGCTAGCCGCAGTCACCGGCCGGCCCATGACCGTCCCCGCCTCCGCCGCGGTGGTCTCCTACTCCACCTTGACTGGTGGAGGCGGTGGAAGAGGAAGAGGCCGGGGTTCTGGGATCCCGTCCCGTATCCCGGACCAACCCGATTCCAACGCCGGTGATGACGACCTTTTCGCTCCTCCAGGCGTCGGCCGTGGGAGGGGACAACCCGTGCTTCCTTCGTCTCCCGTCCTTCCCTCCTTCTCGTCTTGGATGTCTTCCGAGAAACCCGCCGTCGGGCGTGGCCGCGGTCGCTTAGCGCCGCCCCCGCCGGATTCCTCCGAAACCTCTTCTGATATGCTACCTAAAAAGCCCATATTTTTCAAGCGGGAGGATGTCGCCGTATCTCCGGTAGAGAAGCCTGAGTTTGCCGATGCGGATGAAGTCGAACCGCTTCCTCTCAGCCTGTCCTCTGGACTCGCTGGTGCCGGAAGGGGCAAGCCCACCCGATCGGCTGAACCCGACTCCAGGGCGCGCGAGGAGAACCGGCATCTTCGGCCAAGAGCGGCTCCAAGGTCGACACTGGGAACATCTGATCAGACGTCGAGCCAGCCTAGAATGGGACGGGAGGAGGCCGTGAGGAAGGCGGTGGAGGTCCTGTCTCGCGGCGGCCCCGGCGGTGGGAGGGGTCCTGGTAGGGGAAGAGGAGGGAGAGCAATGATGCGAGGAAGAGGGAGAGGTGGGAGATTTAGGGGACGAGGAGCGGGGGAAGCTGATGAAGATATTGGCATTTACCTCGGAGACAATGCTGACGGGGAGAAGCTGAAGAAGAGGCTTGGAGAAGAGAAGATGAAACAGTTGTCTGAAGCTTTCGAGGAGATGAGCTGGACAGCTCTGCCTTCTCCATATGAGGACGCATATTTGGATGCTGTACATACTAACAACATGGTTTGTCAGGCCACCTTTGTTGTATTGTGCAAGTTGTCTTCTCTGTTATCTTGCTCTAGCTTGATCTTTTTGTTTGTGCAGATCGAATATGAACCGGAATACTTGGTTGATTTTGATAATCCGGATATTGATGAGAAGCCTCCAATGTCCCTTCTTGAAGCATTGGAGAAAGCTAAGCCATTCTTGATGGCATATGAAGGGATACAGAGCCAAGAAGAATGGGAGGTGATTTGTTGTGCTGTTGGCTTGTTTTAGATAGAGAAGTCTATTCTTGTTAATAAGTTCTCGACCTTCTACAGTATGAAAAGTAGTTGATGGTCCTCCACCAAAGGTGGTCATTCCCAATATATAACTTACGGGCTGGAATTGATCCATGCAACTTTTATTTTTGTACATCTTTACACACAACAAAATTTGAAGTTCATAGAGCCAAATCTGACCATTATCTGCCTGCTAGAAGACTTAGATGCCAGCTGCACCTGTTGAGTGGTTGTTCCATTTTCAGATAGTTTTGATCCAGACATTATGGTAGCTCTTTGGGTTTTTTTATCTCCAAGGTGTTATCTGTTATGCATACATCATACATGTGTAGATACAACTTGGAATCTGATTGGAATATAATAGGCTTCACTGATCTGACAAAAAATATTGGTACATTCTTCTATATAAGCTGCTTTAAGCATTAAGCTCTATACTGTTTTGTCTTTGCTTTACAATTTGCTCCTAGGATAAGAAATTAAAGATGTCAACAAGACCCGTATTGTTACATTGTTCATCAAAATGCTGTGCAAACCAATTTATCTTCAGATAATGACTGTCGAGATCAATATTTGTAGAAAAAAAAAAACGTAGACTCAGAATCTCAAGAATCTAATGCATCATAGGACAATGGGTGAACTGGACTGATATAAAGTGATGATTGCTGGCTAAGATCACACAGAGTGCCAAAAGTTCAAAGGAGTAGTGACAAACTGATCTAACTTCAATGGTGAGCCTTGAGCAGATCTATAAAATTGGAAGTGAATGCATAAATTTGTGATTAATTCAAATTATTATTGAAAAAAGTTCTCTAAAGTTGACTTCAAGTAGTTGTTAAAAGAGTTTGAATTTTGTAGTTATGGTTTTACATAATTCCTCTTCCAATTTCTGCTTTGCAGCATAATAATTTGGTATCTATTTTTCATATCAAGGCAATGAGTTCCGACATGGTATATCCTAAACTGTTTTGGAACCAATATGCAAGTGGAATTCTCAAATGGTTGTTGAAGTGCTTGTTCTTTTGTTTCAACTTCTATTACAAAAGAAAATTGTTTTTATTTAATCCCTGTACGAATTATTGTAGAGTTGAAGAGTGTAAACCGCTCCCAAGGCATGATTCGATAGCAGGTTTGATGCCTTTTTGGATTTTGTTAGCTTTTCAGATATTGCAGAAGCTACACTCTTTTCCAATTGACTATTAGTGGTGAAGACTATAGATGCTTGACTGTCTTTTGTAGTTTATAGCATTGCCTGCACCTTAGTACAAATGACTTGTTGATGACTTATGACTTATAATTACTGCACCTTTATCATTTGGCTTTTTGCAAGTTCATTTATCTCTACTTTGTGCTGCATGTTAAATTGTCTCGGTAAGAGGAAAATATGATGTTGTTTTTATCTTAGTACTTTTTTAGTTTAAAACTTGAGAAATCTATTTGGATGCTCTTTATTCAAGCAACTGTTAAACACACCACATCCTGATTATCATCACCTGTCTTGAAATATTGTGTGCACCTTGTTGGTAGCATCTTGTTTCTGTTGCAAGCTATTTTTAATGGTTTTGGGACTTATATCCATGTGAAGATAGATATCATATTCTTCCTCTTTCTAGATTCTCTTGGAGCTGTGAATTTTTTCCCCTTAGCTGCACTGTATTTTTGTTGTTCAAACAGTGTATCATCATTCTAGTTCCTTCATTATATCAAATATGACTGTTTCAATCACAAAATCAGTTTCTGTGGTAATATTGGGTCAAAACTATATCCTTTCTTTTGCGTTTTGTCTTTACATGAACTTAAAATTGTAAGTATTGATGTCTTAGTTGTGGCTACCAGTTAGAAATTTCATGTATTATTTCGTGAATTTTCTGATGTCCAATTTCCTAAACTAGGAAGCTGTGAAAGAAATTATGGAAAAGCTACCTTATATGAAAGAGCTTATGGATGTTTACTGTGGACCTGATAGAGTTACTGCTAAGCAACAACAGCAAGAGTTGGAAAGAGTGGCAAAAACTCTTCCAGAGAATGCAGCTTCTTCCGTGAAGAGGTTTACTGAGCGAGCACTTCTGTCTCTGCAGGTTGTCTTCATATTCATAAGTCTTTATGTTTCAATCTGGACCATGATTTTTACATGTATAAAGCCTTTTTTTTTAATAGAACAAGCAGTCAATGCATATATTTGCTTTAGATGTTTCAGTACACTACATTTTGTTTCACTCTCTACTATTTAAAATTCTTGACTTTCATGTAGAACTATTTTTGTTTTCTTTTTAGGAAAATCCATGCAAAATTCTAATAATCAGTATTTTGATTCTGTAAAAGACTTAAGTAGCAACTCTGATGAAGACATCACATTAGTTTCTGACGAATTGAAGGACTCAGATGTTTTTCTGATATTGTTAACGAAAAAACCCATGTAAAAATGTTGCAATTCTTGGGATCAACTATCTTTCTTTGGCATGCACAACCCGTCTATACATCCAGCAAGACTCTGTAGTATCATTTATGGACACTTAATTGGATATTGTTGACTGTCAGAATGCAAATGGACCAAGGGATGGGCCTATTATCTTAATTTAGAGGTTGCTTGGATCCTTATAGCTTGCATACCAGAATAATAGATTATTTATGGATCTAGTTATTTGACATCCATAAATTAAATCGTGGTTGTTTGGATCTTTGTTATCTTGTTTGGTTGTCTGCATTAGATACAAGTTAGTGCATTGGCAAATGCCTCATATGGGGTTAATGCAGGAACTGTACAGCCAGAACCTGCATCCATATAGCTGCATGTCTGTATGCAGGATCCAAAGAGCCCTAGTATATAAGACAGGGTGTCACTGCTTCTACTAAAAAGAAAAAGCAAGCAGATGCAAACAAGTTGAAAGTCATATTCTTTTTCTGAAGAGTGAATTCATCTATTTTATTGTATAGAATATATCAGATTGACGCCTTGAGGAATAGATACTAACCCTTACCGCTGTTAAATTTGATGCTAGTCCCTTTCGGAAGGATTTTTATAGTTTATACTAAATACAATTAATTTTTAACTCTCTACATTCCTCTTTAACTCTTCATTATCGTATGAGACTGCAAAAATGTTATTCATTACCATTTACAATATGTCACAAATATACTTTTCCTATGAGTTGTTTGTAATGACAAAAATGCTGGAAAAGATATGATTTAGTTCTTCTCTTTGACATCTAGAGATGTTATGAAACTCACTTGTAGAGATTTTTTATGCAGTGGTTTTGTGTACCTGAGTCCTTGACCAACAAGAAAAAGTAAATTACTCTATTCTTTAGAATTGCTCTAGAACCAAATTCAGGAGCATAGTGAAAATATTTGCTATATCCTTTTCAGAATACTGCTCCAAGCTCAGCTTAATCATAGGTTGGTTTATTGAAATGTGTGCAGTTGTAGAATGTATCTTCTACACTGCATCTTAGTTATGCTTTAGGGTTTAAAAAAATCAAAACCCCAATTTCCCGGAACCTTAGCAATAGGCGAGGCTCTGGAGCGATGGTTCTCAATCCCATTAACAATAGCGAGAGGCAAGACTGGTGTCACAGACTGGAGTGGTCTGTCTCTGGTCTCTTTCTGCTGGTGAGAGATCATGTTAGCTGATGCTTGCCTAATCTCCCTCCATGCAGCCTTTTCCCCAAATTTGTCTTTTTTGGGAGTAAGGCTTAGAGTCACTTCATGTTGCTTCGCTTGTGCAGCTCACAGATATTATTTAGTGTATTTTTTGACATTTAAAGCTGCTGGAGTTGAATCTATTTCTTGTTCATTGCTAGCTTGATTAGGCACCTTAAATTTCTGCTTGCTTGTTACCTAAGAAAATAAATATGCTTGTACAATTTCATCTTTATCAAATTTAAATATCAGAATAGCCAATAAAGTCATATTCAATGGGTTACTTTTCTTGATTTATAATTTTATTCTGGGTTTGATAAAGACAATGGAGAAGTAAAAATTCTTTGGTTTGGCGATTCATAATTTTCTAGGTTTGGCGATTGGACATTCATTGTTGGTTCCATTATGCAGTTCAATTAAAAACAGTTCAATTCCTTTTATTGCTTCATTAAATATCTTGATTTCAGTTGTAACTGGTGTGTGATTTCAGTTCAATTCCTTTTATTGATCTCTTGGCCATCTTTTGCAGAGCAACCCGGGCTGGGGTTTCGACAAGAAATACCAGTTCATGGACAAGCTTGTCTGGGAGGTATCACAGTATTACAAGTAGTGACTGGATACCTATGAGACATGGTCTCTGCTGAAGTGTCCTCTTTTTCTTTAGTAAATCAAAGAAGCTTTTGTAGAAGCTGAGAGGAGTTGAGATTTCTGATCAACATACATGATGCATCTGATATGCCATGCTATTTAGCACCTTTTCTTTCAATCTTTTGAATAAATGTCTTCCTACTAGCTTGTGTGGACTGAAAAGTTCTGTTTAATTATCTGAAGACGACAAATAGGAGGTTTGCCGTTTTCCTGTGCTGATCTGACATTTTTAGTTTAAACAGGAGTTCATGCAATCACTGATGAGGGTGTTGTGGGTTTTTTGTTGCATGATTAAAATGGTACGTGTGTGCTAGCTGGATGCAGAAGATTTCTTCACAATAGACCCATTCTAATTTTGTGAAGCAATTGCTACTCACTTTGAAGGAATCTGTGCAACATTTGCAGCTTTACTTGTTGATGTTCTGGACAGCCTCACTTATCTGTGTCAAATCCTTATCACAATTGAGGACAGTCCTAATTATTTAGTGCCATTTATTGATTTTAATTACGTACACAGAGAAGGAAATAGGAGGGTCAATTTATTAGTTCTGCTAAGATAACCTTAAGTTAGGCTGTGAGCTCCCCGCTCCCACCTCCGCCCCCCCCTTTTTTTGTAGACTTCAATTTATGTTAACGTCTTTTTCAAAACTACTGGAAATCACTGAGGATCAAATAATTCGTTAAAAATAATACATTTTATATTGTCCAAAATTCCGATAAAATTTTTAGTTCAAATGTGACCATGATTAGTAGTTAAAAATAATGAATTTTATATTTTTTTAAAGTTTCATTTATGAAGATATCTAGAGGGAAATTAAAAGAAAATCAAGGAATATATATGCATTATTAAATTAAGAAGGGGCAAGAATGATATTTTCAAGCTCTGTAAGGATGGAAATGTAAAAGCATTTTTCTTTTTCATTTTAAGGGGGCTGGTCCACAAAGAAGCGAATCGGTTTAAATCGGAATCCGGTTTACCTCGACCGATTCGGCCGCAAGATAACGTTCTTTGAAACACCCTCTCGGTTATCTTCTTCCCCTCTTCCTTTCTCGAGCATTGCCACACTCCCCGCTCCTCAATGTTTTCTTCCCCCGTTCTCCCCCTTCCTCCCCTTCCCTCTCCTTCCTTCCTCTCCCATCGCACTGTAAGTATCTTGCCTTTCTCCCTCTCTCACTCATCTCTCATCTTCTCCTTTTCTTGTGGGGTTTCCTGAAACCTCTTCCTCTTCTTATCTCATCAATCTCAGCAGCTTAAGAACGGAGACAATGCCTTCCTTGTCCCCCTTGGCAACAACAGCAGCACCAGCAGCAGAAAGGGAAGGAGGAGGGTTGTCACCGTCAGCAGAGCTTCCACCGCTCCCGTTCCCCCATTCAAGTTCTTCGAGCCGCCTAAGGCCGAGGAGAGTTCCCTGCTCTCTGAGGTGTGACTCCTCGTGCTGTCTCAAATTTTCTGGAGGTTTTGTTTGTTGTTGTTCAGTTTTGGTGCCTGGATCGTGCAGTTGGAGCCCGCCGACCCTGACTTCTATAAGATCGGGTATGTGAGGAGCATGCGTGCTTATGGCGTTGAGTTCATGGAAGGACCTAATGGGTTCGGAGTGTACGCGTCCAAGGACGTCGAGCCGCTGCGACGAGCTAGGGTGAGTTGCGTTAGCCTCCTGAAAAGGTTTCCCTTTTCAGTGTTTGAGTGTCATTTTCTTGGTTTTTCATCTAATTGGTGGACATTGTCTGATAGATTGTTGTAAACACTGTTTGTTTCTTGATCTTTTTCTAACGCGTCAAGATTTCTTGATGCAATTTTTTGTTTATAATCTTTGTTTGTTCCTTGATTTATTTCTAATGCGTAAAGATTTTTTGATACAATTTTTTTGTTTGTTGACAATTGTTTATATATTGTACAGAATCTGACAAATCAAGTGAAGGATTTACCAATTGATTAAGACAATATTCCTCTTAGGCTCTTACCAACTATTACAGATTTCTTAAATAGTGAGAAAATAATGTGAATACATCTTGTATACATTAGACAACACATTATCTAGAAATTATGCATGTGCCTGTTTATACTCATTGAAGAATCAATGAGAATGAACTATTCTTCCAACTCATCTCCACATAGTATTAGAGCATCCAAAGCAGTGCACAGTATACTTTTTTCTGCGTACTATTGCTATGCCACCTTCTTGGGCATTGTTCTTAAAGGATGTGACATGTGTTGAAGATACCTCATCCTCCCAGTCCTTGTCGTCTTAATGTGGATAGTCTTCACACTCCAATTATATTTGTGGACACTATCTGTCCATGCATTCCATGAAGCACCTTGCAGAACCAGTTCCTAAAATTTTGGATTGTTTCAATAAAGTTTGTGATGTTTATCCTTTGACCAAACAAATTAGACTTCCTTTTGGATTAAGTTCAAATTCTACTACTGAACTGTTTGACATGGTTCATTATGATAGTTGGGGAGCTTTTCGATATTCTTTTTATTTAAATGCTCATTATTTTTGATCATCGTGGAAGATCTTTCTAGTAATGCATGGATATATCTCATGCATTTTTATTACAACTCCAAACCTTATTAGAATTTAAACTCAATTTGATCGAAAGGTTAGATAAACTCAAGTAGATAATAGAATTGAGTCTTATTTTATGGGAGATTTCTTCAGTGAACATGGAATTATTTATAAGCATAGTTGAGTTTTCACTCCCTAACAAATAGGGAGGCCTTAGAATGTAGATACTGTCTTGCTGTAGCCCAGGCCTTGAGATTTCAGTCAAAACTTCCATTACCTTTTGGAAAGTGAGTCTGCTCACTATATCTTACCTCATGAGCTCTTGTTGGCATTTCTTCTCCATAGAAAAATACCATATGAAGTTCTTCATAAACAGTCACCTACTTATAATCATTTGTGAGTGTTTGTTTATGTTTTGAAAATGTACTTTTGTTGGATATCATTTGGATCAAATGGCTTATAAAGCCTATGATTTTGAGGCTAAATATATTTTCACAAGCCGAGATGCTATTTTCCATGAACATATTTCCTTTTTTGATGGTGAAATGAAACAATAACACTAGATTGTAAGTTTTGCCATTATCATTGTCTGACCAAGTTATCATTTGTGACTTACAAGCCTTTAAGGGGCATACCTATTCAAACATTTTAACTTGCATAAAGAATGATGGCATTTTTGTTGAGGAATCCATTCTATCTATCTCATCTCAGCTAAGTTCAAATCAGCCAACCTATGCTAAGATGATCAGGTTGCATTGGTCTACCATCAGTTTGGCTATGAGATTCCCATTGTTCCCATACCATGTTGTTATTCCCAAGCTCAACATCATCTTCAATGCTGACGTCTGGTAAGGGTACTTTTGATCCTTTAAATGTTTTATTTCTTATAAAAATCTTTCCCTTTCACCATTCCTTTGTTGTCAGCATCTCTATTTCTATTCAACCCAACACAATTTGCTTAGGCCGAGAAAATAAATCCAAGTGGCAATATACCATGACTTAAAAACTTCAAGCATCGGAAGAAAAGGATGTTACTTGTTTGCCTGAAGGAAAAATGCTCATTGGTTGCAAATAGTCTATAAGATCAAGTATACATCTGATTGTTTCATTGAACATTATAAGGTCATATGGATTGCCATGGTCTACACATAAGTTGAAGGATTGGATTACAATGGGACATTTGCACTAGTTGCCAAACTAGTTACCATTAATGCTTGTTTGCTATAGCTTCTGTAAGATGCTGGTCTCTTTATTAACTTAATGTTCAAAATGCTTTTCTTTATGGTGAAATCTCCATTGCAATATAGAAGACTTGCAGACTTGTTGGCCGACTTATTCATCTTACAATCACAAGGCCAAATATAACTTCTTCGATGCACTTCTTAGTAAATTTATGCACCGGATTCTTACACCACATTTTGTCATAGCTATTCGATTTTTGTGAACTTTTTTGATGCACCTTCTTACTAAATTTATTCACCAACTTCGTATACCACATTTTATTCATCTTACAATCACAACCATATATAACTTCTTCGCTGCACCTTGTTAGTAAATTTATGCACTAGCTTTGCATACCACATTTTGTCATAGCGATTCGATTTTTGTGATATTTAAGTGTCTATTGTTTCCAACAAAGAATGACATAAATTTAACTGGGTATGATGATGCTGAGTGGGGAGGTTGCTTTGTTACAAGATCACTTTTCGGGTATTGTGTTTTCCTGGGACTTCATCATTTGGAAGATAAAGAAACAATTAAAAATTGTTTTGTTCTTTGACAGAAGTAGAATACATAACTATGCCAACGATTACTTATGAATATATTTGGTTGGTACATCTTTTACAAGATTTATAAGTTAACATTTTGGGTCTTGCCAAGTTACACTGTCATGATCAGGTGGCATTACCTCTTGTAGCAAACCCTGTCTTTCATGTACACATGAAACATATTGAAACGTTGGTTTGAGAAAAAAAACACAAAACTATCAGATTATACTACTTTTGTTGCTTTTAGTCCATCACACACTTAAATTACAGATATTTTACTAAAGTACTCCGAAAGACACTCTTTCATTCTTATATAATGTGAATATAATGTGAACACCATGTGAATTGGTACATGTGCTTATTTATACTCATTGAAAAAATTAATGAAAATGATCATACTCCCAAGTCATCTCTTTTTCCACAGTTTATTTATCTGAGTTGTTCTAATATTGGAGAATTCTTGTTGGTTTCTTGAATCTATGGGTAGGGACGTTTTCCTTCTCATGTGCTGTAAAATTTTGGAGATTTCTTCTAGCCAGTTTTTCCAGGTTCATGTTTCCTTTTCAATTTTGTAAATTAAAACAGGTGGGATTTCCACTTTTTCCTTCAAAAGGAAAATAAAAGTGTCACTAAGATTTTTGTTCAAGGAGGCAACCTATTCTGACAGAAAATAATTGGTAGATGAAATCATAATTCCAGTGCCCTTGGTTGCTGTACATGGTGCTTGATATTAAGCATATTTGTTAGCTTTCCCTTCTTTATGTTTCCTAGAATTTTTTGGTAATAACAAATTGTTCCTTTTAATGATGTTAGATTCTATATTTATTTCCAGGTTATAATGGAAATACCTTTGGAACTGATGTTGACTATAAGCCAGAAGCTTCCATGGATGTTTTTCCCTGACATAATACCTGTTGGTCATCCAATATTTGATATTATCAACTCCACAAAACCTGAGGTAACTGAAATGACTTGACAGGTTCATGTATGTTCGCTCCAAAGAATGACTTCTAACTCTGTCTATATATTTAGTGTTGTATATCTCCAGTAAATATATAGCTATTGTGAAACAATGATGTCTTTCATCACTGGTAAAATAGTACCTTGCACCATTAACATTTAAAATTTTAAAACATTATGCATTAAGTATATACAATGATTCTTTCAAAAAAAGAAGTATATACAATGATGATAAGCTCTACTTATATATTAGAAACAAGGATTACAATTTCGAATAATACCGTCCATACCGAGCGGTACGTACCGGTCCGTCAGCAGACCGATACACGGACCGCCTAGTACCAAGCGGTATATATATATATATATATATATATATATATATATATATATATATATATATATATATATATATATATATATATATATATATACCGAACGGTATACTGTTCGGTATATAGTTACCGAGTGAATATCAAAATTTCGGTACGGTATGATATTTCAATCCTTGATTAGAAGTATTGCATAAGTACTTCAAAAATTTGATAGAGAGGCTAAAGATGTATTATGAACTATAGAAAAAGATAGGCTCTA
This sequence comes from Musa schizocarpa, assembly GCA_900464855.2. NCBI lineage: Eukaryota > Viridiplantae > Streptophyta > Magnoliopsida > Zingiberales > Musaceae > Musa > Musa schizocarpa. Next base: position 16,366,034 of record LS990915.1, read on the forward strand.
CTTTCTGTTGTTAAACAATGGAGATTAATCACAATAGTGGAATAGTTATTTTAAACAGTGCAATTAACCAAGACTATTTTCTCTTGTTACAACAGATTTGTAAGACATTTGAAGTCAGTTTCAGAGATTTCTACATGAACACTGCTATTCTCTTATTGTGAACATTTGCTGGTCTCCTAAAAGAAAATTCTCCATATATTCTAGACGACGAACAAAATTGAATAAGAATCATAATTTATCTATAAAAGCGATTGTGGGGTATATGAAAGACTGACAATTTTTTTGGAGGTCTTTTGTCATGCTGGCTTATAATTTTACATGCTATATCTATTGCATTGTAATTAAATTTTGACACCAGTCAGAAGTGAGCAAAAATTAAATAAACCTAATTTTCTGATTGTTGATTCATCTCTCATCACTTAAGTGAGATTTTTAACCTAGTCCTGTAGATTAAAATTTCTGCAAGGAAAATTCACAATGATTCTCTTCATTTTGTTTTCAGAATCTGCTTTCCTTTAACTCCGCATATTTAGTATTTTAGTTTATCGTATCTATTCCTTATTTTTGTTGATTCTCCAAAAATGTACTAATGATGAACACAATGTTCTTGTTTACTGTCGGTGATTTTGACATTAATGTTAGATTAGTATAAGATTTTTTTTCTTACTCTACTGTGCTTGATTTGCAGACAGATTGGGACCTAAGATTGGCCTGTCTTCTTCTATATTCATTTGATGTGGAGGGTAACTTTTGGCAGCTCTATGGTGACTTTTTACCAAGTCCAGAGGAATGTACAAGCTTGCTTTTGGCACATAAGGTATGTGTCACTGCAACTGATGGATTCTGGTATCAATGGATCATATATTCTGTACATTAGATTATTCTTCTTAAATTACTTTGTGTACATCCCTCAATATCTTGATTTTATATACATATCCTTGCAAATTTAAAAATTATAAATATGCTTCTGAGTTTAGTTACTGTCATTTGAAATTTTGATTGCTAGAAAACTTCTTTTAGTGATTAAATGAGAAAAAATAACCTTTCTCCAAAGTGCCTTTTGTGTGAAATGGTGTACACAATCAAATCAAGGAAAAATTCAGAGATTAAGGTGGGCTAGAGATTCGAGAGTGTTAGTGGTTATGGTGGATTCGAGTTAAGTTGGATCTGTCCTATTTTAAAAATGTCCTTGAGTCATGCCCTTAGGTCTGTCCTATTTCAAAAATATCCTTGCTCTGTCAGTGATAGCCTAAGTAGAGGATTGGTGGTGGTAAAGGAGAAGATGGATGAATAAGAGTTAGGTTTACTTTGACGTAGGGATTATTTTCTTGTTCTCCTTTCTTTTCTTTGGGTTTTGAGAGATGTTGAGGTTTGGGGGGGTGTGAACAAGGATGAGATGAATGAAAGGGAGAGGGTAAGTAAAAGGTTATCTTAGATCCTTTGGTAGTTTGAAGATGGTGAAGGAGGATTCTGTGTAGGGCTTCTGATGAAGGAGAAGGGTCACAGAAGAGGGGAGAAGGAAGAAGATTAGGGGTCCTTTGATGATCCTATAATTTTTTTGGATATGCATGTAAAAGTCAACTTTTCAAGGGGTATGACTAATTGACTATCACTCCCTTGTAGATGGATATATATGAAAATATCCCCTTTGCTCCCAGATACAAATACAAAGAAAATGGCTGCTTGTTGTTCTTGTCATTGTTACTGTCATCTTGTAGATCCATATAACATGATCTGTATAGCTATCCACCCTTAACTTGAATTCGATATCTTATTGGTGGTGGGAAGAGAGATAGAGTAAGACCTAAGAAGACTTCACTCGAAACGATAAAAAGAGATTTGAATGCTCTTGATTTTACTAGAAATATTACATTGTGCAGATTTCAATGGTGTAAAAAGATCCATGTGACCCCAAATAGTTGGGACATTACATTTTTGTTGTCATTGTTGTATCAGTTTTGATTTTGGATCTAGACGGCCATCTGAACTAGATCTAATGATTTGCTTGTGCATATGAAGAGGCTTACTGGCAGCCCAGTCAGATATGACTGAAGGCCTATTTTAGATGCTGAATCATAACCTTTGGCTGCAGCATATTTCAACTTGATCATACACAAAATGCAGGCTGGTGGTTAATTTGGTTTCACAAGATTTCACATATACTTATGAACTCCAGTAAATTGCTTGATTGTGGCTTTCCATCACATATCTTGATGACATTTATATAATTTTTTTTTTTGAGAAAAATTAGAAGCTTTCATTTATTGAAGATATATGCTAAGGGGATTAGGCGAAGAGCCTCTCTCCTCAGTCATACAAAAAGAAGAGAATCTGGTTGTTCTAGCAAAATTAGTTAGATCATGATATTTACAATTAGAGCTCCTAGACATGTGACTATGATGAACAACATTAAGCTTTTCAATCAAGAACTTAATATTTGCAATGATGGTATTGATATGCCAACGAACAGCAGCAGTAGAAGTGATGAAATTGATAGTATGTAAGGCATTCATGCGAATAAAAATATTTCTCCACTGATGGGATTCTGCTTGTTTGAGCGCTTTAAGAAGAGTTAGCGCTTCAGACATAACAAGATATGAAGCTTGGTAGGGATCAGCCGATAGCAACAAGTTTGTCTTGAGCATTGAAGAAGACATATCCCAAGCCTGCAGTGAGATTTGAAGAACAAAAAGAACCATCACATTCCAAAACATAATCAAAAGTAACCATAGTTATAGAAGATGACACAGGAGCAACAACATTAGTTCCTTCAGAAGTAGGATATATATAAAATAATAATTCATGAGTGCAAGTGCCTTGTTGATTAAGGAAATAGGTTTGGATTGATGATTACGAAATTTGACATTATTCTTATTTAAACAAAGACACCAAAGATAGTAAGAAATGAGACTTAGGATCCATTTAGAAGTGATTTTGTCGGTATCCTTACCCTCTTCTAACCAAGACCCAAGGTACCAATTGTCAAAATACTTAAAATTAAGGTTGGCTTTCTCTTGAAGAATAGAGCAAAAATATTAGAGAATGAACACTCAAAAGAAAATATGTTTAGGAGAATCAATGTAAAGATTACAATCAGGACAACATTCAACTTGGCTGTGCAAGATATGAGAAATTAGATTAGAAGTGGGGAGTATATTCCAACAAAGTTTCCACAAAAGAGTTTAATTTTAGGAGTTATAACAAGCTGCCAAATTTCCTTTCAATCGGGCCAAACTTCAACCTTAACTTCTAAGCCAAATTTCAAACTTTGGTAAGCACTACTCACAGAAGTACCCAATGGATTGTATGTCATAAGTGGGGACTCTAGGGATTTGAATCTTCTTAATACTTTCAACTAGTGAAGGATGAAAAAGGAAATAGAGTTTACAATCATCCCAACGATTACAGAGGATAAGATCAGAGACCATCTGAAAGTCATTCAGTGCAAACACATTAATCAAAGCGGATCATCTATTTATGGTAATATTCCAATCCATAGATCAGACCAGATATCTGTAGATGTACCATCACCAATCAATTTCATAAATCCTTATTTAATTAAGTCAATAAGAGTGCAAATATTTCTTCTAGATCTAGAAATAGGAGGGATCATCCCAAGGATGTAAGTGACTGTATTTGGCATTTTGAATGCTAACCCAAAGCGAATTGGAATTATTCAAAAGAGGTAAAATTCGTTCAACACATATAGATTTTTTTGGTAGTGAGAAGATCTCTCAATCCCAAGGCCCCATATTTCTTAGGTCTTGAGATGGTGTCCCGACTATGAGCTTCTTCTTCTTTTTGGTGAGATCTAAATTGCAAAAGAAATAACTGGAAAGCTTGGTCATATGATTCGGGATAGAATCATAAATAAAACAATTAAGAAGGAGATGAGTGGGCATAGAATTAAGAACAAAATTTGTTAGAACCATCGTCCTGGCTTGGGAGATAAGCCCTTTATACCAACATTGAATTCTAGATAGAGCCTTATCCACTAGGATGTTTTGGAAATTTTGAGGGAGGCGACCTTACGATAAGTAGGCACCGAGGTACTTTATAGGGTATGACCCCTCCTTAATACCTAGAGTACAACAAATAGAATGTCTGGTGGAGGGTGGACAATGTCTTGAAAAGTAGACGTTTGATTTGGAGAGATTGACTTTTAAATTAGTAAGTTGTTCATAAAGGTTAAGGACGTTGAAGATAATGTTGCAAGACTTGTTAGCACAAAAGGCCAAAAGCAGGTCGTCAACAAACATTAAGTGTGAAATCATAATGCCTTTTAGATTGAATGGGATAGTATCCTTTTGGTTAACATGTTTGTTAAATAAAGAGGATAAAATCTGTTGATCTAGTATGAAGATATGTGGAGATAAGAGGGTCTCCTTGTCTAATGCTGGCTTCACATCTTTAAGAGAGACAACCACTAATGAGGCAGCCATTATAATTAGTTTTTAGATGAGTGTAAAGCTCTCAAAATATATGAAGGTTCATCCTTGTTAACTAAAAAAACTATGGTTTATACTTTATATTGTATACCATGATGCCATCATTGCTGTGGGAACTTGTTGATCAAAGATGAACGTTCTTCTTTTCTAAGTAAAAGCAAACAGCCAACTTCCCATATTAATATATCTTGAATGATCAAGGATCGTATAATAGTTTTAGTTGAAAGTGTTGAAGCTTCGAAGTTACTAATTTCAAGTTTCTTATTTGTCCCTTCCATTGGAAAGTTGTTTTTGTTGCTTCACCCCAAGATTCGCAATTTCGGTCCATATTGGCATAACAAGCCTCGCTCGGTACAATATGTACCGAGGTGTATCAATGGTACGTCAGGGCGTACTGAGCGGTATACCTAAAATAGCATAAAATCCTTCGAAAATACTTGAAAAATAGTAGTTTAGGATAGGGTATTTAAATTAGAAATAAATATACATTTAGTATAGTTTTAAAAAAATAATGTAAATTAGGTAAGAATAGTGTCATATATCTTTTTTCGGGCTTTGAGGAGTAGCCTTGTGTAAGGTTCGCAATTTCAGTCTGTTTCGGAACGTCTTTCCGTCGATATTGAATTAACATATGATCCAATCCTTAATATGCATGAAATATAAACATTTGACCTATTAAGTTTTTAATTTCAAATAAATAAATATTAAACACACTAATCATAATATTAAAGACTTTAATTACTCCCTAATTAATTCTATTCCATCATCAAAAGCATATCAAACAACATATTAGACATTAAGTCATATATCACATAGAATAGGCTTAATTATCTCATAAATCAATAAAAATATAAAAAGAGAATACATACCTCTTGATTAAAAAGTTTTTCCTCTTAATCCTCCCAAATTAACCTCCAAATTAGCTTCCTAAATTTGATTTAATCCACAAATCATTATTTTGTTGAGTTTAGGAGAGTGAAAATATGAGAATAAGAGAGAGATTGTGAGTGAAAATGAGTTTGAGAGAGTGTGAGAGTAAAATGAATTGAAAGAGGGGAGAGGAAAGGGTATAAAAATCCTTTAGGTTGCCTCCAAGAGTAAATTGACCGTTTGAAACCTGATATAAGTTGGTAATGGTTGGTTTCGACTGTTACTGCTTGATACAGCCCTATATCACCTAATACAGGGTCAAAATTTTGGTACTGTCCGGTAGCAGGTGGTTCGTGTGCCGAGAGGCTTTCGGATCGACATGTACCACCCATACTGGGCGGTACACATCGAAATTAAGTACCTTGCTTCACCCTATAAGAGAACAGACTCTGACAGTCGTAGAATTGCAATTCAAGATTGTTATATTAGTTAAAGTTTTACTCCGATTATTGAACTTTAAGGATCCAATTAAGTATCTATATATATTTATTGTTCTTCAAACTCAAGAAATTCCAGTGTGTCCATCAAGTTTCCTGTACAATGTTCTTTTGAGATCTAGATGAAGTCATCTTTTCTAGTCTTCTTTGTTTCTTTCTTAGTTCTAGTGCAATCAAATTCTCATAAACAAGCTCTAACCCTGATCTGCTTGGGTAGCTTTTTTTTCCAGGTTGTAATAATTTCTTTTTAACATATTGCTTTTAGGATGACCTTTTGGAGCTGCAAGACACAGATCTGGCTTCTAAAATGGAAGAACAACAAAAACGAGCTATAGAATTTTGGGAAAAACACTGGGTAAGGTTTTATTCAGTTTTTTGTGAACCTTAGCTTCACCTAACGTCAGTCATGGTTGACATAAATTAGCACTCAGCGGCCCCTTTAAAGATAAAACGCCTTGCTTGTGATGCTGAAAGATTTCTTTGGGCATTGAGTATTGTTCAGTCACGTGCTGTTAACATGCAAATCAGGGTTGGAGCTCTTGTACAAGATGCAAACATGCTTGTTCCTTATGCTGGTAAGTGTAAAGCACCAAACCAGTAGTTCAGAGTTTCTGCAATCATGTAATATATTCATGATATTTACATGTCATATTATTAGTATGTGGAGACTGCAGTCAGTAGGTCAGAAACTGTCAGTCCAGTCCCATTTTATTTGCCAATAAATCCAACAGGGACAACAGCTCAGTTAGATTTGGTTGACAACTTAAAATCACAATCTCTTGCGTTGTTCACAAATATCATCCTTTTCACTTGAACATTCAATAAACCTCCAGTTCTGGAACTCTACTTTTTATCTATTGATTTCATTTCGGCCACAGTTTTCAGCTTTTGTTGATAGAAGTATTTCATTGGATGTCTAGGAGCATGTTAAGCATATTTATTATGCAGATATGTTGAACCATTCCTTTCAGCCCAACTGTTTTCTGCATTGGCGTTTCAAGGATCGCATGCTTGAAGTGATGATTAATGCTGGACAGCGCATTAAGAAGGGAGAGGAGGTAGGCTTAGCATTTGTAACATTTAGTAACTACTTGTAACTGTTAGCACAATGCTTATTTATCTGTGGTGAAATGCTTGAGTCTTTTCAAGGTAGCTATGTCCTTGAATAGTTGAATTATGTCAAATCCATGCATTAAAGGGCATTTTGTGTCTACCATGCAAGTATGTCCATTAGATCTTTTCACACTTTCTTTAGCAACAAAACCAATGACCTTGTTACTTTAGTCACCTAATTGGTTTCTAAATAGGAGTGTTGGATGGATGCAAATTTTTCACAATGATAAGGTTGATCTTGGAGACAAGGTTTAGAGTCCTGAGGTGTCCCAAGCAAGGATTAAAATCTCAATTTGGTATTGATATCAGTATGCATCTGTATATCGATACTGGTTGAATAGATCGGTTCCGGTTGGACCAATTTTGGTCCAATTATTTGTCTACAAAAACTTTGTTTTTTCTTGAGTTTGAGTTAATAAGAGATCAAAATATGTCTGTACTATCTATTGCAAACCATATATGAAGAAGCATGCACAAAATTTTTTCAAGATATGATAGGCATTTAAATGTTCTACCTTATGAATGGCCTACTATTACCAAAAGGATCACTTTGATTCAATGGAAAATTTCTGGTCCTCAATATTACTCATTTGCGATTAAGATTATAATTTTGAAGAACCGATGCGTGAAACTGCTTCCATCACATCTGATATCGATATTGTTTGTGCCACTAATAAAGCAATAGCAATAATAGTTGTAGCCTTATTGTCATTAATTATAACTGCGGAAGTAGGCAGCTGGGGCAAGTATGGCTATGGCAAATATGACTATATTGGCCATTGAGTTGTAAGACTGCAAGTGCCATTATTATAATGGCATTGTGAGCCATATGAAGTACAGGCTTTGAGGAAAATGATTAATTATTGTTATATAATATTGGCCATGAGATTCGTGCTGTAAGAAAGATTGTGGCTGTAAGAATCTTTTATCTGATTTGTCGTAATATAAGTAGTCTCTCATCTTAAAATATCAATTGCTTTTCCTTTGTTCTTGTCTTTTTTGCTATATATAAATTGGGTGGATTGGCACACATCATGATTGTTATTTTAGCCTTTTAGGTGGCATGAGTGAGATATTGTTCCTTGCTTTACAAGCACTTCTTTGTATTTGCATAGTTGACATAGGTCTCCTAGCCCTGTTCGCCAGTGGTAGATGTAAAACTATCCACCTCATTATCATCTTCACGAACCTTACAAGAACATAAATTTGATGAAGATGTCTCATTATTTGAATCAATTTATTGCTCATTTATGGCATCCAATGGATCAACCGATTGCAATAGAGGATCTTTCTTCTTGACTTGCTGACTGGATGATTGAGACTGATGCCTTGTGCCACAACCCTTGGGCAAACCCATGGGCAATAGATAACTAAGCAAACCAATTGATCTAGAGATACATGAATATCAATGGCAAAGTTGGGATCCTGATTAACAGTCCTGATCCTTATCATGGATGGACAACTCAAATCCTTGCCCAGTGAAGTCTTTTCTCTGGGCTTTCTGCTGCAACTTTAGGGTCTTTGAGCATACAATTTGGCTGTCAAAGCTTGCTTGGTTTCTTGAGTTACCTTAGTGCATTTGACTATGTTGGAAAGCCCACCTTATTAAATGCTACTTCAGTCAGATTATTGCTTCAACCCAATCAGTTTAGTCACAATACATGCATTGTTTCAGTCCAGATGGGTATGCTGCCACACTGCATGTATATTTTGCTACTTTGGTGTTATTTTCTTGCAAATATTAACAAATTGATTTAGATGCACAATTATCAAATTTATGCTTGATGTTGAAATACGGTCTGTTAGTTCTATGCATAACCAATATTATTTCAATAAGTAGATTTGCCCTTCATTTGCATAAATCATGGTCAAATTCGTACAAATCTAGCTTAGATCAGTGGATATAGCCTAGATCATCTCAGTCGGGTTTGAATGGATCTCAGCTGGATACATCTTGGTCAAATTCATGCAAATCTTGATTGGACATGGCATATATTTACGTAGACCCAGCTAGATTTGCATAGACCCAGTATCATTACAGCAAGAAATTAGGAGAGGGAAATGCATACATTTAAAAGTAAAGCAACAATCTAATCATGAAATCATGACATGAATATGGACATTTTGAGGTTGACCTTGGTTTGGAGATAATGTGGATGCTTTCTTAAGTTTAATTCTTGTTTTGCTAGAAAACAAACTCAGATATTAGGAAGATAGAGATTTGAAAGTGAGTTTGAGAAGAATTGATAGAGTGATAGTTTAGAGCGAAAAAGAGGAGTGATAGAGAGTTGGGATGGTGATGAAAAAGGGTGGTATCGGTCTGGTAACAGGGCAACATGCTTACTGCCTGATGAGCTTGTCTGTGCTGATTACTTATAGCCTGGTATGCATGGCATGGTAAGGGTTCTGGAAGTACAACCCATCAAGGATTGAAATATCGTACCGTACCGGAGTTTCGACCTTCTCTCGGTACGGTACGGTACTGTATATCGAACGATATACCATTCGGTATATATATATATATATATATATATATGTATGTATATACATATATATATGTATATATATACTATATATATATGTATACCGCCCATACCAGACCGGTATACCGCCCATACCGGACGATATCATTCGAAACTGTATACCTTGCAACCCATATCAAACTGGACTGAGCTATTTGTATCGACCTATTGATTGTCGGATTAGTAAATATTTGTATCAATAGGAATTGATATTTGAATCCTTATTCCAGGCATACTGCCTGAAACATCTCAAGCTGAGGTTGTTCTGTGTCGTGGTTAAAGGGCCTTAAACAGGTTGCAAGATAAACTTTAGTAAGCATGTTAAGCCTAAATCAATGGATAGACCAGTTCGGGTACAGTTCTTTTAATCAGATCTAGTTCTACTATCATGATTAATAAAAATAAATTAAAACTAAAATAACACATCAAACTTGCATTCATTTAAAGTACCAAACTACATTGTCTATATCCAATAGCAAAAATGACAAAGTAAAACAAAATTAACATCAAAGATCATTAAAATCCAGTTCATCATTTTCAATCTTGTTACCATCTTCCTCTTCTTCCTCTGTAGATGATTTATATTCCTCTTCTTCCTCTTTTCCACCTCTTCTATAATAATCGACATTTTACTGATTCACTACAACAAATAAGGCAGCTGCTGTTCTTGTAAAACCAAATGCTATTTCCTCTAAAAGCTTTCCACCTAATCAACAATAAGTAACAGACACTCATTGCATGCACTGTAGGTTCTTGTAAAACCAAATTCCAAACTGATTACCCCAAAACTCAAGCATAAAAACATCCAAAGAAACAATTCCAAAAATCTGCAAATTTGACATAGAGGGAAGAGCAAGGAACGTAGGATGGTAGGGGAGCAGCGGTGAACGGGGAAGCGGGGAAGAGGGGGAAGAGTGAAGAGGGAAGAGAGAAGAACGATTGGAGAAAAGGGGGGGAGACGGGGGGTTGCAGTGACACCATGCGAGGGCTGCAGGAAGGGGTGAAAAGGGAACATAGGAGGGCTAAAGAGGGAAGAGGGAAGAGAGAGGATCAATTGGAGAAGAGGGGGGGAGACAGTTGGTTGCGGTGACACCATATTAGGGTTGCGGCGGAGGGGAGAGGGGAGAGGGAAGAGGGAAGAGAAGGCTGCGGACTGTTGTCACGGACAAAACTGGAAGCAGGGTGTTCGATTCAGTTTTGTTCATGCTTTGCACAACACGTAGAGGGCTTGTGGTAGGTTTGGCAACCCCATTTTGGTTGGCTTTTGCGACTGGTTTAATCTTGTAAACGTAGGTTGTGTACAGTTGTCGCGCAGAGGTAAAACTGCTCGGAAACAAGCCATCCACGCAGCCATTTTGGTGTTTCTTTAACTCCGCAGAGTGGTGTTGAGTGTCAGGTAGTACAACACTCAGGAGCTACCCGGGTGGTACATGGTTGGATGGGCCTTTAAGATAGTGTTTTGGGCTGATTCGTTGTCTTGTTTAGTAGCAATGTCATGTGAGCACTTATGGGGACTTTTGGTTGTAACAGACCACCTTAGACCCTTTGTTGTACGATCGTTCAGAGCTTGTAAAGTCTATGTTTGTAATTTGTATTGCCTATTAAGTGTTTGTTGAAATGACTGCTTATGGGATCCTGAGTTAAACGCTTCCTCTAACTCGTCTTCTTTTTTGCAGGCCCTTAAGGGACCATAAGAGGTTTTGAGGAGGCTAACCCTTTGCAGATGGACATGCAAGTGTGTCGCACGACATACGCAAAACTAGCTAAGTCTGTGACAAATGATATCCATGCAGGACAAGCACACTTAGAAACACTTGATATGCAATCGTGGGAGACCTAGCAAGGCTGCATTGGGGGTAGCCAACACCAACGATCGTTTGAGGGAAATGAGCGTTGAGACATAGGGAAAGGAGTCATTCAGAAGAGTGGGCATCCGAGATTGACATTCAAAGTAATGATCGACTCTTTACGTGAGAGGCACCATGAGGACAAGCGAGTTGGGAAGAATGTGTAATACACAAAGGTTGGGATGGTTGAGTTCGAATTACAGCTCAACGTTGGCAACCAAACTTGATGGTGCTCAGGGTAAGCGGGGCACTTGGTAAAGGATGAGACTGTGCAAGGAGGGATGGGTTGCTCGACGACCGAAAGAGTTGTGCAAAGCTCATAGTGGTGAGAGGAATTATTAACTCGAAGGATTCAATACTCATGCAAGGGCTTGTATGTGGATGATGAACTGTTTGTGGCTATCTCAAGGTGATCGAAACACGGTGCCATGGAGCATTAAAACTTTTTCTTCGATAAGGGAAGGATACGTTCGTAGGAAGTTGAAGTGTGCAACAAGTTCAGCATGTTGTTAGGTTTTGAGGGGTGCAAGGGGGATTATATTGGCGAAGAGTTGCAATTTAGTAAGTGCGTTGTTAGGACTCTAGCTAGGAGAGTCCTAATTAAGAGGGACATTCATGTAAAACCTACATAAGCTGACCCCTATTAAAGAGGTGAAGAGGCCAGCTAGGGTTAGGAGGTTGTTTTCTTAGAGAAGAATTAGGAGTTATAAAGAAATATGAGTCTTGAGTAGGAGTCCTATTAGGAGTTGGTTAAAAGTAGGAGTCTTATTAGGAGTTAGGGTTTAGAAGCCCTATAAATAGCCATGTATTCCTCCTCTTTTTATAAGCAATAGATGAATCTTTTCTGCAGCCTTTGAGCAGCAACTTGGAGGGAGGAACCCCTATAGAGTTCCAATGAGGCTGATCCCCTAAAGAGATCAACCCCAGGTTTAGAATCTGCAAGGGTTCTAACACCTGGTATCAGAGCAGCGTTCTTGGCATCTCGCTGTCCTTCCACATCCATCATCTCCACCCACCGCAGATCATCCTACAATTCCCACAATTGCTTAAAAGATCGTTGCCAAATTTCGCTGTCATCTCCACCACCGTAGATCATCCTTTGATCTCCCCGTGAATTGCAACAGGTTTTGGATTCTTACCTTACTGCTACTGCAATTTAGTTATCCTTATTCGAAAATCCAAAAAAAAAATAATTGTTCCAATATTGCTGCATAAACTTTTCGTCGCAAAATTTTCATCTCTACGACGAAAGATACATTGCAGAATTCCAGCCGCATAGCACAATCTGTTTGATCTTGCTACTATGTTTTTTCTATCCAAATCTCTACGAAATTTTTATGACAGCTTTGACACTTCCTAACAACAGATTTCCCTTTGGTTTTGTCAAAAAATTCTCAATATAAACAATTGATTTTTTACGTCTAAACTGCTATACTTGAAAATCTGCACTGTAAAATTCCAACCGCATAGCACAGATTGTTTGATCTTGCTACTACGTTTTTTCTATCCAAATCTCTATCAAATTTTTATGACAACTTTGATATTTCCTAACAGTAGATTTCCCTTTGGTTTTGTCAAAAAATTCTCAATATAAACCATTAATCTTTTACGTCTAATCTGCTATACTTGAAAATCTGCAGTGTAAAATTCCAACCGCATAACACAGTTTATTTGATCTTGCTACTATGTTTTTTCTGTCTAAATCCCTATGAAATTTTTATGATAGCTTTAACACTTCGTAACAGTGGATTTCCCTTTGGTTTCGTTGAAAAATTCTTAATATAAACCATTGATCTTTTATGTTCAATCTGCTACACTTGAAAATCTGTGATGCAGAAAATTTCAACCGCATATTGTTGCCTTAACCCATCTATTTGTAATCTTTTTTGAATGAAATTTCTTATACACTTCATAGATCATCTTGGTTTCCATTTAAGATTGATCTATTGAGGAATTCACCTCTAAAAACGATTTTGTGTTGCTGTAAATTTTTGTCGCAAACTGCTGAAATTTTTCGACGAGAATTTTGCTATCGCAACTTGCACCAATTTCCTTGCTGTTATACTACTAAAATTTTCTTGATTAAATTGGACATCCTTGTTGTCATATAAACTAAGATTTTGCTGTCAATTCCCTCCTTAAATTTCTTAAGTTTTTGGTAGAAATTTCATCGAGAAATCGTTGTTTCTTCGACGACAATTCTGCTCTTCCAAGACAGCACATACCTGCAGCAACTTCCATTGATTTCTATCAAACCTTTGTTGTCATCTACCACAAATCTAAAACTTTTATCCACAGTCCTAAAACTCCACCAAACCACACCCTCAAATTGCACCCAAAACAGCCACAAAACAAGCCTAAACCTAGCCTACATCCACCGATCCACCAACCCTTTCGACCATCACTTCTCTTAACCTATACATGCCTTTAACCCGACAACAAAAGAGAGATCTTAACATATATATTTGGAGGCATATACTATGACATTTGAGGAGGCAATCAATGCTAAATTCGAAGCCTTCGAGGTGCGAATGGAGGATAAGATCCAGACGCTCTTTACCGAACTCAGATTGAGCCGACCACTAAGCCCGAAGAAATCACATCAAGGAGAGAGCTTTGCCCAATCGCACCAAGCCCGAAGAGATGACTTCTAAGGGAGGGTAGGCTCTATGACCGACCCGAACTATCCACGCATGAGGGTGGACTTCCCTAGATGGGAAGAAGGAGACCCGATTGGTTGGATCTCGCACGCGAAGCGATATTTTCGGTACCACAAAACCGCGGACGCATCTATGGTGAAAATTGTGGCTATATATCTTGAAGGGGATGCCATACAATGGTTTGACTGGTTTGAACACACTCATGGAATCCTCTCATGGCGACAATTCAAAGAAGGACTGTCGCTCCGCTTCGGACCAACCGATTACGAGAACATTGACGGACAACTAGCAAAGATCCGATAAACCTCCACCATTCAGGAGTACCAAACCAGGTTTGAAAGGTTATTTAATCAAACTCGTGATTGGTCTAAAAAACAACTATTGGGGACCTTCATTGAGGGCTTGAAGCCGGAGATCCGGGGAGAAGTTAAAGCGCGACAATCGTACACGCTTATGGCAGCCATCTCTTTCGCACGACATCAAGAGGAGCGATTGAACCATGAAGCTCGGAGGACTAGGGTCGCTCCTCGACCAGCAATACTAAAGCCCTCAGCTCCCCTACTGTCGATTGAGTCCCTGCACCAAAGAGGTTGACAAGAGAAGAGCTTCGGGAATGATATGCGAAGGGGTTATGTTGGCATTGCGACGAGCCGTGGAGTCGTGAGCATTGCTGTAGTAAAGGGAGACTTCTTATGATTGGACCAGTAGAAGAAGCGGTCATTGAACATCCAGAAGAGAGCTTTAAACATGAAGAAGAAGATACAGAAGAAGAGCCACAACCGACCGAAGTTACGGTACATACACTAGCCGGCTACTCATGTCACGACCCGAGTCTGATGAGCTAATTGACCAATAACTCCATTTTGGTTCTTGCAACCACGGACCAAAATGCTCAAGCGGGAGTTTACGTAGTACACTCATCAGGCCCTTATAAGCTAATTATACACATTGCCCACTTCCAATGTGGGACTAATGGGATGTTACATTATCCCCAACTCAATTAGTTTGACGTCCTTGTCAAGGCCAGACATAACTCAGATCGAACCCTAGCATAGTGCATGTGAGGATTAACTCAGTGGTGGCTCCATGCCGTGATGAGTTCTCTGACTCCATCCACGGGTAGCCCTTTCCTACTCGAGCCCCTCACCCTGCCCAAATGCTAGGTCGACTCTGATACCAAATGTCACGACCCGAGTCTGATGAGCTAACTGGCCAATAACTCCATTTTGGTCCTTGCAACCACGGACCAAAATGCTCAAGCGGGAGTTTACGTAGTACACTAATCAGGCCCTTATAAGCTAATCATACACATTGCCCACTTCCAATGTGGGACTAATGGGATGTTACAACTCAAACCTACAAACGATGAAAGTTGGAGGCCTTCTCAAACAACAATCGATCACTATTCTTATCGACACGGGCAGCACTAATAACTTCCTAAACAGTAAGGTTTCTATCCGGATGGCCTTACCCATCGAGAATTGCAGCAGGTTTGATGTTAAGGTCACCGACGGACGGATTTTGAAGTGTGATCATAGGTGCCCGTAGGTGAAACTGTTGCTGCAGAACCAAGAGATAATTGCATATTTCTTCCTCCCTCTTGATGATCATGAGTCCATACTTAGAATTGAATGATTGACGACATTAGGTGATGTTTCTTGGAATTTTATGAAACTAATTATGAAATTTTATAGTAAGGGGAAACAAGTGATACTGAACGGGAAATGTGGGGGCGACGTAACGACGATTTGCACACAACAAATGAATAAGGTTTTGCATAAAGCATGCAACGACTTTTTGGTACAACTTGAGCAGCAAAATAAGGGAGAGCTAATATAATTTAAAGATCCAAACCTACTTCCTTTGCTTGCTGAATTTTCAGATATGGACGAAACATGACGATTGTGCGTTGATTACCGAGCTCTCAACGGAATAACCGTCAAGGACAAATACCCTATTCCAATAGTAGATGAATTGCTAGATGAAAGGGAGCACATGTCTTCACAAAGTTGGACTTTTGATCCGGGTATCATCAAATATGAGTGTGTGAAGAAGACATACCGAAAATCACCTTTTGAACACACAATGACCACTACAAAATTTTGCTTTCTTCAACAGAAGGTGGAATATCTTGGGCATATCATATCAGAGGAAGGTGTGGCAATGGACCCCTCCAAAATTGAAACAATGCAGAACTGGCCGACCCCAAGGAACATAAAATTGCTACGTGGCTTTCTCGATTTAATAGGCTACTACCGTAAGTTCGTGAAAAACTATGGAAAGATCAATGCACCCCTTACTACCTTGCTGAAAAAAGATGTTTTCCAATAGTCGGACAAAGCCACCACCGCCTTCGACGAACTTAAGGCCGCAATGACGACAACGCTCGTACTAGCGCTACACGACTTCGACAAGACTTTTGTTATTGAAGCTGATGCCTCCGGAGTTGGAATTGGTGCTGTACTAATGCAAGATGGCCGCCCCCTCGCTTATATCAGTAAGGCATTATCTCCTTCCCATATCTTAAGATGACTATTTACGATAAGGAGATGCTCGTGATTGTGCATGCGATGGCCAAATGGAGATCGTACTTGATCGGGCGACACTTTCAAATCAAGATCGACCATAAAAGCCTAAAATATTTCTTGGAGCAGAAGATATCTTCTCCCGAGCAGCAAAAATAGGTAACAAAGCTTCTTGGATATGATTATGAAATAACTTATAAAAAGGGGAAAGAGAATGTTGTTGCAGATGCACTTTCACGGCTACCCAAGCAAGCTGAATTTTCGGCCATTGCACTTTCGACTAGCAACTTCCCTGAAGATATTAAGAGGGAATGGCAGGAAGATTCGAAGACCAATAAGATCATAAAAAAATTGGAGGAAGCACCAAGCTCCGTAGCTCATTACAATTGGGACTCAAAAGAATTACATTATAAGGGATGCATTGTGCTCGTAACAAATTCTACTTGCATCTTCACGAGCATATTTTGGACAAAGTTATTCCATATTCAAGGTACTAAATTGAAAAGGAGTACGATATATCACCCACAAACCAACGGCCAGACGAAAGTTATAAATAGGTGCTTGGAGACAACCCAAAGCTGCCCACCAAATATGACTACCCAAGGAGAACTCCAGACCCAGGCAAGTGCCATTATTGATCGACGGATCATAACTCGATGACGACGACCCACTATTGAAGTGCTAATATAGTGGGTGGACTTACC
Organism: Musa schizocarpa; assembly: GCA_900464855.2. Classification (NCBI taxonomy): domain Eukaryota; kingdom Viridiplantae; phylum Streptophyta; class Magnoliopsida; order Zingiberales; family Musaceae; genus Musa; species Musa schizocarpa. The sequence continues at coordinate 16,383,220 of LS990915.1, forward strand.
AACAGAAGATGCCACTTGGGAGAACTATGACGACTTGAAGATCAAATTTCCAGAATTCATGAATCGTCAGCCTCGAGGACAAGGCTGATTTGAAGAGGGCGAGTCTGTTAGGACTCTAGCTAGGAGAGTCCTAATTGAGAGGGACATTCATGTAAAACCTACCTGAGCCGACCCCTATTAAAGAGGTGAAGAGGCCGGCTAGGGTTCGAAGGTTGTTTTTTAGAGAAAAATTAAAAGTTGTAAAGGAATAAGAGTTTTGAGTAGAAATCCTATTAGGAGTTGGTTAGAAATAGGAATCTTGAGTAGGAGTCCTATTAGAAGTTATGGTTTAGAAGTTTTATAAATAGCCATATATTCCTCCTTTTTTCATAAGCAATAGATGAATATTTTCTGTAGCATTTGAGCAGCAACTTGGAGCGAGGAACTTCTATAGAGTTCCAAGGAGGTCGATCCCCTAAAGAGATCAACCCTAAGTTTAGAATCTGCAAGGGTTCTAACATGCGTTCGCGGGGGTGGAACAATGCACAGTTTGTTCAGCAAGACGGAGTAGTCCAGAGGGATGGTAGTCTCCGAAACTTCCAGAGGGAAGATGCGAAGATGAAAGTTGCTCCAACTGAACAAATATCGAGGGATAAGTCTCGGTTCTCTAGAGGGAGAATCATGTGCAACAAACCGTACATGTTAAGAAGGGTTACCTCGAGACAATAGCTCCATAAAGCTTAATGGACCAAGCGAGCGACGAGGAGTCATTGCATGATCTCACACGAGGTAATGTGTTGGTGGATGCATTACGAGATCAAGTGGGGAAGCGACCCAAGACAACACTAAACAAAGGCAAACTTAGAGTCGATGTGAAGATTGGACTCGACGGAGGGTTGACTCGTGGAATGATAGGCGTGAGGGCTACCATCAACCCAACGCAAACCGAGGGCGAAGCAACTTGGGTGGAACTTAATGAAGTGCCCAAGCCACATGAAGGGAGTCGACATAGAAGATAGAACATGGAGCGGAGACACAAAGCTTTTCTTGGATATAGGTCAAGGACACGAACTCTTGCAGAGGCAAGAGCGAGATCATGTCGTTCCATAGGTCCCTTATTCTAGAGCGGACACATCGTACATAGTGTCAAAGTCGAATAGAGCTTCGAGGCACATGCACCTTATCTCAGTGAAACATTTGATAGAAGAACTAAGGCGACTTAACTTGCAGGGGTGAAGTTGGGGTCAAAGGCCTTGACACGGGACAAGAGGATGCAGAGGTAGGTACTTTTGAAGAATATGTCGTAGTATTGTCATTCGAGTTGTTGCAAAGGAAGCTATGCACAACGGAGATTATGTTGGGGCAGGGGCCCAAGATCCAGACAATGGTACCTTAATTTCATTAAGGTCAGTGGATTTTGAGAGCTGTTAGGCGACGAATTGTCTTGGAGCTACGCTTCGTCTAGGTATGACCCGAGAATGGGTGGATGAAGGCCGATTGCCAAAGGAGCGAACATAATCGAAGGTGGTGAAGGCCTTGCGATGTGTTGGTAGATGCCACACATGGAGAGATCATAGTTTGAGTTTATTCCACAAAGATTTGAATGGAATGGAGATGCCATCAAGAGGTGACATGATGTAGCGGATCGTGGTAGAACAGTTCTAGGCAATGTAACACACACAGGAGAAGTGCTGCGAGGAACTTGATTATACGAAGATATGATTGGGAGCTACTAGGAGCTCCACTTCAGTGAACAACATGATGGGAAAAAGGGCTATGGATTCAAGGAGTGAATGCCATGGTACCGTAGAGGTGGGTCTTCCGTGTGTGCATCGAATTTTGTTGGATGAAGGCTTTGGTTATCAACATGGCTATGTATCATCGAGAGGGAACCTCATCATATAAATGTATGATTGTAGCGGTTGGAGAGTTGGACTGTTCCAGAGTTCATTTTCACTTAAGGGAGCCTGACAAGTCAGAGGACAAGATTGAGTAAGCGAACATTGCTACCAAGGACGCAAAGGAGAACAAAATCGGTGCGAGCCCTACAACATGATAACGGAGACTATGCATGGGAGTTGCAGTCTGTCTTTCTATCAACCAAGGAGAATTACTCAGAGAACATAGAGGTGTTAAAACAAGTAGTCGAAAGGGGGTAGGAAGCGATGACAAGTCTAGAGGAACTTAGCTACTCAAAACCAAGTGTTAATTAGAATAAAGGTGGACTCGGAGGAGTGCCACAGTGTTGCAGAGTTGTATCTATCGATCGTGGAGAAAGGGATGCAGATGCGATACGACGGATAGTAGAGGCATTGTTATGGCAACACCATGGTACTACAGATGTAGGACTTTCGTGGAGTCATCGATCCCTTACTCTAATGGAGGAAGAGTGCTTGATCGTGAAAGGGGTCGAGAAGGTTGAGAATGTAGAGGTAAACTCCAAGTACCAAGACAAGGTTGAAGGGTAGAGGCTCAGGGAACTTCGTAAGACCAGAATCAACGAACTTCTCATCAAAATAGTCGAAAGTGGGGGACTTCGGGTCGATGCAGGAGTGTTCGACCAAGGAACGAAGTAGACAGTACGTGATGTTGTACCTTTTCTACTTAGAGGAGTGAGCAACAGAAATGATGGAGAAGACAGTACAATCATAGAGGTGACCAAAACTATTGAAGACTTGCTCCAAGTCGGGACGAAATTTTGCTCTTTACAGACAAAACTTCTTGTATTCTAGAAGTTCGATGGCAATGAGAAGGCGAATCATAGTGGCTAACTCAATGCAAATTATGCAAACACTTTGGGTGCTTCAGAAGTATGAGCAAAGAACAAACGAAGGCTAGCAATCAGCTTGATGCATAGAGTACAACCCTCGAGGAGGCGAACGAAGTTGAGTAACACATTTTCCTTCTTAACTCCTAAGAGAATGGGTGAAATCGAGTACCCCAGTTCTTTTATTTATCTAGTATAGGAGTTTTGCACATGTTTAAAGATCATTCGAAGAAACTTAGTGGAAAACTTGGTTGGCTTTTGTGGCCATTTCAGGCTTATAAATGTAGGTTGTGTGCAGCCATCATGTGGAGGCAAAACTGTCCAAAAATAGGCCATTCAAGTAGTCAATTTGGGGACTTTCTAGCTCCGTAGAGTGGTGCAGAGTGTTAACTAGAACAATACCCAACAGCTACCTGGGTGGCACATGGCTTGATGGGCCTTTAGGATAGTGTCTAAGGCTGGTTTGCTGTCTTGTTCACAGCAATGTCATGTGGGCACTTGTGGGGACTTTTGGCCATGACGGATCATCTTGGACCCTTTGTCACGTGATCGTTCAGAGCTTGTGAAGTCTATCTTTATAATTTGTATTGCCTATAAAGTGTTTGTTAAAATGATTACTTGTGAGATCCCGAGTTAAACGCTTACTCTAATTCGTTTTCTCTTTTGTAGGTCCTTAAGGGACCATATGACGTTTCAGGATGGTTGACCATTTGCGGATGGACACGTAAGGGTTGCTGCACGATTTAGGCAAAACCAGCTAAGTTCATGACATTGTGGCGGGGGGTTGTGGTGAACATAGGAGGGCTAAAGAGGGAAGAGAGAAGAGCGATTAAGGAAGAGGGGGACGAGGGGTTGCGGTGACACCATACGAGGGTTGTGGAGTGCTGTAGTGAATATGGAGGGTTGTGGTGAACCTAGGAGGGTTCCAACGAACGGGGTAGAGGTAGGAGGGAGGAGGGAGGAGGGAGGAGAAAGAGAGATATCCTTAAGAGGGAGGGGAAGAAGCCACCGCCATTGCTGCTGGAGGAAGACCTGCCAGTGTTGCTGTTGCTGGAGGAAGACATCGTCGTTGCTGCCCGTTATTTGTTGATGGGAGGAACTCTATCGCCGTGAGAAACATAGTGGGGAAAGGACTTCTGCGTTAGGGCTCTCGTGGGTGGGTTTCTGCAATAAATACATGGTTCGCTTGAACCATACGAGTATTTTGGTTCGACTCAGGCCTAGGCCAGGCGAGCGCCTGGGTCGTGCCTGAGTCAAGTCACCTGCCTAGCCCAATAGGCAGGTGCTCGAGCCTTGCCTCTCTTGGGCTCCTAGGTGTGCGCTTGAACACCTAGTGATCGCTGAGTCTATTAGTAAAATAGGTAACTATATAATTATTAATTTCCTTGTTCATGCTATGTCATGCCCTAATTCTCTAATGTTAGCTGCATCACCATGTCCATTTCTTGTTGCAGCCATGTTCCATGTTCGTGTCTGTCTCCATATCTGGCTGCTAGCTAGGTCATCTTAGTTATGCATAAAGTTCGCAATTTCAATCCGTACCGACGGTATGCCAGGGCATATCGAGTGGTACGCCTGAAATAGCTGAAAACATGTGTTTTCAACTATTTTAGCTAAAATAGCTAAAAGGTCGGTAACGGTCGATTCCGACCGTTACCGCTTGGTACAAGTTGATAATGGTTGAAACCGATCAGTACCGTCCAGTACAAGTCGGTAATGGTCGAAATTTCAACTGTTACTGCTTGATACAGCCCCGTATTGCCCGTTACGGGGCCAAAAATTTGGTACTGCCCGGTGGCAGGTGGTCCACGTGCTGAGAGGCTCTCGGACTGGTACATGCCACCCGTATTGGGCGGTACACATCGAAATTAAAAACCATGGTTATGCATTTGACACTCACATCATTAGATTGCTTTTAACTGCTCTAGATGTTGATATATTTAAGTATAATGAGGCTGAGAAGAATGAAGGGTGAAATAATGACAACTATTTGTACCAAACAAAGTTCAAGGTGATGGTAGTATCTAGGTGATTCTGTTCTTTTAAGAAAAAGCTGTTTCTGAGGTTTCCGTTGTGTGTCTGGTTGCTTATGGGTCCAGCAGATCCATGTGGCAAATCCTTATCAAACCTGCTTTATCAGGTACATTCTGGTTGCAAAATGTCCAAATTGATCCCTAAACCATCTCACCACCCGTACCGGGCGGTACATATCGAAATTAAAAACCATGATTATGCATTTGACACTCAAATCATTAGATTGCTTTTAACTGCTCCAGATGTTGATATATTTAAGTATAATGAGGCTGAGAAGAATGAAGGGTGAAATAATGACAACTGTTAGTACCAAAGTTCAAGGTGATGGTAGTATCTAGGTGATTCTGTTCTTGAAAAAGCTATTTCTGAGGTTTCCATTGTGTGTTTGGTTGCTTATGGGTCCAGCAGATCCATGTGGCAAATCCTTATCAAACCTGTTTAATCAGGTACATTCTGGTTGCAAAATGTCAAAATTGATCCCTAAACCATTTCACCACCCGTACCGGGCGGTACACATCGAAATTAAAAACCATGATTATGTATTTGACACTCAAATCATTAGATTGTTTTTAACTGCTCCAGATGTTGATATATTTAAGTATAATGAGGCTGAGAAGAATGAAGGGTGAAATAATGACAACTGTTAGTACCAAAGTTCAAGGTGATGGTAGTATTTAGGTGAATCTGTTCTTTTAAGAAAAGCTATTTCTGAGGTTTCCATTGTGTGTGTCTGGTTGCTTATGGGTCCAACAGATCCATGTGGCAAATCCTTATCAAACCTGTTTAATCAGGTACATTCTGGTTGCAAAAAGTCAAAATTGATCTCTAAATCATCTCACCACCCGTACCAGGCAGTACACATCGAAATTAAAAACCATGATTATGCATTTGACACTCAAATCATTAGATTGCTTTTAACTGCTCCAGATGCTGATATATTTAAGTATAACGAGGTTGAGAAGAATGAAGGGTGAAATAATGACAACTGTTAGTACCAAAGTTCAAGGTGATGGTAGTATCTAGGTGATTCTGTTCTTTTAAGAAAAAGCTATTTTTGAGGTTTCCATTGTGTGTGTCTGGTTGCTTATGGGTTCAGCAGATCCATGTTGTCACGAACTTAGCTAGTTTTGCTTAAGTCGTGTGACAACCTTACGTGTCCGTCCGCAAGGGGCAGCCTCTCCGAAGCCTCCCATAGTCCCTTAGGACCTACAAACGAGAAAACGGGTTAAAGAAAATGCCTCACTCGGGATCCACAAGCAAATATTTTCGAAAACACTTCATAGATAATGCAAATTACAAACAAACTTTACAAGCTCTGAACAGGTGCACAACAAATGGTCAAAATGGTCCATTACAGACCGAAAATCTCTCACAAGTGTTCACATGACATAACCTTTATTTACAAGCCTAAAGCGGCCACCAAACCCAACTAAAATGAGACTATTAAACCTTCGGTCGTCCCTCTACATGCTGTGCAAAGCATGAACAAACAGAAAGACACGGACATACACAAGTATTACATCAAACATCCTGTTTAGAACTTTGTCCGTGACATTCTCCCCCACTTGTTCCTTCGACGTCCTCGTCAAAGCCTTTGCTGACATTGCAATTGCTTGCCTTTGCCGAGTCTTCAATCTTCTGCTCCAGCTGCAATGCGCCTCTTGGCTCCCAACTGCTCTCTACTGCTGTTTTTGAGTAATCGAACCTTTGATCCGCCATGCTGCTTCAACTCGCCAATGACTCCAACTCTAGTGTGGGGTTGGCTGAGTTGTGTTGATCCTTGTTGGTTCTTGCGGATCCTCCAGATGAACGAAAAGACAATACTTACTATGCGCTAGTCTTTCAAATGCCTCATGCTGCTTGAACTGGGGGGGATGCTTGTTGGAGCTTTAACGAGCATCGCCTCATAAACTTTTGAAGTTTTGGGTCCTTCCTCCATAAAATTTGCCCATTGACTCTTCTTTCATTTAGTTGTCACTTCCAAGTAGGTTCGCATCACTTCCGCTTTCGATTGACATTTCGTTGGGAAATGAAGTGGACAAGCCACTCTCAGTAGCACTGATCATCGTTGGTGAGGATTTGACAACTATTGTCTTCCATTATCTTCGAAGGGTCTTTGAACCTGTGCAGAGCTCTTCTGCTAGATAGATAAGAGAATTGGGGTACTCGGTTTTGCTCTTTCTCTTAAGAGTTGAGAAGGCAAAGGTTATGTGATTTCGCCTGCCTCCTCGAGGTTGTACTCCATGCATCGAGCTGGTTACTGGCCTTCGCCTACTCTTTGCTCACACTTCTGAAGCACTTGAAGTGTTTGCACTCCTTGCGTTGAGTTAGTTACTGTGATTCACCTTCTCAATGCCGTCGAACTTCTGGAATGCAGGAAGTTTTCACCCTAATTTGGAGTAAGTCTCTCTAGTAGTTTTGGTCGCCTTTGGGATTGTATTGTCTTCTCTATCAACCCGACCGCCTACGCCATTGAGTAGCAAAGATACAACACTGCGTACTGTCTGCTTTGTTCCTTGGTCGTGAACTCTTGCATGACCCGAAGTCCTTCACTTTCGGCTTTCTTGATGAGAAGCTCGTTGACATTGGTCTTACGAAGTTCCTTGGCCTCTGCCCTTCTGCCTTGTCTCGGTACTTGGAGTTTGCCTCCGCATGCTCCACCTCCTCGGCCCCTTTCACAACCAAGCGCTCTCCCTCTATGAGAGCAATGGATCAATGACTTTCACGGAAGTCTCGCCTCTGCGGTACCATGGCGCTGCCATACCCATGGCCCTACTATCCGTCGCCTTGCAACTGCATCCCTTTTCTTTATGATCAGTAGATATGTCTTTGTGGCACTCCTCTGAGCCCACCTCCATTCTAACTGATGCATGATTTTAGGCAGCTAAGTCCCTCTGGACTCGTTATCGCTTCCTCGCCCCTTTCGACCCCCTGCTTCAACACCTCTGTGTTCTCCAAGTAGCTTCCTTTGGTTGATGGAAAGACAGAAATGCAACTCCTATGTATGGCCTCTGCCATCACGTTGTAGGATTTGCACCGATTCTGTTCTCCTTAGCTTCCTTGGTAGCTACGTTCGCTTGCTCGACCTTGTCCTCTAACTTGTCAGGCTCCCTTAAGCGAATATGGGCTCTGGAGCAATCCAACTCTCCAGCTGCTTCGATCATACCTCTGCATGATCAAGTCCCTCCCATGAGACTCACTGGTACTTGCATTCGAACTTTTCCCTTAATGGAATACGGCCCCCATATGCTGATGACCAAGGCTTTCATCCGATGCAAAATTCGATGCACGTACGGAAGACCCACCTCTGCGGTACCATGTCCTTCACTCTTTGAATACATAGCCCTTCTTGTCGTCATGTTGTTCACTGAAGTGGAGCTTCCAGTAGCTCCCGATCATACCTCCGTATGATATAGTCCCTCACGGGATTATGTCGTGTGTATCGCATTGCCACGAACTGTTCCACCACGATCCGCTGCACCATGTCGCCTCCTGGTGACATCTCCATTGCATTCTAATTCTAGTGAGATGAACTCGAATTGTGATCCCTCCAACGGCCTCTGCCAATACATCGCAGGGTCTCTTCCACCTTTGATTTTGTTCGCTCTTTTGGCAATCGATCTTCATCCACCCACTCTTGGGTCACACCTAGATGAAGCACCGCTCTAGGACAGTCCGTCGCCTAGTAGCTCCCGAAGTCTATTGACTTCGCTGCAATTAGTACACCATCGTCTGGATCCTGGGCCTCTGCCCCTACCAGCACAATCTTCGCTGCGCACTGCTTCCTGCCTGGCAACTTGACTGGTAACACTATGGCATATTTTTCAAGAGTACCCGCCTTCGCATCCTCTTGTCCCGTGCCAAGGCCTTTTGAACCCAACTTCGCCTCCGCAAGTTGAGTCGCCTTAGTTCCTCCGTCAAATGCTTCTCCGAGATAAGGTGCATGTGCCCAGAAGCTCCCTTCGTCTTTGGCACCATGTAAGATGAGTCCACTTCGTCAAAATGAAGGACCCATGGAACAACATGATCTTGTTCTTGCCTCTGCAAGAGTTCATGTCCTTGACCTATGTCCAAGGAAAGCACTGTGCCTCTGCTCCAGGTTCCATCTTCTATGCTGGCTCCCTTCATACGGCTTGGGTACTTCGCCAAGTTACACCCAAGTTGCTCTGCTCCTCGTTTTTGCATTGAGTTGATAATGGCTCTCGCGCCCACCATTCCACGGGTCGGCCCTTGCTTGAGTCTGATCTCCATATCGACTCCAAGTGTACCTTCATTTGTGTTGCTTTGGGTCGCTCCCCTACTTGATCTCGCAATGCATCCACCAATGCATTCTCTCAAGTGAGATCATGCGACGACTCCTCGCCGCTCGCTCGGTCCATTGAGCTTCGTGGAGTTGTTGTTTTTGAGGTACTCCTCAACATGTGCGATCTGTTGCACATGATTTTCCCTCTAGAGACCACCATCCCCTTGGACTACTCCGATTTGTTGAACAAACTGTGCATTGTTCTGCTTTCTGCAAACGCACTTGCTAGATTGCGACTCCACGTCAATACAGCCCCCACTACACCACTCAAGGCCTAGCAACATGCTGAACTCGCTGCACACTTCAGCCTCCTACGGACGTATCCTTCACATGCTGAAGAGAAAGTTTCAATGCTCCATGACGCCGAGTTTCGGTTGCATTAGGATGGCCGCGAACATTCCATCGTCCGTATACAAGCCCATCCATGAGTACTGAATTCTTCGAGTTAGCAATTTCCCTCACCTCTGTGAGCTTTGCGCAACTCTTTCGATCGCTGAGCAACTTATTCCACCTTGTATGGTCTCATCTTTTACCAAGCGCCTCGCTTGCCTTGACCACCATCAAGTATAGTTGTCAACGTTAAGCCGTAGCTCAAACTCAGCCATCCTAACCTTTGTGCGCTCCGCATTCTTCCAAGCTTGCTTGTTCTCGTGGTGCCTCTTGCACGAAGGGTTAGCCATTCCTCTGAATGCCAATCTCAAATGCCCGCTCTTCCGAGCGACTCCTTTTCCCTACATCTCCATGCCCGTTTTCCCCCAAACGGCCGCGCGTGTGCTAATTGCCCTCAACGCAGCTCCGCTAGGTCCCCCACATTTGCATGCCAAGTATTTCTATGAGTGCTTGTCCTGCTCTGATACTATGTTGTCACGAACTTAGCTGGTTTTGCCTAAGTCGTACGGCAACCTTACGTGTCCGTCCGCAAGGGTTAGCCTCTCCGAAGCCTCCCATGGTCCCTTAGGACCTACAAACGAGAAAACGGGTTAGAGAACATTTCCGAAAATATTTCATAGATAATACAAATTACAAACAGACTTTACAAGCTCTGAGCAGTTGCACAACAAAGGGTCAAAATGATCCATTACAGATCGAAAATCTCTTACAAGTGCCCACATGACACAACCTTTATTTACAAGCCTAAAGCGGCCATCAAACCCAACTAAAATGAGACTATTAAACCTTCGGCCGTCCCTCTACATGCTGTGCAAAGCATGAACAAACAGGAAGACACGTACATACACAAGTATTACATTAAACATCATGTTTAGAACTTTGTCCGTGACAATGTGGCAAATCTTTATCAAACCTGTTTAATCAGATACATTCTGGTTGTAAAATGTCAAAATTGATCCCTAAACCATCTCACCAAAATTAAACCACTTGAGAAGCCCCTCATCCATAATCCTTTAACTTGTGAGGTTTGGGTAGATTAAAGGTCTGGGTTTGGTGTACACATCCTAGTGGTTTATGTGTATTTCTATTACATGAATATGTCTTCTTTTAATTTATTAGTTATTTTATTTTGAGAGAATGATGTGGTTATTATCCCATCAATTTATCAAGACTTCAAGAGTTACAAAGAATAAGGCTGGTTAAAAGTGAAAGACAGGTGATAAAGAACAGGCTGATATCCTGTTTTTCCACCATTTTAGATTTGCATAAGCCTCATCCTGTTTTAAGATAAAAGCCTATATTTAAAAAATTGCCAGATTATAAGCCTCATCTATGAATTTGCTTGTAGTAATCCATCTAGAAATAAACTGGAGGTGCCTTGCAGATTTGCAAAATAGTTCCAGTCTTCCCTTCAAATGCTTTCCTGTTATGTTCCTTCCAATTTGTTAAACATTCTGAATGTTGAAGCCTGGGTTTTTCAATCTACCAATTATAATTATATAATAACATCTTAGTTTTAGGGAGTTTTATATTTCCTTAGACCCATTTAAAAACACAAAGAAATTACTTATTGAGGTCATATCGTAGTATATTAGTCTACAGAACATGAGAGTTCACGAAGTAACTATAAACAGTTTTAGGAAATAATTTAAGTAACGGTGTCCACTCCTATGATGCTTTTGTTATAATCTATCTAGAAAATTGATGAGATGATGATATCAATTAAATCTGCATCCTCATGTTTCTGCATAGATAAATTTGATGCTGGATTCTATGGGTGTGTATTCATTTGTCAGTTCATGACAGGAAAAAATTAGCTTTTCTTGTTTCCTATCATATAGAGACATTTAATTGGTTATGACATTTAATGGAATACCAAAACTGTATACTTCTGTTGTAATTCGGATTGCTGATTACTTCGTTAATTATCTCATGTATCGACAGATGACTATCAATTATATGAGTGGACAGAAGAATAACATCTACATGGAAAGATATGGCTTTTCATCACCAACGGTACTAGTTATATTATTTTACATTGACTATTGCTATTTGAGCTTATTGGTGTTAGGCAATGTTGATTAAGTGCTTTTAGCTGATTGATGTTAGGTAGATGCTAAACAGGATCTAATCTTCAACAAATTAAGAGATGTTCTGTTGGAAAGAGTTAGATCAAGGCTTATAAACACTTTTATTTGCATTATTTGTTCATCAAGAAAGTAAGAAAATATGGAACCTGCAGTTAGCAAGCTAGCCAAAAATTCTATAGTACACATATGTACAGTTGCAATCATGGTTTTAATATTTTTACTGGACTGTCCACTAGTCGCTGTTCAGACTGGTATCAACCTAGTATATACTAGCATACCAGCGTATGATACACCAATTGCAATGAGGAGGGAGGAGGAGGAAGAGAAGGAAAGGAAGAGGAATGAGGAGGAGGCAAAGAAGGTGGAGGAAAAAGAGGAGAAATACTAGACAAGTCGGTCAGCCAGTGGTGTGTAGCAGGTAGTGCCTTACGTGAGGTGAGGTAGATGGCTAGAGTGGTCTTTCTCGGGTGTGTGTTGTGTGAGTGTGTATATATATATATAGGGAGAGAGAGTAAAAGAGCCGGTTTGGGTTAAAATTCCTGGTTCATGTTCTAATTCATGCCCGAACCAGTAAACATTGCCCCATACATACAGGTGCGGCCGAAATATTACACCTTACAATTAAACTAGATGAGCAACCTGCAAAAAATTAAATAAGCAAGCAACCATCTAGAAAGCTCATGCATGCATATACCACAATAGAATTATCATAATCAGATGAGGTCATAATGATTAGCAAAGGATATATGTATTGTAGAATGATGTGGAATATGCAGGAATCAGGATCTTGCACTAACACGTGCAGCACAAGTTACCATGGTGTTGTGCATGCTGTGATTAGTAATCAAGATTAACTGTATCAAAGTAGCTGATAACCATTCATCTTAACTATGTATTTTTAGCCTTTCCCTTCCAACTCTTTTTGTGGTTATGTAGAAGCCAGCCAAAGATCTCACGGATTGCTAATGTCAAAATTATCTAAACACAAGTGTGATTTACTTCCTTGAGCAAGTAATTTGGCAAATATCTGGCAGGAGATAGTAATCTTTAAGCATATTTAGAGTTGAATGTATAAGATTATAGTGCCTCTTGATGATATGAACTGCATGTCATGATCGATAAACATTGATTTGTAACGAAACATGACAAGCTCTACCTTATCCAACTTCGAGAAAACTTGTCATATAGCTGGTCACTTAATTGGTCTAAGAAATGCTGCCTCAGGCTTTTCATGCTAAGCTAGATTGGTATGTTCTAGGTGAATGCAAGAGTCTTAACTTCCTGATTTGTTAACATGTTGAGTTTTTTATGATCAATATTGATTATGAAATGATACTTATTACTAGAAGACATTACATACACCAGATACAAAGAAATTTTTTGTGACACTGTGAGTATTAAGAACAGAATAAGGTTGTCTAAACTTGAAATGAAATGTGTTGTGATGCATATATCATCTGGAGGTGTATGCCATATGTTGGTTTTCTTCCCGATTTAAGCAAGGCTCTCAACTTTAAATAGGCTGCAATTATAGTCATGTATTCTGACATTCACTGGAAAAAAAGATAACCATGTTAGACTTGTGACCTGCAAATCTATATAGGTCAGCTAATATGAACTGAAACATATGTTAATATAGGTTCTTCCTCGAACCAATTAAAAAGCTGTTTTATATAGTTCAAAGTTGTCTTTTTATGGTTCTTGATGTGTTTAAATATTTGCATAAATATGTAAGGTAATTTATTTGTTCTTGTACATGTTTCCTTGTTTGAAGATGTTCTAAGTTTCCCTGGGGTAGTTCCATCTCGAGTTTTCTCTGATTTCCTTGAAAGTTCTACAGAATCCTTGGGATGTCATAAATTTTTCAAGCAATGCGAAAATTCACTTGGATTCTTACTTGTCAGTCTTCAACATCTCAGGATTGCCAGAAGAATTCTATCACAACAGTGAGGACAAAAAAATCCCCCAAATCTCTTTGATGATTTGAGTTTATCACTTTCTGGATGTTCTAGTAGCCTCCTAGTCTTTTTGTTGTCATATACTGCTCTTGTTTGTAGGCCTCTTATCTAGTGAAGAAGACAATAAGTTTGTTGATGGAGCAGTCATTGCAGCTGCACGGACATTGCCTACATGGTCTGATGGAGATGTACCTCCAGTCCCAAGCACAGAAAGGAGATCTGCACGGGAACTGCAAGAAGACTGCTATCGATTGTTATTGGAATTTCCAACTACATTAGAACAGGATTGGCAAATATTGGGTAAGTTTTCAGTTTCCTTGTAGTGCACCATTTGTGTCTTCTTTTGATCACATGAAACTTACGGTGCTGAATTCTATCTTTTCCTCTCTTATACCACCTTCGGACTTTTCAGATTCGAACCCTGATGCTAGTAGAACATGTGAAGCTGCCATAAAGTACATTCCTCAACCAGCCAATCTTTTTGTGGTTGATACCAGCTTTTGGAGATCTTCAAGTAAAATTAACACACTTTGTCTTATTCTTGCAGGTATCGGTTGCATCGAAAGCTATTCCTCAAAAAGGTCATCCAGGCATTGGAACGATATCAGGAAAGGATATTGTTTTGACTTGTACAAATTGTATCATGCTGTATGAGATTTATCAGCGAGGTTGTGAGTTCCAGCTCTGTTAAGCACATGTTCCTGGAGCCGCGAGCTTATCTTGATTTATGGTGCACAGTTCACTGCCATTAAAGCTTTGTAACTCCATTATGTGCATAATATGCCCAAGTTAGCAGTAATTTGGAAGATCAGACGGTTAAATGTGAGGAGTAGATGGAAGCAGAAGATTGGACAGAGCATATATTATTCCAGTTCACCAACGTATCATGTCCCTGATAGAAAATTGCTAGTGAATATACCATGCAGTTTGGACTTATAAATATTTGATTTTCATCTTTCTTTATCCTGTGGGCTATGAAATTTGTTGAATGGAGGCTGAAGAACATAATGCGCTAACAAAGCAAGGTCTCCAGTACCAGTTGATAATGTATGTACCAATGATATGATTTGCTATCTATCTTCTTCTGTTTCCACTGGTATCGGGTCGATAAATTGGCCAGTATATTGGTATCTGGTATTGTATCGGTCTGATAGGTTACCGAAGCTGTATTTTATCAATATCTAAAATCTTACCAGTAAATACTAGTTTCATTGTCTTCTGTTGTAAGCAGGTCCAATCGTTTAAATTGTTTAGTAATTGATAGTGTTATTTTGTGGTCGTCAGATTTCATATGCTGGCGTTGAAGTAGCTAGATTTAATTTGTGAATCAGTAGACTCAGTTGTTGCATCAGATACATGCAAATATCTTCCCACTTTGCAGAGAAACTTCTGATGTTGGTGGAATGGGTAAAAGCAAAACTTTATCTCCTGTTTCCTTCCTGCTTTAGAATTTAGAAAGATCAAATCATCTTGTTTTCTAGTAAATTGATACAAGGTCATCTTTTTTTCTAAAGAAAATCCTCTTTATGCGTCTTTTTTTGGATGATATCAAAAAAAAAAAACCTTGGTTTAAATCGAGTGTTTTTACCCCCATGCATCATTAGCCTTACTTCTGTCAATCGATGGTTTCATTTATATCTTTATTCCTTCGTTTATTTGAGCAATCAAAAGGGAAAACTAAATAAAAAAGAGGGGGTCATAAGATTTTCTGGGTAATTCTTGTTGTGTTTTTTATTTACTTAAATTAAATAAATGAATTGTTTTTTATGGTAAGTACTTGACCTGAACTCAGGAACGTTTACGCTGCTTTCATGATCCGATAAGAGTCTGTACTTGATTGACCCGAAGTGAACTTGAGCTAACCCGAGTTCTGCGTGACACCAACCGCGCAACTGGCCTCCCCATGTAGGAGCGCTTTTAAGATTCGTAAAAGCACGTGCCCGCGGTAGATCACGATCAAAGGGGGTGCGAGTTTTCTCCAACGGAAGCCCTGCGAAAACCCTACATCAGCCCCCTTTCTCGTGTCTGCACGTCGAGTCGTCTCTATCACACGCCCGCTTGCCCCGTCCTTTCGAAGAAAAACCCCCCTTTCACGCGTTCTCGATCGATGTCTACGATGTGAGTGGCTTGATCCTCCACTCTTTCCCTAGTTCTTTGCCTCTCTCCTTGCTCTGATTAGTTCGCTTCCAATTCGTCTCCGGGTCTCGGCTCTGTGTCAAGAATTTTCCCAAGTACGTCAACGAGGACCGCCTTCGTGAATTCTTCTCTCAGAAGGGGGAGGTCACCGATCCCAAGCTTATGCGCACTTAAGTAAGAGATTGAATGAATTGCTCTGTTGCCCTATGATGCACTCTATATTGGTAGTTGCGTCGTT
Source organism: Musa schizocarpa (assembly GCA_900464855.2). NCBI lineage: Eukaryota > Viridiplantae > Streptophyta > Magnoliopsida > Zingiberales > Musaceae > Musa > Musa schizocarpa. Next base: position 16,399,115 of record LS990915.1, read on the forward strand.
TATGTATGCTTCCTTGGAAATATTTCTGTTCATTGAGCTTTGATAAGCTCCAACTATATATTCGAGGAGTAGCGAATTTGTGCCGTTATAAAGGTCCCGTCTTTTCTTCACGGGATCAACGCATTTTTCTTTCTTAGCTAGAATTACCTACTCATTAGGCAATTTTAATAAGTGGGAAAATATTTTCTCGCCCTAGATAGTTTCCTTCATTCAGTGCGTGCTTATCAAACACTATACTGGTAGGGTTTAGTTTTTCTAATTTGAATGTTCTTCTCCGGCTTTCATTCATTATTGGGAGATTAGTCATTTTGTTCTGGCCTTCATTCATTAATTTAAATATCTCATCATTTTACTGAGTGGATCAAGAACCTAATTCGATTCACTTGTTTGTTTATTTGTCACTTAATGATTTGCCTGGTGGCCAGTTTAAAACCAAGAAACAGTAAAAATATATATCATTTTCTTCTGAGATGACATTTTTTATTTGTATAGTAATTTTTATGCCTTTGGGATCTATATGTTAAACTTGTTTCTGTTAGAGATGGAAAGAGAAGGCAATTCACATTTATTGGGTTCCGAACTGAGAGGGAAGCTGAAGACGCCTCAGCTACTATAACAATTCTTACATGGATACATGCAAATAATTTTTTTTGAAAAAGGAAAATATAAATTAATTTAAAATTCAAACTGCTCAGTGAGCAAAGGCAACGGTATTGTTCGCGGATCAAAATTGCTTTCCCAGAAGACTCCACAGTTAACCACCCTTCCCCAGTTAGCTAGTCTATGGGTCGAGTCTTTATAGGCTCAACGTATGTGTTGAAAGTCAATCACATTGACTTCCCTGGCCAAGTTCACTTATCACTAAGGAGACTGTAAAGGTGCCAAGGCACCCTCCTACAGTTCCCTACAAAATTGATCCATTCATTGGAATCTGTACAAAAATTATATTCTTCCATCCTTGCATTTGGGCTCTCTCCAGAGCCTTCAAAATAGCTCTGCCCTCAGTTTGTTTGGGGTCTTGCACCTTGCATCCCTCAAATCCAGCTGCTAGAAGTCTGCCGTCCTTGGTTTTGATGATGAATCCCAAACCTGTATTATAGGAAGAAAAAGAGCCATCACAAAGTATCACAAATTCATGTGTCCCCTCAATGGAAATATCTGAACATTCCTCTCAAGCCGCTGGATAGGTTTCAGGAAGTCAATAGTGGCAGCCACTATATTCCATTATTCCTGTACATAGCTATGTAATCTGAGGTAGGCAGTCTATTCCATAAGAAAATTTTTATTTTGGGATAAACATGTAAATATGCCAAAGTGCTGTCTGACCAGACCAAGATGCATCCATGGATGGGGCTCCCTCTCTCAACAAACTGTCAGCACTATTAACCAAAGCTTCACTACTTGGAGTAAGAGCCCATACTCAGCGGTCAATGACCAGGGCTGCTAGAAATATCAATACAAAGAATTCTATCGATCAAGAGGGGATGAAAACAGTTTGATAAAAGCAAGAAATCCCAAAACCCATTTAATAACAGATCTGAAACCATCTGCAAATTCGACATCAAATCAGCATTTACAAAAGTCGGCCGCTTGCTAATTGGAATACCATCGATCGAAGGATATGTAGAAATCAAAGTTGATGTACCATCCACCATGCTGCGTCCGAGACCTCGCCTAATAGACATAATCAAGTTATTTGTGATCCTCCAGTTCCATGAAACCGGTCTATTGTGATTGAGATTCCAAGTCTTTATTTTTTACTTTTGTTCTTGTTATCTAGTCATGATCACTATTTTTCAAGAACCTGAATTTCCAGGCAATTGATGACTCTTTGAAGAAACATTTTAGTGATAAATTGAAGGATGGGACAATAAAAAGCATAAAGGTACATTCTTGATTGGATTGTGAGTTTTCTTCTCTTTATTCTTCTTTTCAAATGTTCTTACTGTTGTTTTAGGTAAAAAAGCACCAAAAAATGGAAAGGATGTTTCCATTGGTTTTGGATTTGTTGAATTCGATTCTGTGGAAACAGCAACCAGTGTGCGTAAGGATTTACAGGTAAAATACCAGCTGCTATTTGGGCATGCTCAACAGAGAAACTTACACAGATTGAATTACTTCTCTTGTTGAACTGTAGTCTAAGAATAGCTCTTTATACTTTACACTGCAGGGAACTGTTCTGGATGGTCATTCTCTTATATTGCAACTTTGTCCTTCCAAGAAAGCCAGACAGGTTCCTAAAAAAGACAAGAAGATTAAGAGCTCAACAACATTGATCGTAAAAAAATGTTTTTGCATTTGAGGCAACCGAAAAGGATCTAAAGCAGCTGTTCAGTCCATTTGGTCAGGTACTGTTATGTATTCAACTGTTGTCTTACAAGGTATTGTGTTTCTTTGTTCTCAAAAATCTTTGTTGATAATGGGGATATCAGTTTGACTATTGGTGACAATCTTTAGTAGATATTTCCACTACATAAAATATGTTTTAGGATATAAGAATGACTTGGTTGAAATTACATGATTCCATACTCCAGTGAAGTTCGGGGGTCATGACAAGGGCTATGCATTCTTCTAGGATGCTACTGAGCAAGAGGCCCAAAATGCATTGGAGAATCTTTCAAGCACGCATCTCTATAGTCATCTGGTAATTTCCTTCATGGTTGTTATGTATGTCATGTATACATATACGTGTGAATTCATTGCCTTTGAAGCTTGGCCAACGTTTTACTTTTTGTTCCTTGGGTCCTCCAGCGAGCAAAAGAGAGAAACAATAGAAGATCTAAGAGCAAGAGCTGCTGCTCAGTTTGGGGTTGACAATGGTGGCTTATCGAATAAAACGAAGGCCACTTATGTGGTTGAAGGCGCCAAGGAGTTAAATCGTTCTTTCGGCATTTATTGATTCATAGAGCCCAAAGGGTAAATCATTCCTCAATTTCTGCCAAAAGTTTCTGTCTGTAAAGAATGTTCTATCGCAGAACGAATAATTGATGAGAAAAAACACTGATTCCTAGCATTTAATTTAACCTTTAAATAATTATGAAATGCGAGGCACGTGGTTCGATTCCCTGGGTTGGGTTATTGATGTTCTAATCATTATACCACTTTAATGGAGATCTCTTTTTAATTATATTAGTCTCCGTTAAAGAGTTTTAATTTTACAATCAAAATTTTAATATATTATTCTTATTAAACACATATTTAAGTAATACAATATGAGGGTATATCTCATATGGTAGAGCATTCGCTTTGCATGCTAGAGGTATTGGGTTTGATTTTCTGTACCTCCATGTATGTTAATTTGATCTAGTCATATAATATTTTATGTTTAAAAATATTTTAAATCTTATATAATATTTATAATGTTATTGATATTCTAATTATTTGATCTTAATGTTATATTTTTAATTGGGTTTTTAATATTTTATTTTTAGATAAATAGAAGATGATGTTATATATAAAGGACAACATGGGGGTAGAGTGTTTGATGTTGTATTTTTTTAATAATTTTTTTTATATTTTATTTTAAGATAAATAAAAGATGATGTCACGTATAAATGATATCATGGGGGTGTAGCTTATATGGTAGAGTACTCGTTTCGTATGCAAGCAAGGGGTTTGATTCCCCATGTTAATTTGTTCTAAGCATACAATATTTTAAGTTTAAAAATATTTTAAATCCTATATAATATATGTAATTTTAAATCCTATATAATATCAATGTTATATTTTTCATAATTATTTTTTTATTATTTTATTTTTAGATAAATAGCAGATGATGTCATATATAGAGGACAACATGAGGGTAGAGCGCTCGATATTATACTTTCCCAAGGAATTTTTTTATATTTTATTTTTAAATAAATAAAAGATAATATCATACATGAACGATAGTATGAGGGTGTAGCATATATGGTAGAGTGTTTGCTTTGCATGCGAGAGGTATGGGATTCAATTTTTTGCACCTCTACGTATATTAATTTGATCTAATCATACCATTTTTAAGTTTAAAAATATTTTAAATCCTATACAATATCTACAATGTTATTGATATTCTAATCATTTGATCTTACATTCATAATCAATTTTTTAACATTTTATTTTTAGATAAATAAAAAATGATATCATATATAGAGGATAGCATGGGGGTAGAGCGCTCGCTTTGCATGACAAAATGAAGATATCTTTTTAATTATATTAATCTCAGTTAGAGGCTATATGTTTTACTTTCATAATTAATTTTTTAATATTTTATTTTTAGATAAATAGAAGATGATATCGTATATAGAGAACAGCATGAGGGTAGAGCGCTGTTATACTTTCCCAATAAATTTTTTTATATTTTATTTTTAGATAAATGAAAGATGATGTCACACATGAATAATAAAATGGGGGTGTAGCTCATATTGTAGAGCGCTCACTTTGGATCCGAGAGGCATGGGGGTAGAGCGTTCGCTTTGCATGCCAAAGTGAAGATACCTTTTTAATTATATTAATCTCAGTTAGAGGTTCTATGTTGTATTTTCACAATTAATTTTTTAATATTTTATTTTTAGATAAATAGAAGATGATATCATATATAGAGAACAAGCATCAGGGTAGAGCGTTGTTGTGCTTTCCCAATAAATTTTTTTATATTTTATTTTTAGATAAATGAAAGATGATGTCACACATGAATAATCAAATTGGGGTGTAACTCATATTGTAGAGCATTCGCTTTGCACGCACGGGGTTCGATTCCCTACACCTCCATGTATATGTTTTTATTTGTTCTAATCATACAATATTTTAAGTTTAAAAATATTTTAAATCCTATATAATATCTAAAATGTTACTGATATTTAATCATTTGATCTCAATATTATATTTTCACAATCAATTTTTTAACATTTTATTTTTAGATAAACAGAAGATAATATCATATATAGAGGACAACATGGGGGTAGAGCGCTCGATGTTGTACTTTCCCAATAAATTTTTTTATATTTTATTTTTAGATAAATAAAAGATAATGTCACAAATAAATGATACCATGTGGGTGTAGCTCATATGGTGGAGCGCTCGATTCCCCGCACCTCCATGTATATGTGTTAATTTGTTCTAATCATACAATATTTTAAGTTTAAAAATATTTTAAATCCTATATAATATATATAATTTTACTGATATTCTAATCATTTGATATCAATGTTATATTTTCATAATAAATTTTTTAATATTTTATATTTAGATAAATAGAAGATTTTATTTTTAGATAAATGAAAAATGATGTCATACATAAATAATAATATGGGGGTGTAGCTCATAGGGTAGAGCGCTCGCTTTGCATGCGGGAGGCACAGTGTTCGATTTTTTTTTTGCATCTCCACTTATGTTAATTGATCTAATTATACAATTTTTTAAGTTTAAAAATATTTTAAATCCTATATAATATCTACAATGTTATTGATATTCTAATCATTTGATCTCAATGTTGTGCTTTTATAATCAATTTTTTAATATTTTATTTTTAGATAAATAGAAGATGCTATCATATATAGAGGACAGCATGGGGGTAGAGCGCTCGCTTTGCATGCCAAAGTGAAGATATTGTTGAATCTCGAATTTTGATGATGAAATCAATTGTCATTTGTTATCTAATCCATATGTTGAGATAAGTGTGCATGATTAACTATGATGGAAGTAAGACATGCAGCATGAGTTGTGTTGGAGTCAAGACCATGATCATGTTGGTGGTTTGAGAGTTCGACGGAAGTCCGGACGATCGTCGGAGGTTCTACAGGAACAAATCCGAGAAGTCCAGAAGCTTGCCAAAGAAGCTCGTCGGAACTCGCCAAGTGGATTGTCGCAAGTCCAGGAGTTTGCCGGAGCATCGCCAAGGGTTCGTCGGATGTTCGCCGGAAGTTTGTCGGAAGCTCGCCGGAAGAAGCGATTGATGCACCGGAACAAGTTACAGTATTAATGTCTTAAATATCGTAGTTAGCATATAGATTAAGTTAGGAATGGGAGGTTATCCCATTAACTTAATCTGGGGGGCAATTGGGCCCTTAACAGACCAAAATTGGGTCGAATGGATCAACCCATTCGGACCAGAATTCCTGCCAAGCGGTGGCACTGCTCAGGAGTTCAGTCTCTGAGCAAGACTAGGCGGTGGAACCGGCCTAGTCAGGCGGTGGCACCGCCAGAGCTCGGTCTCCGAGCTTTGTCAGGCGGTCGTACCGCCCAGTCTGGCGGTAGTACCACCAGGACCCCGGAAATCCGGGAGATGACATTTTTAAGCTCCAAATTCAAACCACTTTGGGGCCTATATAAACCCCACCCTTTCCTGCATGGAAGGGCACCAAAAATCCAATATTACTCTGTGATTTTTAGAGCTCAAAAGTGTTGTAAAGGCTAGAAGTTCTCCTCCCTCTTTTCTTCCAAGTTTTGATCTTTCAAGAGAGGAGAAAAAATTTTGTAAGGGTTGTCTCCTAAGCCCGTCAAAAGGAGTGAAACTGTAAAAGGGTGGTTGGCCTTCGCCTATTGAAGGAAGGCCTCTAGTAGACGCTAGTGACCTCGTCGGAGGAGGAAGCCGAAAGTGGATGTAGGTCACATTTGACCGAACCACTCTAAAATCTGGTTTGCATTTCCTTTGTGCTATTTATTTTAACTGCAAACCACTTTCCTTACTTTACTTTAAATATGTTTCCGTAGGCTTTCAAAGTTATTATCTGCACGAAATGACTTTTATGTTGGAATCGGATTTCAACGTACGAATGTAGTTTTAATCGTCGAAAGTTTTCCGCTGCACTAATTCACCCCCCTCTTAGTGCTCTTGATCCTAACAATTGGTATCAGAGCGGGGTTAACTCTCAAACGGATTAAAACCCAAGAGAGATGGCATACGTCGGAAATCAAGAGGGCCTCTCTATTACACGTCTACCCATGTTCAATGGGACGGACTACACCTATTGGAAGACCCGAATGAGGATCTTCCTTATTTCAATGGATTTTGAACTTTGGAATCTTGTCGAAAATGGATTTTCGAAGTCTTCTCTTCCGATAATCGATTGGAATGAATTGGAGAAGAAGACTTTCGCTCATAATGCAAAGGCTATGAATGCCTTATTTTGTGCGCTTAATAAAAATGAGTTCAATCGTGTTTCGGTTTGTGAAACCGCGTTTGATATTTGGCATACACTCGAAGTGACTCATGAAGACACAAGTAGAGTGAAAGAGTCAAAAATCAATCTTTTGATACATTCTTTTGAACTTTTTCGAATGAAACCGAGCGAGACTATTGGCGACATGTACACCCGTTTGACGGATGTTGTCAATGGTCTAAAAGGACTCGGCAAAAGTCTTTTGGATTTTGAGCTCGTAAATAAGATTCTAAGATCCCTTCCTAAGAGTTGAGACCCTAATGTCACTGCTATTCAAGAGGCTAAAGATTTAAATAACTTCCCTCTTGAAGAATAAATCGGATCATTAATGACCTTTGAAATGACTTGAAAGGTCATGAAGAGCAAGAAGACATCCTTCCAAAGAACAAGAAAGATATGTCACTTAGAACATTAGATGACCACTTGAGAGAAAACTCAAGTGATAAGGACTGTGACGATGACTTGACACTTCTAACAAGGAAATTCAAAAAATTCATTAAGAGAAACAAGTTTAAAATGACACAAAAAATAAATTTGAACAAAAAAAGGACCAAGTTATTTGCTACGAGTGCAAAAAGCCAGGACACTATAGAAGTGATTGTCCCCAAGCCAAGAAGAGAACATCAAAGAAGAAGGCGCTCAAAGCAATGTGGGATGACTCAAGTGCGTTCGAAGAAGAGGAGTTCAACACCGAGTAAGTTGCTCATTATGCCGTAATAACCATCGGAGAGGAGGTAACAAATTTAATTGATGCAGATTTATCATTTAATGAATTATTAAATGTCTTCCATGACTTATTTTATGATTGCAAAACAATTAGTAGAAAATATAAATTGTTAAAAGAGGAGCATGATAGTCTTATTAATAATTTTGATAAATTAAAAACAAATATCATGATAGTTTAGCTCTATATATAAAATGCCTAGAAACTCTCCAAAAGGAGAACTTGCTACTTAAGGATGCTTTGAAGAAATTCGAGGTTGGTAGCAAGTCTTTGAACATGATCCTTACAAATAAGGGTCACGTTTCTAAAAGAAGTAGAATCGGATTTGTGAGAAGTCCTCGTCAAAATCCAACCACCTTCATAAAAGGCCCTATTTTACATGTTTGACATCAAAGCAAATGCAACTTTTGTTACAAATATGAACATAAAATGTATAATTGTCCATTCAAGAAAATTAGTTCGAACAAACTGATTTGGGTTCCTAAAGGAATCGTGATAAAATCTATGTAACATGATAAACAAAATATATCAATTTTTGAGACACCCAAAAGTAAATAGGTACCTAAAAATCACCCCTTCTTATAGAAACGTACACCATCAAAAGCTAGTAGCGAGAGATAATATCCTGCTTTTTGGGTACTCGATATTCATGACTCGAGATCCAAAAGAACACGTAATGTTCTCTAGCCTAAATAGTAAAAAGAGGATTAGAAAATTAATATTACAGAGTGATACTAATACAATCCTTTTTGATCCCTCAGATTTTAAAACTCATAATTCTCCCTTCACATACCCTCCGGATTTCTGGACTCATCGAATTGATTTCTTCTTTACCTTCAGATCCAACTATATCATAAACTTACGTCTTGCAAGCAAAGTTTGTCATAAACTTGCGAAGCTTACCAACTTGGATAATAAATCATGAACATGTCTAAAATTGTTTATGACATTTAAAGTAGAGTATGCGCATCACAAGATATATCTTGAACGTACGAAATTTCTCATCTTGAAATGGAAACTCTTACGTAATTACGAAAGTACAGTTAATTGCTCCACAAATGAAAACTCTCCTCAAGTCGAAAACATCCAAGTCAACCCATATAGGCCCCAAACAAGTGCTCACCGCCTATAGGTGGTGGCACCGCCCAGCTCGCGATAGCACCGCCGGCTGTCACGGGTTGCAAGCGGTGCCACCGCCCGCAACTTTGCCCCCTTTTAAACTGAGCTAGGGCCGGTGGTGGAACCTACCCCAACTTACTCCCCTCTCCTTCTAGCAGCTCCAACACTTCTCCACCTCCATTTCTTCCCTTTAGCTGCCGAAATACATCCCATTTCAAAGCAAAGATCAACAATCTCTCATTCTCTTGAAGATCTCACATAAGGTATTCTCTAAGAAGCTTTTGATTTCAGTTTACTCTTACTCATTACTATCTTCTTAAATAGCAGTAGTTATGAGCTCTAGAAGATCCTCCAGGGACAAAGGGATGTGGAGATTAGAAGAAGACTTTGATTCCACCCTTTTTTATTCAAAACCTCATGCCCAAAATTTTGCTTCCTTAGAGTTTAGAAATATCCATAAGGGAAAGTATGTTGATCTAAATGAACTAAGTAATTTAGAGACAATTCAATGGTTTGAAAATTTAGATCTACTCGCAATACTACAAATTAGTGAACCCATCTACCCAACATTTGTTATGTTGTTTTACAACAATCTACAAGTAGATGAAGAAAAAAGAGTGTCTACCTATCTCTTCGAACAACACATTTTCTTTACGGATAGATTCATTTGCGATATGATAGGCATTCCCTAAAAGATAAAGGTCTTTATTTTAGAGGATTATGGGATGATGAAACAGTTGGGACAACCTACGCCAAAGCCTTAGGAACAATTTTTGATAATCCCAACTTAGTAATAGTTCCTAAAAGCTGTGAGCATCTACTACCACTAAACACAAAAATACTTCATGTCCTAACTAGCATCATTCTTCCTAAACAATACCATCATGATGAATTGAGTCTAATGGAATTAGAAACCATATATTATATCATTAAAGGAGATAACATTTATTTTGGTTACCTTATCCAATAGAACATGATAGAAATATCTAAGAAAAATATGATGCTTCTATATGGTGGTATAATCACTAGAATACTTAAAGCCTACGATATTCCAATACCACCCGACGAAGAGGTAATAAAAGTAGATAGGTTTAGCATAATAAATAAAAATTTACTTCATCGATTGAGATGTCTTTATAGAAACGATAATTGGGATAGAATGCCTAGAAAAACCAATCCCCCTCAACCTGAACCTGAACCTGAACCAGAAACACCAATATTTAGGGGTACTCAATCTCCTCCGATTTGTCCCTTTGAGGTAACAAATCTATTTGAGCAAGCTCCTGCATCATTTATCGAAGACATAGGGATTCGGATGGACCGATTTGAACAAAGACAAGATCGATTTGAACAAAGACAAGATCGGCTTGAACATCGATAAGATCAAATCCAAACTGAGCTGCGGTAAATTCATCGACAATTTGAGTCCTTATTTAGGCATTTTAATTTTCCACCTCTTGAATGAGTTTGTATATGTAAATGTGGTCACAATTTCTTCTTCTCTTGTTGTAATAATTATGTTGTTATAAACTCTTTATGTTATTCACCTTGATCACAATGCCCCTTGCCTGGATAACTACTAATCCTTGATATGTTTTACTTAATGTATTATTTGGTGAGCATATGCAGAGTTAGGAATATTAATGTAGATTGAACATCGTATTCGGATTTTCCTTGAATCTCTTTCCGCTACTCGTTTTCAAAATTTTTTTGATCACTTAAGTTTCACGTTGAGATTGAATGCTTCTATAACATGCTTACTTTATAAGTTGAAAATCTTGAGCCTTAATTTCAATGATGAGCATGTTATACTCTCATTGTGATTTGAGAAAATTCATACATCGAATTCTTAATCCTTGAGCACTACAAAATTGTGTCCGAATGCATGAACTTGTTAAGATTATTTTTTGGACTTTTTTGATTTAATGATCAAATCACTTAATTGCCATGATGATTTTACACAATTACCTTCCTTAATTACATTTTGGAAATTATGTGTTTTGGATACAAAAATTTCCATGATAATAAGCATGTTTTATCTTCATGATTGAATTTGAAAATCTATAGCAAAACCTCGTCCAAATGCATGAAAGTATTAAATTTCATTTTCGGATCTTCTTGATCATAATAATCGGATTTTCTCGATACATTATTCTCTTCCTAACTTAATAAACATATGTCATATCGAGTTTTGGATTCACATTATTGATTTTTGATATATGAAATAAACTAGCAAATGCATCTCTCATAGACTTATCATGTGAAAAATATCTTTCGAGAAATGGATTTGACGATTCCTTCTTATATCTTTTGAGAAATAATTTTACGTGCAAGGATTTGATTCAAACACATATCTTGATTCTTGTAAAAATAAAGTGTGCTTTAATATCTTATCAATTTTAACTTCATTCGAGTAAGCTCACAAATGGCTTTCCTCTTTCATGCAAAAAGATAATAACAAATAAAGAGGAAGAAGTAACGAAAGTTACCTCAATATCATGTTTTTCTTGAGATATTTGTATAATTGGTATCATATCACTCATTGTTGAAAAATGACATAAACCTAGTTAAAATTTGTCTATATCGTTCTTCTTTTTGTTGATGACAAAAGGGGAGAAATATATGAATTGATACTTGTTGAATCTCGGATTTTGATGATGAAGTCAATTGTCATTTGTTGTCTAATCTATGTGTTGAGATAAGTGTGCAGGATTAACTACGATGAAAGTTAGACATGCAGCAGGAGTTGCGCCGGAGTCAAGACAATGATCACGTTGGGAGTTCGAGAGTTCGATGGAAGTTCGGACAGTCGTCGGAGGTTCTGCGGGAACAAATCCGAGAAGTCCATAAGCTTGCCAAAAGAAGCTCGTCAGAACTCGCCAAGTGGATCGTCGCAAGTCCAGAAGTTTGTCGGAAGTCCGCAAGAGCATCACCGAGGGTTCATCGGATGATCGACGGAAGTTCGCCAGAAACTCGCCGGAAGAAGCGATTGACGCACCGGAGCAAGCTGCAGAGATTGTCTTAGGATTTATCGTAGTTAGCACATTAAATAAGTTAGAAATGGGAGGTGATCCCATTAGCTTAATCTTGGGGCAATTGGGCCCCTGAAAAATCAAAATTGGGCCGAATGGAGCTACCCATTCGGACCCTGATTGCCTTAGGAGGTGCAACCGCCCAAGCCAGGAGGTAGCACTGCCTGGGCTAAGTCTCCCAGGGAGACTGGGCGGTGCAACCGCCCCAACTAGGAGGTAGCACCGCCTGGGCTCAGTCTCCGAGCGAGACTGGGCGGTGCAACCTCCCCCGACAAGAGGTAGCTATTGAATCTCGTATTTTGATGATGAAACTACTTGATATATGTTTATGATTTAATCTGCGTTTTGAGTGACGCAGGGTGCTTCGATCAGGATGAGACAATTAAAGCAGGAACATCATGTTGTGCTGGAGGAACATGTTAGAAGATTGGACGTCGGGCCGGTGGATCGGTCGACGATATCGACAGAAAACTTCGGTCGGGACTCGGGCATCGGGCCAAGAAGAGCGGGTATTGTGCCAAGGATATCGGAGTTGCGGAGTCAATCGCGATTGGGCAATAGGCTGCAAACGAGGACGATCGCCAAGAATTGAATAAGGCGTCGAGGGACCAATGACATGCCGCATAACTTGGTTAATTGCTTAGGATTAATTGTCTCGATCGAAGTTTTGTTTTAATTGTGCAGGATTAACTATGATAACGATGAAGACATGAAGCGAAACAAAGTGTCGGAGTCAAGCGCTTGAAGGATTTGTTGCGAGTTCGAGAGTTCGACGGAAGTCCAAGGTTCGTCGAATGCTGCTACCGAGCTCGCCGAAAAGATCGAGCTTGCCAAGAAGCTCATTGGAACTCGCTAAGATCAAATCGTGAAGTCTAGGAGCTTGCCGAGTCCGCAGAATGGTTTCCGAGAGTTCATCTAAGACCGGCCGGAAGTTTACCTAAGCTTCATGAGAAGAAGTCTTGACTTGCGGACTTTGTAATAGCTTAGAAAATATCTTTAAATTCATAGTTAGCACGTTAATTAGGGTTAGGATTAGGTGTTAATCCTATAACCCAAGTAGGGGCCAATTAGGCTCAAGTTCGGACTGGTTTGGGCCAAGTTTGGAGCCAAACCAAGTGAGCTGAAATAGTAAAAGAGGTGGCACCGCCAGGGTTGGAGGTGGCACCGCCCAGGCTATGTCTCCCAGCGAGACTGGCGGTGCAACCGCCCCAACCAAGAGGTGCAACCGCCTGGGCTCGATCTCGGCGAGACCGGCGGTGCAACCTCCTCTGTCGAGGGTAGGTACCGCCAGAGCTCAAGTTTCGAGCTCTGCCAGTGCGGTGCAACCTCTCTAGTCGTGGGTGCAACCGCCCGAGCTCGGCCTTCGAGCTCTGGCAGAGAGGTGCAACCGCCCGACAGAGGTGGCATCGCCCGAGGGCTCAGATCTTCGAGCTCGCCAGCGGTGCAACCTCTCCCCGCCGAGGTGCAACCGCCGATCCGGGAATTCCGGGATTTGATCGTTTTGAGCTCCAAATTTGAACTGGGTTGGGGCCTATAAATACCCCACCCATTCAGCACTGAAGAGATACAGATCCACACCGAATTCTTGATCTTTTCTGTGATTCTAAGAGCTCAAATTTGTGTAAAGTCCAAAAGTTCTCCTCTTTCGTTCTTCAAGTCTTGAGTTGTAAAGAGAGGAGAGAAAGGATCTGTAAGGGTTGTCTCCCCGAGCCCGTCAAAAGGAGAGAAACTGTAAAAGGGCAGTTGGCCTTCGCCTATTGAAGGAAGGCCTCTAGTTGACGTCGATGACCTCATCGGTGGAGGAAGCCAAAAGTGGAGTAGGTCAAGACTGACCGAACCACTCTAAATATCTGGTTTGCTTTTATTTTGAGCATTTTATCATTACTGCAAACCTCCTACATAGCTACTGCTCTCTGCGCTTTTACGAACAAGTTTCTAAGTTCTAATCTTTCCGAATCTGCATTCAGACGTAAAACGGTGTTTTCGTACGATCTTTACATCGCAGCTTACATTTACGTCTTGAGTCTGTTTATAACTGCAAACTGTGTTTAGACGCAAACTGCGCTTAGACGCAAACTGTGTTTAGACGTAAACTGTGTTTGGACGCAAAACTGCGTTTAGACGCAAACTGTATTTAGATGCAAACTCAGTTTAGACGTAAATTGTGCTTAGACGTAAACTGCGCTTAATCTTAAGTAATCTTAGAATCGGCTTTTACATCGAAATCATTTTTATCAGACAAACGCAGCTTTCGTTTTTAAATCGCTGAAAGATTTCCGCTGCACTAATTCACCCCCCCCCTCTTAGTGCTCTCGATCCTAACAGTAGCACCGCCTGAGCTCGGTCTTCGAGCTCTGGCAGGCGGTGCAACCGCCCCAGTCAGGAGGTGCAACCGCCTGAGCTCAGTCTTCGAGCTCTGGCAGGCGTTGCAACTGCCCCTAACAGAGGTGGCACTGCCCAGAGGCTCAGTCTTCGAGCTCTCCCAAGCGGTGCAACCGCCCTAGTCAGGAGGTGCAACTGCCTGATCCCGGAATTCCGGGATTTGATAGTTTTGAGCTCCAAATTTGAACTGGGTTGGGGCCTATAAATACCCCACCCATCCAGCATTGAAAAAGCACAAACACACACCGAAATCTTGATCTTTTTCTGTGATTCTTAAAGCTCAAAATTATTGTAAAGTCCAAAAGTTCTTCTCCCTCTTTTCTTCCAAGTTCTGAGTTGTAAAGAGAGGAGAGAAAATTCTGTAAGGGTTGTCTCCTAAGCCCGTCAAAAGGAGTGAAACTGTAAAAGGGTGGTTGGCCTTCGCCTATTGAAAGAAGGCCTCTAGTTGACGTCGGTGGAGGAAGCCAAAAGTGGAGTAGGTCAAGATTGACCGAACCACTCTAAATCTCGGTTTGCATTTACTTTGAGCATATTATCTTTACTGCAAACCTCCTCTGAAGCTTACTACTTTCTGCGCATATACGATCGGGTTTCAAGCCTTTCACTTTTCAAATCAGCATTTAGACGTAAATATGCTTTTTCGTACGATCATCATATTTCAGATTGCGTTTACGTTTTGAGCTCTACCATACCTGCAAACTGCCTTTATACTCTTGCTTAAGCTGCATCAGTGATTTACGAATCAGCATTTAGACGTAAATCAGTTTCTTCGTACGAACGTCGTATTTCAGTTTGCGCTTATATTCTGGTTTTCATCATAACTACAAACTGCCTTGATACTCTTGCTTAAACTGCATCTTGCCTAATCAAGTGATTTACGAATCAACATTTAGACATAAATCAGTTTCTTCGTACGAACGTCGTATTTCAGTTTGCGCCTATAATCTGGTTTTCATCATAACTGCAAACTGCCTTCATAGATTGACTTTAATATCATCTTGCTTGATCTTAAGTTAAAGTAATCTTAGAATCAGCTTTCAAACAGAAATCATTTTTATCGTTCGAACGCAGTTTCGTTTTAATCGCAGAAAAGTTTTCCATTTGCACTAATTCACCCCTCTTAGTGCTCTTGATCCTAACAATTGGTATCAGAGCGGGGTTAACTCTCTAACGGATTAAAATCCAAGAGAGATGACATACGTTGGAAACCAAGAGGGCCATTCTATTACACGTCCACCCATGTTCAGTGGGACGGACTACACCTATTGGAAGACTCGAATGAGGATCTTTCTTATTTCTATGGATTTTGAACTTTGGAATCTTGTCGAAAATGGATTTTCGAAGTCTTCTCTTCCAATGATCGATTGGAATGAATTGGAGAAGAAGACTTTCGCTCTTAATGCAAAGGCTATGAATGCCTTATTTTGTGCACTTGATAAAAACGAGTTTAACTGTGTTTCAACTTGTGAAACCACATTTGATATTTGGCACACACTCGAAGTGACTCACGAAGGCACAAGTAGA
This sequence comes from Musa schizocarpa, assembly GCA_900464855.2. Classification (NCBI taxonomy): domain Eukaryota; kingdom Viridiplantae; phylum Streptophyta; class Magnoliopsida; order Zingiberales; family Musaceae; genus Musa; species Musa schizocarpa. The sequence continues at coordinate 16,415,035 of LS990915.1, forward strand.
GTGAAAGAGTCAAAAATCAATCTTCTGATACATTCTTTCGAACATTTCCGGATGAAACCGAGTGAAACCATTGGCGACATGTTTACCCGTTTCACGGATGTCGTCAATGGTCTAAAAGGACTCGGAAAATTTTTTTCGGATTTTGAGCTCGTAAATAAGATTCTAAGATCCCTTCCTAAGAGTTGGGATCCTAAAGTCACTGTTATTCAAGAGGCAAAAGATCTACGCAACTTCCCTCTTGAAGAACTAATCGGGTCATTAATGACCTACGAGATGACTTGTAAAGCTCATGAAGAGCAAGAAGACATCCTTCCAAAGAACAGGAAGGATATGACACTTAAAACTTCAGAAGGCCACTTGAGAGAAAACTCAAGTGATGAGGACTGTGATGATGACTTGGCACTTTTAACAAAAAAATTTAAAAAATTCTTTAAAAGAAACAAGTTTAAGAATGACGCAAAAAATAAACTTGAACCCAAGAAGGACTAAGTTATTTGCTATAAGTGCAAAAAGCCAGGACACTACAAGAGTGATTGTCCCCAAGCCAAGAAGAGAACATCAAAGAAGAAGGCGCTCAAAGCAACATGGGATGATTCGAGCGCATTCGAAGAAGAGGAGTCCAACACCAAGCAAGTTGCTCATTACGCCTTAATGGCCATCGGAGATGAGGTAACAAATTTAATTGATGAAGATTTACCTTATCATGAATTATTAAATGCTTTCCATGAATTATTTGATGAATGTAAGACAATTAGTAGAAAATACAAATTGCTAAAAAAGGAGCATGATAGTCTTATTTGTTATTTCGATAAGTTAAAAGCTGAACATCATGATAGTTTAAGCTCATGCATAAAATGCCATGATCTAGAAACTCTCCAAAAGAAAAACTTGCTACTTAAGGACACATTGAAGAAATTCGAGGTTGGTAGCAAGTCATTAAACATGATCCTTACAAACAAGGGTCACGTTCCCAAAAGAAGTGGAATTGGATTTGTGAGAAGTCCTCACCAAAATCCAACCACCTTCATAAAAGGCCCCATCTTACATGTTCGACATCAAAACAAATGCAACTTTTGTTACAAATTTGGACACAAGACGCATTATTATCCATTCAAGAAAATTAGTCCAAACAAATTGATTTAGGTTCCTAAAGGAACCATGATAAATTCTATGCAACATGATAGACAATGTAGATCTATCTGTGAGGCACCCAAAAGCAAATGGGTACCTAAAAATCATCCATTCTTGTAAAAACATTAAAAACTTTAGGCTGGAGCAAGAAATAATATTTTGCTCCTTGATTCTCGATAATCATGACCCAAGATCCAAAAAGGAACTCGCAATGCTCTCTAGCCTAAATAACAGATGGAGATTATGAATTTAAAATCATAAATACGATTTAGATAAAACCTTATTTGACTTTTCAGAATTAGAAACGTATGATTCCCAAATTCACATATCCTCTGGATTTTCGAACCCATCAATTTCATCCATTCATAACCTTCGAATCCAACTCTGTATCATGAAGTAACTAAGTCTGTCATGAACTTGCAAGGCTTACAAACTTGAACAAACTATCACAAACATGTGTACGACATTGAGAGTATGCACGTTAAAAGATCTATCTTGATCGTGCAAAAGTCCTTGCCTTAAAATGAAAACTCTTACATAATTACGTAAGTAAAGTTGATTGCTCTGAATGAAAATTATTCTCAAGATAAAAAACTCTCAAATCAGATCACATTGATCAAAACAAGTGCTCACCGCCCCAGCTGGAGGTAGCACCTCCAGCTGTCATGTGTTGCAAGCGGTTGCACCGCTCCAGCCAGAGGTGCAACCGCCCGCAACTCTGCCCTTTTTAAACCAAGCTAGGGCCGGCGGTGAAACCGACCCCAACTCACTCCCTTTCCTCCTCTACTCTTCCAAGCCTCCTCCATCCCCATTTCACCCCTCTTAGCATCCCAAATACCCCTCATTTCGGAGCAAAACATCAACAATCCTTCCCTCTCTTGAAGATCTCACTAAGGTACTCTCTAAGAAGCCCTTAAACTCTGTTTTTTCATTCATTTACTCTTGCTCATCACTATTCTTCTAAACAACAGTAGTTATGGGATCTAGAAGATCCTCAAGGGATAAAGGAAAGAGGAGATTAGTAGAAGATTTTGATCTCACCCTTTTCGATTCAAAACACCATGCTGAAAAATTTTCCTCTTTCGAACTTAGAGAGTGTCAATAAGGGAAAATATGTAGATTTAAATGAACTAAGAGACTTAGAGACAATTCAATGGTTTGCAAACTTAGATCTACTTCCAATCTTGCATATTAACGAACCCATCTATCTAAGACTTGTTAGATTGTTTTACAACAACATACAAATAGATGAAGAAGAAAGAATGTCCACCTATCTTTTAGGACAACACATCTCAATTACGGATAGATTCATTTGCGACATGATAGGCATTCCCATGAAAAGTATAGGACTTTACTTTAGAGGATCATGAGATGTTAAAACTGTTGGAACAACATATGTTGATGCCTTAGGAACAATTTTTGCCAATCCTAACTTAGCATTTGTTCCTAAAAGTTGTGAACATCTACTGCCTCTAAACACTAAGGTACTTCATCATATCCTAACCAGCATCTTTCTCCCGAAACAATACCATCATGATGAAGTAAGTCAATTAGAGTTAGGAACTATGTATTTGATCATGAAAGGACATGACATCTGTCTTGGTTATCTTATCCAACAAAACATGTTAGAACTGTCTAAGAAAGACATGATGCTCCCATATGGTGGTATAATCACTAGAATAATGAAAGCCTACGATATTCTAATACCACCGGAAGAAGAAGTAATAAAAATAGATAGATTTAGCATAATAAATAAAAATCTACTTCACCGATTAAGATGTTTTTATAAAAACGGTAACTGGGTTAGAATGCCAAGAAGAACTGATCCCCCTCAACCTGAACCAGAACCGGAAACACCAGTATTTAGGGGTACCCAATCTCCTCCGATCTGTCCCTTTGAGGAAACACATCCATTTGAGCAAACTCATACATCATCTGTCGAAGATATTGGGATTCGGATGGACCGATTCGAACAAAGACAAGAACGACTTGAACAACGACAAGATCAAATCCTATCTGAGCTGCAGCAAATTCATCGTCAATTTGACTCCTTATTTAGTCACTTTAATTTTCCACCTCATGAATGAGCTTGTATGAACACAATCATCTGTTGTTATTGTAAACTCCTTATGTTACTCACCATGATGTACTTTGCACTTGATCCTTGATATGGTTGCTTGATATATTTTGAGCATATGTGGAGATGTAAACATCTATCGTGGTAAATATATGCCTTGTGCCTTGTGGTAAATATAAACTAAATGGTTATCTCAGATTTTATATTGAAACTAAAAGTTTTAAAAATCTTGTGCTTTGATTTCCATGATAAATATAGTTTGAAAAAATGATATACCAATACAGTTGATAAGTTATTGCCATTGATACTAAACATCAACTAGCTGACATTTTTACAAAACCTCTAAGTGAAGAATAATTTGATTTCATAAGAAGAGAATTAGGAATGTTGATGTGTCTAAAAAGATAAACTAGTTAAAATAATTTTTCGGACTTTATTGAATGATCAAATCACTTGATTACCATTACATAACATGTGTTGAAATGTTTTATCTTCATGATTGTATTTGAAAATCTGTAGCATAGTCTTGTCCGAATGCATGAAAGAGTTCATCTCATTTTCAGATTCGCTTAACAATTGGAATGCTAAAAATCAAATTTTCTCATACACTCTTATGAAAAATATTTTTTTTGAAATGAATTTGATGAAATGATTCCTGCTTATGAATTCCATCTTGAAATATTGATGATAGTATTTTTACTTTCGAAAAGCTGTTTCAAACACATATCTTGACTCAAGTAAACTCACAAATAGCTGGAATCACAAATGGCTATATGCTTGATAACTTGCTTATATTGTTTTCCCGGTATCGCAACTACCATGCTTTTTGTTGATGACAAAGGGGGAGAAATATATGAATTGATGCTATAAACACTGATGCTATTATTATGCCATGCTTGAATCACCAAGAGATATATGAACAGATGCTATAATTTGCATTATGCCTTGAGTTGATATCGTACCATGTGAAGAAATGCAACACTTGCTAAAATATTTGAAATGTGTACATCATGTAATGATATCAAAATCTTACTTCGCAGCTTTACATGTTGATATCTTACAATATGATGAATTGTTATTATTAACATCATTCAAACTTGTAATGTAAAATCTGAAAATGAATGTCAAGCCTTGACATCATCTTCAGAGAGATACATCATGATGGGAGTATTGATAAGTTCAAATGATTTAACTTATCAATATGTCGCTTGAATTCTTAGGTCTTGAATTCAAGAATGACTTATCTCAAATATGGCATATAGACAGGGGGAGTTAAGGTTAACTCCATTATCAATTGATTGTCATCATAAAAAAGGGAGAGATTGTTGAATCTCAGATTTTGATGATGAAGTCAATTGTCATTTGTTGTCTAATCTATGTGTTGAGATAAGTGTGCAGGATTAACTACGATGAAAGTTAGACATGCAGCAGGAGTTGCGCCGGAGTCAAGACAATGATCACGTTGGGAGTTCGAGAGTTCGATGGAAGTTCGGACAGTCATCGGAGGTTCTGCGGGAACAAATCCGAGAAGTCCATAAGCTTGCCAAAAGAAGCTCGTTGGAACTCGCTAAGTGGATCGTCGCATGTCCAGGAGTTTGCCGGAAGTCCGCAGGAGCATCACCGAGGGTTCATCGGATGATCGACGGAAACTCGCCGGAAGAAGCGATTGACGCACCGGAGCAAGCTGCAGAGATTGTCTTAGGATTTATCGTAGTTAGCACATTGATTAAGTTAGAAATGGGAGGTGATCCCATTAGCTTAATCTTGGGACAATTGGGCCCCTGAAAAACCAAAATTGGGCCGAATGGAGCTACCCATTCGGACCCTGATTGCCTTGGGAGGTGCAATCGCCCAAGCCAAGAGGTAGCATCGCCTGGGCTCAGTCTCCGAGCGAGACTGGGCGGTGCAACCTCCCCTGACAAGAGGTAGCACCGCCTCAGCTCGGTCTTCGAGCTCTGGCAGGCGGTGCAACCGCCCCTGACAGAGGTGGCACCGCCCAGAGGCTCAGTCTTCGAGCTCTGCCAGGCAGTGCAACCGCCCTAGTCAGGAGGTGCAACAGCCTGATCCCGGAATTCCGGGATTTGATAGTTTTGAGCTCCAAATTTGAACTGGGTTGGGGCCTATAAATACCCCACCCATTCAGCACTGAAAAAGCATAGATACACACCGAAATCTTGATCTTTTTATGTGATTCTTAGAGCTCAAAATTGTTGTAAAGTCCAAAAGTTCTTCTCCCTCTTTTCTTCCAATTTCTGAGTTGTAAAGAGAGGAGAGAAAATTCTGTAAGGGTTGTCTCCTAAGCCCGTCAAAAGGAGTGAAATTGTAAAAGGGTGGTTGGCCTTCGCCTATTGAAGGAAGGCCTCTAGTTGACGTCGGTGACCTCGTCGGTGGAGGAAGCCAAAAGTGGAGTAGGTCAAGATTGACCGAACCACTCTAAATCTCGGTTTGCATTTACTTTGAGCATATTATCTTTACTGCAAACCTCCTCTGAAGTTTACTGCTTTCTGCGCATATACGATCGGGTTCAAGCCTTTCACTTTTCAAATCAGCGTTTAGACGTAAATATGCTTTTTCGTACGATCATCATATTTCAGATTGCGTTTACGTTTTGAGTTCTACCATAACTGCAAACTGCCTTTATACTCTTGCTTAAGCTGCATCTTGCCTAATCAAGTGATTTATGAATCAGCATTTAGACGTAAATCAGTTTCTTCGTACGATTGTCGTATTTCAGTTTGCGCCTATATTCTGGTTTTCATCATAACTGCAAACTGCCTTGATACTCTTGCTTAAACTGCATCTTGCCTAATCAAGTGATTTACGAATTAGCATTTAGACGTAAATCAGTTTCTTCGTACGAACGTCGTATTTCAGTTTGCGCCTATAATCTGGTTTTCATCATAACTGCAAACTGCCTTCATAGATTGACTTTAACATCATCTTGCTTGATCTTAAGTTAAAGTAATCTTAGAATCGACTTTCAAACAGAAATCGTTTTTATCGCAGAAAGTTTTTCGCTGCACTAATTCACCACCCCCCCCCCCCCCCCCCTCTTAGTGCTCTTGATCCTAACAATACTATGAGTGTCATATTTGAATTTAATGCTATATGAATTGATGCTATGAGTGCTATACTTAAATTTGAATTATGTTGAGATATCAAAAGTGTGCATCGAAATATATGATAAATTGGTAATAGAAATGCTATGATTGCCATATTTGCACTATGCCATATTTGTACTATGTTAAGATATCTAGAGCATGCATCGCAATTCTACAAATTGATATCTTGTCATGTGATGAAATGCTTTGATTGCTAAACACTGAAACGTTTGTATTATGTTAAGATATTAAGAACTAACATTGTAGTTTTACATGTTGATATCTTACTATATGATGAATTGCTATGATTGCTATTTTTCACATTTGAAATGTAAAACCTGAAAAGGATGTCAAGCCTTGACATCATTTTCAGATAAATACATCATGATAGGAATCATAATGGGAGTATTGATAAGGTTAAACGATCTTAACTTATCAATATGTCTTTTGAATTCAAAGGCTTTGAATTCAAGAATGACTTATCTCAAGTATGACATATAGATATGGGGAGTTAAGGTTAACTCTGTTATCAATTGATTGTCATCATAAAAAAGGGGGAGATTGTTGAATCTCAGATTTTGATGATGAAGTCAATTGTCATTTGTTATCTAATCCATATGTTGAGATAAGTGTGCAGGATTAACTATGATGGAAGTAAGACATGTAGCGGGAGTTACGCCGGAGTCAAGACCATGATCACATTGGGGGTTTGAGAGTTCGACGGAAGTCCGAACGGTCGTCAGAGGTTCTATAGGAACAAATCCGAGAAGTCCAGGAGCTTACCAAAGTAGCTCATCGGAACTCGCCATGTGAATTGTCGCAAGTCTAGGAGTTTGCCGGAAGTCCGTCAGAGCATCGCCAAGGGTTCATTGGATGTTCACCGGAAGTTCGTCGGAAGCTCGCCGGAAGAAGCGATTGACGCACCGGAGCAAGTTGCAGTATCAATGTCTTAAATATCGTAGTTAGTATGTAGATTAAGTTAGGAATGGGAGGTGATCCCATTAACTTAATCTGGGGAGCAATTGGGCCCTTAACAGACCCAAATTTGGCCGAATGGATCAACCCATTCGGACTAGAATTCCTGCTAGGCGGTGGCACCGTCAATGCCGGCGATGGCACCGCCCAAGAGCGTAGTCTCTAAGCGAGACTAGGCGGTGGAACTGCCCCAGTTAAGCGGTGGCGCTGCCAGAGCTTGGTCTCCAAGCTCTGTCAGGCGGTCGTACCGCCCAGTCTGGTGGTAGTACCGCTATGTCACGGACTTAGCTGGTTTTGCCTAAGTCGTGCGGCACCCTTGCATGTCCGTCCGCAAAGGTCAGCCTCCCCGAAGCCTCTCATGGTCCCTTAGGTCCCACAAAAGAGAGAACAGGACAAAGAAAAGGCCTCACTCGGGATCCACAAGCAAACATCTCCGAAAAACACTTTATAGACAATGTAAATTACAAACAGACTTTACAAGCTCTGAACAGTTGCACAACAAATGGTAAAATGGTCCATTACAGACCGACAATCTCTCACACATGTCCACATGACACAACCTTTATTTACAAGCCTAAGGCGGCCACCGACCCAACTAAAATGGGACTATCAAGCCTTCGGCCATCCCCTACATGCTGTACAAAGCATGGACATAGCAAAAGACACGGACATAGATAAGCATTACATCAAACACCCTGTTTAGAAGTTTGTCCGTGACATTCTCTCCCACTTATTCCTTCGACGTCCTCGTCGAAGCCTTTGTCGACACTGCAACTCCTTGCCTCTACTGAGTCTTCAATCTTTTGCTCCAGCTGCAATGCGTCCCTTGACTCCCAACTGCTCTCCACTGTTGTTTTCGAGTCGTCGAACCTTTTGATCCGCCATGCTGCTTCAACTCACCAATGACTCCGACTCCGGTGTGGGGTTGGCTGAGTTGTGTTGATCCTTGTTGATTCCTACGGATCCTTCAAATGAAGGAAAAGACCATCCTTACTGCGCCAGTCTCTCAAATGCCTCATGCTGCTTGAACTGGGTGGATGCTTGTTGGAGCTTTTAACGAGCATCGTCTCGCAAACTTCTAAAGATTTGGGTCCTTCCTCCACAAAATTTGCTCATTGACTCTTCTTTCACTTAGTTGTCACATCTAAGTAGGTTCGCAACACTTCCGCTTTCGATTGGCATTTCGTTGGGAAATGAAGTAGACAATCTCCTCTCAGTAACACTGATCACCGTTGGTGAGGATTTGACAACTATTGTCTTCCATTATCTTCGAAGGGTCTTTGAACATATGCAGAGCTCCTCTGCTGGATAGATAAGAGAATTGGGGTACTCGGTTTCGCCCATTCTCTTAAGGGTTGAGAAGACAAAGGTTACTTGACTTCGCCCGCCTCCTCGAGGTTGTACTCCATGCATCGAGTTGGTTCTTGGCCTTTGCCTCGCTCTTTGCTCACACACTTCAAGCACTTGAAGTGTTTGCACTCCTTATGTTGAGTTAGCTACTTTGATTCACCTTCTCAATGCCATTGAACTTCCGGAATGTGGGAAGTTTTCACCCCAACTTGGAGTAATTCTCTAATAGGTTTGGTCGCCTCACGGGATTGTACCGCCTTCTCCATCAACTCTGCCGCCTACTCCCCGAGTAGCGAAGGTCCAACACCAGCAGATCGACTACTTTCGTTCCTTGGTCGTGCACTCTTGCATGACCCAAGTCCTTCACTTTTGGCTATCTTGATGAAAAAACTCATTGACACCGGTCTTACGGTTCCTTGGCCTCCCCTTCACCTTGTCTCGGTATTTGAGTTTGCCTCTCAAGATGCTCCACCTCCTCGCCCCTTTCACGACCAAAGCTCTCCCCCTCCTTGAGAGCAAGGGATCAATGACTTTCACGGAAGTCCGACCTCTGCATTACCATGGCTGCCATGCCCATGGCACTACTATCCGTTGACTCGCATCTTCATCCCTTTTCTTCACAATCGGTGACATGCCTCTGTGGTACTCCTCCGAGTTCACCTCCATTCTAACTGATGCTTGATTTTGGGTAACTAAGTCCCTCTGGACTCGTCGTCGCTTCCTCGCCCCTTTCGACCCCCTGCTTCAACACCTCTGTGTTCTCCAAGCAGCACCCTTTGGTCGATGGACAAACAGACTGCAACTCCCATGCACGACCTCTGCCATCACGTTGTAGGGTTTGCACTAATTCTGTTCTCCTTAGCTTCCTTGGTAGCAACGTTCGCTTACTCGACCTTGTCGGGCTCCCTTAAGTGAATATGAGCTTTGGAGTAGTCCAACTCTCCAGTTTCTTCGATCATACCGCTGTATGATCAAGTCCCTCCCATGGGACTCACTAGTACTTGCATTCGAACTTTTCCCTTGGTGGAACACAGCCCCCATATGCTGATGACCAAGGCTTTCATCCGATGCAAAATTCGATGCACGCACGGAAGACCCGCCTCTGCGGTACCATGGCCTTCACTCCTTGAATCCATAGCCCTTCTTGCCATCGTGTTGTTCACTGAAGTGGAGCTTCCAGTAGCTCTCGATCATACCTCTGTATGATCTTGTCCCTCACGGGGCTAAGGCGTGTGTATCGTATTGCCACGAACTGTTCCACCACGATCCGCTGCACCATGTTGCCTCCTGGTGACTTCTCCATTGCATTCTGATCCTTGTGGAAAAACTCGAATTGTGAACCCTCCATGTGTGGCCTCTGCCAATACATCGCAGGGTCTCCTCTACCTTCGATTTTGTTCGCTCCTTTGGCAATCGACCTTCATCCACTCACTCTTGGGTCACACCTAGATGAAGCATCGCTCTAGGATAGTCCGTCGCCTAGTAGCTCCTGAAGTCTACCGACTTCACTGTAATTTGTGCACCATTGTCTGGATCTTGGGCCTCTGCCCCTACCAGCACAATCTTCGCTGCGCACCGCCTCCTTTATAGCAACTTGAATGACAACACTGTGGCATATTCTTCAAGAGTACCCGCCTCTGCGTCCTCTTGTCCCGTGTTAAGGCCTTCTGATCCCAACTTCGCTTCTGCAAATTGAGTCACCTTAGTTCCTCTATCAAATGCTCCTCCGAGATAAAATGCATGTGCCCAGAAGCTCCCTTCATCTCTGGCACCATGCAAGATGAGTCCGCTCCGACAGAATGAATTGACCCATGGAACAACATGATCCTGCTCTTACCTCTGTAAGAGTTCATGTCCTTGACCTCTGTCCAAGGAAAGCACTATGCCTCTGGTCCATGTTCCATCTTCTATGTTGGCTCCCTTCATGCGGCTTGGGTACTTCGCCAAGTTACACCCAAGTTGCTCCGCTCCTCGTTTTTGCATTGAGTCGATGGTGGCCCTCGCGCCCACCATTCCATAGGTCAGCCCTCCCTTGAGTCCGATCTCCATATCGACTCCAAGTGTGCCTACATTTGTGTTGCTTTGGGTCGCTCCCCCACTTGATCTCGCAATGCATCCACCAATGCATTCTCTCAAGCGAGATCATGCGACGACTCTTCGCCGCTTGCTCAGTCCATTGAGCTTCATGGAGTAGTTGTTTGTTGAGGTACTCCTCCTCAACTTGTGAGGTCCATCCCACATGATTCTCCCTCTGGAGAGCCGGGACTTATCCCTCCTGGATAACTGTCCCGTTGGAGCAACATCTCTCTTCGTTTCGGAGACCACCATCCCCTTGGACTACTCCGATCTGCTGAACAAACTGTGCATTGTTCTGCCTCTTGCAAACACACTTGCTAGATTGCGACTCCACGTCAATACAGTCCCCGCTGCACCCCTTAAGGCCTAGCAACATGCTGAACTAGTTGCACCATTCAGCCTCCTACGGACGTATCCTTTGCATGCCGAAGAGAAAGTTTCAATGCTCCATGGTGCCGAGTTTCGGTCGCCTTGGGATGGCCACGAACATTCCGTCGTCCGCATACAAGCCCATGTATGAGTACCAAATTCTTCGAGCTAGCAATTCCCCTCACCTCTATGAGCTTTGCATAACTCTTTTGGTCGTTGAGCAACTCATTCCACCTTGGATGGTCTCATCCTTTACCAAGCGCCTCGCTTGCCTTGAGCACCATCAAGTATAGTTGTCAACGTTGAGTCGTAGCTCAAACTCAGCCATCCCAACCTTTGTGCGCTTCATTCTTCCAAGCTTGTCTTGTTCTCGTGGTGCCTCTTTATGCGCTAAGGGGTTGGCCATTCCTCCTGAATGCCAATCTCGGATGCCCGCCCCTCCGAAATGACTCCTCTTCCCTACATCTCCATGCCTGTTTTCCCCAAAATCGGTCGGCGTTAATCTTTTTGCCCTCAACGCGGCCCCGCTTAGGTCCCCCCACGTTTGCATGCTAAGTGTTTCTATGAGTGCTTGTCCTTTCGATACCATCTGTCACGGACTTAGCTGGTTTTGTTTAAGTCGTCGTGGCACCCCTTACGTGTCCGTCCATGAAGGTCGACCTCCCCTGAGCCTCCCATGGTCCCTTAGGTCCCACAAAAGAGAGAACATGATAGAGAAAAGGCCTCACTCGGGATCCACAAGCAAACATCTCCGAAAAATACTTTATAGACAATGCAAATTACAAACAGACTTTACAAGCTCTGAACAGTTGCACAATAAAGGGTAAAATGGTCCATTACAGACCGACAATCTCTCACACGTGTCCACATGACACAACCTTTATTTACAAGCCTAAAGCGGCCACCGACCCAACTAAAATGGGACTATCAAGCCTTCGGCCATCCCCTACATGCTGTACAAAGCATGGACATACCAAAAGACACGGACATACATAAGCATTATATCAAACACCCTGTTTAGAAGTTTGTCCGTGACAGCTAGGACCCCGGAAATCCAGGAGATAACATTTTTGAGCTCCAAATTCAAACCAGTTTGGGGCCTATATACACCCCACCCTTTCCTGCATGAAAGGGCACCAAAAATTCAATCTTACTCTGTGATTTTTAGAGCTCAAAAGTATTGTAAAGGCTAGAAGTTCTCCTCCTTTTCTTCCAAGTTTTGATCTTTCAAGATAGGAGAGGAAATTCTGTAAGGGTTGTCTCCTAAGCCCGTTAAAGGGAGTAAAACTATAAAAGGGTGGTTGGCCTTCGCCTATTGAAGGAAGGCCTCTAGTAAACGCTGGTGACCTCGATGGAGGAGGAAGCTGAAAGTGGATATAGGTCACGTTTGAACGAACCACTCTAAAATCTGGTTTGCATTTCCTTTATTCTATTTATCTTAACTGCAAACTGCTTTCCTTACTTTACTTCAAATATGTTTCCATAGGCTTTTAAAATTATTATATGCACGAAACGACTTTTATGTCGGAATCGGATTTCAACGTACGAACGTACTTTTAATCGTCGAAAGTTTTCCACTGCACTAATTCACAACACCCCCCCCCCCCCTCACCCCCTCTTAGTGCTCTTGATCCTAACAGATATCTTTTTAATTATATTAATCTCATTAGAGGCTTTATGTTGTACTTTCACTATCAATTTTTTTATATTTTATTTTTGATAAATAAAAGATGATATCATAAATAAAACAGCATGGGGTAGAGCGTTTTTGTACTTTCTCAATAAATTTTTTATATTTTATTTTTAGATAAATAAAAGATGTTGTCATAAATAAATGATACAATGTGGGTGTAGCTCATATGGTAGAGCGCTTGATTCCTCATACCTCCATGTATATATGTTAATTTGTTCTAATCATACAATATTTTAAGTTTAAAAATATTTTAAATCCTATATAATAATATAATTTTGCTGATATTCTAATCATTTGATATCAATGTTGTATTTTCATAATCAATTTTTTAATATTTTATTTTTAGATAAATAGAAGATGATGTCATATATAGAGGATATCATGGGGATAGGGCGCTCGATGTTATGCTTTGCCAATGAATTTTTTTATATTTTATGTTTTGATAAATGGAAAATGATGTCTTACATTAATGATAGCATGGGGGCGTAGCTTATATGGTAAAGTGCTTGCTTTGCATGTGAGAGGCATGGGGTTCGATTCCCTACATCTCCATTTATTTTAATTTGATCTAGTCATATAATTTTTTAAGTTTAAAAATATTTTAAATCCTATACAATATCTACAATGTTATTGATATTCTAATCATTTGATCTCAATGTTATACTTTTATAATTATTTTTTTAATATTTTATTTTTAGATAAATAGAAGATGCTATCATATATAGAGGACAACATGGGGGTAGAGCGCTCGCTTTGCATGCCAAAGTGAAGATACATTTTTAATTATATTAATCTTAGTAGAGGCTCTATGTTGTACTTTTATAATTAATTTTTTAATATTTTATTTTTAGATAAATAGAAGATGATATCATATATAGAGAACAACATGGGGTAGAGAGCTCGATGTTGTACTTTCCTAATAAATTTTTTTATACTTTATTTTTAGATAAATGAAAGATGATGTCACACATAAATGATAGCATGGGGGTCTAGCTCGTATGGTAGGGCGCTCGCTTTGCATGTGAATGTTGTGCTTTTCCAATGAATCTTTTTATATTTTATTTTTAGATAAATAAAAGATGATGTCACACATAAATAATAACATTTGGGTGTAGCTCATATGGTAGAGTGCTCACTTTGCATGTGAGAGGCATGGGGATCGATTTCTTGTACCTCCATATATGGTAATTTCATCTAATTATATAATTTTTTAAGTTAAAAAATATTTTAAATCCTATACAATATCTACAATGTTATTGATATTCTAATCATTTGATCTCAATGTTGTACTTTTATAATTAATTTTTTAATATTTTATTTTTTGATAAATAGAAGATGCTATCATATATAGAGGATAGCATGGGGTAGAGCGCTCGCTTTGCATGCCGAAGTGAAGATACCTTTTTAACTATATTTATCTCAATTAGAGGCTCTATGATGTACGTTCATAATTAATTTTTAATATTTTATTTTTAGATAAATAGAAAATGATATCATATATAGAGAATAGCTTGGGAGTAGAGCGCTGTTGTTCTTTTCCAATAATTTTTTTTATATTTTATTTTTAGATAAATGAAAGAAGATGTTACACATGAATAATAGCATTGTGGTGTAGCTCATATGGTAGAGCATTCTCTTTGCATGCGAGAGAAGCGGGGTTTGATTCCTTACACCTTCATGTATATGTTTTAATTTGTTCTAATCATACAATATTTTAAGTTTAAAAATATTTTAAATCATATATAATAACTAAAATGTTACTGATATTCTAATCATTTAATCTTAATATTATATTTTCACAATCAATTTTTTAACATTTTATTTTTAGATAAATATATAGAGGACAACATGCGGTAGAGCGCTCGATGTTGTACTTTCCTAATGAATTTTTTTATATTTTATTTTTAGATAAATGAAAGATAATGTCATAAATAATTGATACTATATGGGTGTAGCTCATATGGTGGAGCGTTTGATTCCTCGCACTTCTATGTATATGTGTTAATTTGTTCTAATCATACAATATTTTAAGTTTAAAAATATTTTAAATCCTATATAATATATATAATTTTATTGATATTCTAATCATTTAATATCAATATTGTATTTTCATAATAATTTTTTTAATATTTTAGTTTTAGATAAATAGTAAATGATATCATATAGAGAGGACATCATGTGGGTAGAGCACTCGATGTTGTGCTTTCTCAATGAATTTTTTTATATTTTATTTTTAGATAAATAGAAAATGATGTTATACATGAATAATAGCATGGGGGTGTAGCTCATATGGTAAAGCGCTCGCTTTGCATGCATAGGGTTCGAATCCTTACACCTCCAATAATGTTAATTTGATCTAATCATACAATTTTTTAAGTTTAAAAATATTTTAAATCCTATATAATATCTACAAGGTTATTGATATTTTAATTATTTGATCTCAATATTATACTTTTATAATCAATTTTTTAATAATTTATTTTTAGATAAATAGAAGATGCTTTCATATATAGAGGACAACATGGGGGTAGAGCGCTCGCTTTGCATGCCAAAGTGAAGATATCTTTTTTAATTATATTAATCTCTTTAGAGACACTATGTTGTACTTTTACAATCAATTTTTAATATTTTATTTTTAGATAAATAGAAGATGATATCATAAATAGAACAACATGGGTAGAGCGTTATTGTACATTCCCTATAAATTTTTTTATTTTATTTTTAGATAAATGAAAGATGATGTCATACATAAATAATAGCATGGGGGTGTAGCTTATATGGTAGAGCGCTCACTTTGCATGTGAGAGGTATGGGGTTCAATTCCCTACATGTCCATGTATATTTCTAATTTATTTTAATTATATAATAATTTAAGATTAAAAATATCTTAAATCTTATATAATATCTAAAATGTTATTGATATTCTAATCATTTGATCTCAATGTTGTATTTTCACAATCAATTTTTTAATATTTTATTTTTAGATAAATAAAATATGATGTCATATATAGAGTACAACATGAGGGTAGAGCGCTCGATGTTGTACTTTTCCAATGATTTTTTTTATATTTTATTTTTAGATAAATAAAAGATATTGTCACAAATAAATGATACCATGTGGGTGTAGCTTAAATGATAGAGCGCTTGATTCCTTGCACCTTCATGTATATATGTTTATTTGTTCTAATCATACAATATTTTAAGTTTAAAAATATTTTAAATCCTATATAATATATATAATTTTACTGATATTCTAATCATTTGATATCAATGTTGTATTTTCATCATTAATTTTTTAATAATTTATTTTTAGATAAAATAAGATGATGCCATATATAGAGGACAGCATGGGGGTAGAGCGCTCGATGTTATAATTTCCCAATAAATTTTTTATATTTTATTTTTAGATAAATGAAAGAAAATGTCACAAATAAATGAAATCATGTGGGTGTATCTCATATGGTGGAGTGCTCGATTCCGCACCTCATGTATATGTGTTAATTTGTTCTAATCATACAATATTTTAAATTTAAAAATATTTTAAATCTTATATAATATATATAATTTTACTAATATTCTTATCATTTGATATCAATATTATATTTTCATAATCTTTTTTTTTATATTTTATTTTTAGATCAATGGAAGATGATGTCATACATAAATGAAAATATAGGGGTGTAGCTCGTATTGTAGAGTGCTCACTTTGCATGCGAGAGGCACATGGTTCGATTTCTTGCACCTCCATATATTTTAATTTGAGAGTCATACATTTTTTAAGTTTAAAAATATTTTAAATCCTATACAATATCTACACTGTTATTGATGTTCTAATCATTTGATCTCAATGTTATACTTTTATAATTAATTTTTTAATATTTTATTTTTAGATAAATAGAAGATGCTATCGTATATAGAGGATAGCATGGGGGTAGAGCGCTCACTTTGCATTCACAATTATATTAATCTCAGTTAGAGGCTCTATGATGTACATTCACAATTAGTTTTTTAATATTTTATTTTTAAATAAATAAAAGATGCTATCATATATAGAGAACAGCATGGGGGTAGAGCGCTGTTGTACTTATCCAATAAATTTTTTTATATTTTAATTTTAGATAAATGAAAGATAATGTCACACATTAATAATAGTATTAGGGTGTATCTTATATGGTAGAGCATTCATTTTGGATGCCAGAGGCACGGGGTTCGATTCCTTATACATTCATGTATATGTTTTAATTTATTCTAATCATACAATATTTTAAGTTTAAAAATATTTTAAATCCTATATAATATCTAAAATGTTATTGATATTCTAATCATTTAATCTTAATATTATATTTTTACAATCAATTTTTTAATATTTTATTTTTAGATAAATATATAGAGGACAGCATGGGGGTTGAGCACTCGATGTTGTGCTTTCTCAATGAATTTTTTTATATTTTATTTTTAGATAAATAGAAAATGATGTCATACATGAATAATAGTATGGGGGTGTAGCTCATATGGTAAAGTGCTCGCTTTGCATGCACAGGGTTTGAATCCTTACACTTCCACTAATGTTAATTTGAACTAATCATATAATTTTTTAAGTTTAAAAATATTTGAAATCCTATATAATATCTACAATGTTATTGATATTCTAATCATTTGATCTCAATATTATACTTTTATAATCAATTTTTTAATATTTTATTTTTATATAAATTGAAGATGTTATCATATATAGAAGACAGCATGAGGGTGGAGTGCTCGCTTTGCATGCCAAAGTGAAGATATCTTTTTAATTATATTAATCTCATTAGAGGGTCTATGTTGTACTTTTACAATCAATTTTTAATATTTTATTTTTCGATAAATAGAAGATGATATCATAAATAGAACAACATGGGTAGAGCATTATTGTACTTTCTCAATAAATATTTTTATATTTTATTTTTAGATAAATGAAAGATAATGTCATACATAAATAATAGCATGGGGGTGTAGCTTATATGGTAGAGCGTTCGCTTTGCATGCGAGAGGCATGGGATTTGATTCCCTGCACTTCTATGTATATATTTTAATTTATTTTCATTATATAATAATTTAAGATTAAAAATATCTTAAATCCTATATAATATCTAAAATGTTACTGATATTCTAATCATTTGATTTCAATGTTGTTTTTCACAATCAATTTTTTAATATTTTATTTTTAGATAAATAGAAGATAATGTCATATATATAGTACAACATGAGGGTAGAGAGCTCGATGTTGTGCTTTTCCAATGAATTTTTTTATATTTTATTTTTAGATAAATAAAAGATATTGTCACAAATAAATGATACCATGTGGGTGTAGCTCAAATGATAGAGCGTTTGATTCCTTGCACCTCCATGTATATATGTTAATTTGTTCTAATCATACAATATTTTAAGTTTAAAAATATTTTAAATCCTATATAATATATATAATTTTACTGATATTCTAATCATTTGATATCAATGTTGTATTTAAATAATCAATTTTGTAATAATTTATTTTTAGATAAATAGAAGTTGATGTCATATATAGAGGATATCATAGGGGTAGAGCACTTGTGCTTTCCCAATTAATTTTTTTATATTTTATTTTTAGATAAATAAAAAATAATGTCATACATGAATAACAGCATGGGGGTGTAGCTCATATGGTAGAGCGTTCGCTTTGCATGTAAGAGGAGCGGGGTTGAATGATCTAAAAGGACTCGACAAAAGTTTTTTGGATTTTGAGCTCGTAAATAAGATTCTAAGATCCCTTCCTAAGAGTTGGGACCCTAAAGTCACTACTATTTAAGAGGCTAAAGATTTAAACAACTTCTCTTTTGAAAAACTAATCGGGTCTTTAATGACCTATGAAATGACTTGCAAGACTCATGAAGAGCAAGAAGATATCCTTTCAAAGAACAAGAAGGATATGACACTTAGAACTTTAGATGACCACTTGAGAGAAAACTCAAGTGATGAGAACTGTGACGATGACTTGGCATTTCTAACAAGGAAATTCAAAAAATTCATTAACAGAAACAAGTTTAAAAATGACACAAAAAATTAATTTAAACCCAAAAAGGACTAAGTTATTTGCTACGAGTGAAAAAAGTCGGGACACTACAAAAGTGATTGTCCCCAAGCCAAGAAGAGAAAATAAAAGAAAAAGGCGCTCAAAACAACGTGGAATGACTCAAGTGTATCCGAAGAAGAGAAGTCCAACATCGAGCAAGTTGCTCATTATGCCCTAATGGCCATCGGAGAGGAGGTAACAAATTTAATTGATGCAGATTTATCATTTGATGAATTATTAAATGCCTTCTATGACTTATTTGATGAATGCAAAACAATTAGTAGAAAATATAAATTGTTAAAAGAGAAGCATGATAGTCTTATTAGTAATTTTGATAAATTAAAAACTGAATATCATGATAGTTTAGCTCTATGTATAAAATGCCGTGATATAGAAACTCTCCTAAAGGAGAACTTGCTACTTAAGGACGCTTTGAAGAAATTCGAGGTTGGTAGTAAGTCTTTGAACATGATCCTTAAGAATAAGGGTCATGTTCCTAAAAAAAGTGGAATCGGATTTGTGAGAAGTCCTCATCAAAATCCAACCACCTTCATAAAAGGCCCTATCTTACATGTTCGACATCAAAGCAAATGCAACTTTTGTTGCAAATATGGACATAAAACGTATCATTGTCCATTTAAAAAAACTTAGTTCGAACAAACTGATTTGGGTTCCTAAAGGAATCATGATAAACTCTATGTAAAATGATAAACAATATAGATCAGTTTTTGAGGCACCCAAAAGTAAATAGGTACCTAAAAATCGTTCATTCTTGTAGAAACGTACACCATCAAAAGCTAGGAGCAAGAGATAATATTCTGCTTTTTGGGTACTCGATATTCATGACTCGAGATCCAAAAGTACATGACTCGAGATCCAAAAGTACATGTAATGTTCTCTAGCCTAAATAGTAAAAAGAGGATTAGAAAATTAATATTACAGAGTGATACTAATACAATCCTATTTGATCTCTCAGATTTTGAAACTCATAATTCTCCCTTCACATACCCTCCGGATTTCTGAACTCGTCGAATTGATTTCTTCTATACCTTCGGATCCAACTATATCATGAACTTACGTTTTGCAAGCAAAGTTTGTCATAAACTTGCGAAGCTTACTAACTTGGATAGTAAATCATGAATATGTCTAAAATTGTGTATGACATTTAAAGTAGAGTATGCGCGTCACAAGATATATCTTAAACATATGAAATTTATCATCTTGAAATGGAAACTCTTACGTAATTACGTAAGTAAAGTTGATTGCTCCACAAAAAAAAACTCTCCTCAAGTCGAAAACATCCAAATCAGCCTATACAGGCCCCAAACAAGTGCTCACCACCTGTGGGCGGTGGCACCGCCCAACTTGCGGTAGCACCGCCCAACTTGCGGTAGCACCGCCGGCTATCATAGGTTGCAAGCAGTGCCACCGCTCGCAACTTTGCCCCCTTTTAAACCGAGCTAGGGCTGGCGGTGGAAACAACCCCAACTCACTCCCCTCTCCTTCTCGCAGCTCCAACACTTCTCCACTTCCATTTCTTCCCTTTAGCTGCCGAAATACTACCCATTTCAAAGCAAAGATCAATAATCTCTCATTCTCTTGAAGATCTCACTTAAGGTATTCTCTAAGTAGCTTTTGATTTCTGTTTACTCTTGCTCATTACTATCTTCTTAAATAGCAGTAGTTATGGGCTCTAGAAGATCCTCTAGGGACAAAGGGAAGAGGAGATTAGAAGAAGACTTTGATTCCACCCTTTTCGATTCAAAACCTCATGCCCAAAAATTTGCTTCCATAGAGTTTAGAAATGTCCATAAGGGAAAATATGTTGATCTAAATGAATTAAGTAATTTAGAGACGACTAAATGGTTTATAAATTTAGATCTACTTCCAATACTATAAATCAGTGAACCCATCTACCCAAGATTTGTTAGGTTGTTTTACAACAATCTACAAGTAGATGAAGAAAAAAGAGTGTCTCCCTATCTCTTCTGACAACACATTTCCATTCCGGATAGATTCATTTGCGACATGATAGATATTCCCATAAAAGATAAAGGTCTTTATTTTAGAGAATTGTGGGATGATGAAACAGTTGGGACAACCTATGTCGAAGCCTTATGAACAATTTTTGGTAATCCCAACTTAGTAATAGTTCCTAAAAGTTGTGAGCATCTACTACCACTAAACACTAAAATACTTCATCATATTCTAACTAGCATCATTCTCCCTAAACAATACCATCATGATGAAGTGAGTCAAATGGAAATAGGAACCATGTATTGGATCATTAAAGGACATAACATTTGTTTTGGTTACCTTATCCAACAAAACATAATAGAAATATCTAAGAAAGATATGATGCTTCCATATGGTGGTATAATCACTAGAATACTTAAAGCCTACGATATTCCAATACCATCCGACGAAGAGGTAATAAAAGTAGATAGGTTTAGCATAATAAATAAAAATCTACTTCATCGATTGAGATGTCTTTATAGAAACGGTAATTGGGTTAGAATGCATAGAAGAACAGATCCCCCTCAACAACCAGAAACACCAATATTTAAGGGTACTCAAACTCCTCTGATCTGTCCCTTTGAGGAAACACATCCATTTGAGCAAGTTGCTGCATCATCTATTGAAGACATAGGGATTCAGATGGACCGATTTGAATAAAGATAAGATCGATTTGAATAAAAACAAGATTGGCTTGAACATCGATAAGATCAAATCCTATCTGAGTTGCAGCAAATTCATCGACAATTTGACTCCTTATTTAGGCATTTTAATTTTCCACCTCCTGAATGAGCTTGTATATGTAAATGTGGTCACAATTTCTTCTTTTCTTGTTGTAGTAATTATGTTGTTGTAAACTCTTTATGCTACTCACCTTGATCACAATGCCCCTTGCCTTGATAACTACTAATCCTTGATATGTTTTACTTAATGTATTATTTGGTGAGCATATGCAGAGTTAGGAATATTAATGTGGATTGAACATAGTTTTCGGATTTTCCTTGAATCTCTTTACGCTACTCGTTTTAAAAATTTTCTTGGTCACTTAAGTTTCACGTTGAGTTTGAATGCTTCTATAACATGCTTACTTTATAAGTTGAAAATCTTGAGCCTTAATTTCAATGATGAGCATGTTATACTCTCATTGTGATTTGAGAAGATTCATACATCGAATTCTTAATCCTTAATTTCCATGATGATTTTACACAATTACATGCCTTAATTACATTTTGAAAATTATGTGTTTTGGTTACAAAAATTTCTATGATAATAAACTTGTTTTATCTTCATGATTGAATTTGAAAATCTATAGCAAAACCTTATCCGAATGCGTGAAAGTGTTAAATTTCATTTTCGGATCTTCTTGATCCTAATAATCGGATTTTCTCGATACATTATTCTCTTCCAAACTTAATAAACATATGTCATAACGAGTTTTGGATTCATATCATTGATTTTTGACATATGAAATCAACTAGCAAATGCATCTCTCATAGACTTATCATGTGAAAATATCTTTCGAGAAATGGATTTGATGATTCCTTCTTATATCTTTTGAGAAATAATTTTACGTGCAAGGATTTGATTCACACACATATCTTGATTCTTGTAAAAATAAAGCGTACTTTAATATCTTATCAATTTTAACTTCATTCGAGTAAGCTCACAAATGGCTTTCCTCCTTCATGCAAAAAGATAATAACAAATAAAGAGGAAGACGTAATGAAAGTTACCTCCATGTCATGTTTTCCTTAAAATATTTTTATAATTGGTATCCTATTACTCATTGTTGAAAAATGACATAAACCTAGTTAAAATTTGCTTACATCATTCTTCTTTTTGTTGATGACAAAGGGGGAGAAATATATGAATTGATATTTTGAGTGTCATATTTGAATTTAATGCTATATGAATTGATGCTATAAGTGCCATACTTAAATTTGAATTATGTTGAGATATCAAAAGTGTGCATCGAAATATATGATAAATTGGTGATAGAAATGCAATGATTGCTATATTTGCACTATGCCATATCTACAAAATGTTAAGATATCTAGAGCATACATTGCAATTGTACAAATTGATATCTTGTCATGTGATGAAATGCTATGATTGCTAAATACTTGAAACATTTGTATTATGTTAAGATATCAAGAACTTACATCGTAGTTTTACATGTTGACATCTTACCATATGATGAATTGCTATGATTGCTATCTTTCACATTTGAAATGTAAAACCTGAAAATGGATGTCAAGCCTTGACATTATTTTCAGAGAAATACATCATGATTGGAATCATGATGGGAGTATTGATAAGGTTAAACGATCTTAACTTATCAATATGTCTTTTGAATTCAAAGGCTTTGAATTCAAGAATGACTTATCTCAAGTATGGCATATAGATAGGGGGAGTTAAGGTTAACTCCGTTATCAATTGATTGTCATCATAAAAAAGGGGGAGATTATTGAATCTCGAATTTTGATGTTGGAGTCAATTGTCATTTGTTATCTAATCTATATGTTGAGATAAGTGTGCTGGATTAACTATGATGGAAGTAAGACATATTGAATCTCGGATTTTGATGATGAAACTAATCGATTGTGTTTAGATGTTTAACTGCATTTTGAGTAATGCAGGTCTACTCGATCAGGATTAGATAGTTGACGTAGGAGGAATTGACGTTGCACCGGAGGAGATCACATCAGGATATTGGACGGCAGAAGGCTTCGGACGTCGGGCATTGGGCCAAGGAGAGCGAAATTGCACCAAGGATATCGAGGTTACGGAGGTCAACCGCCGATTGGGCAACAAGCCGCAAGAGAGGACGATGCGCTGAAGAATCAGACGAAGCGTAAACCAATGACGTGCCAGGCAACAGAATGTCGATTCGCGTTGTAATAATTATCTAGATCGGAGTAGAGTTTTAGTTTGTATGTGCAGGAATAACTACGATAATGACAAAGACATAAAGCGAAACAAAGTGTCGGAGTCAAGCGCGAAGGATTCGTTGGGAGTTCGAGAGTTCGACGGAAGTTTGAAAGTTCATCGGGAATGCTGCCGGAACTACCCAAGAATAAGTAGGGAGATTGCCGAAGGGTTTTTCGGAAGCTTGCCGGAAGGTTCATTGGAAGTTCGTGGAGCTCGCCGAGAAAGATCGAAGCTTGCCGAGAAGCTCATTGGAACTCACCAAGATCAAATTGTGAAGTCTAGGAGCTTGCCGGGAGTCCGCAGAATGGTTTCCGGAGGTTATCGGAAGACCGCCGAAAGTTCGTCGGAAGCTCGCCGCAAGAAGTCTTGACTTATGGACTTTGTAATAGCTTAGAAAATTTCTTTAAATTCGTAGTTAACATGTTAATTAGGGTTAGGATTAGGTATTAATCCTATAACCCAAGTAGGAGCCAATTCGGCCCGAGTTCGGACTAGTTTGGGCCAAGTTTGGAGCCCAACTAGTGAGCTGAAACACTATAGGCGGTGGCACCACCCAGAACCCGAGAACTGGGCGGTGGCACCGCTGGACTGAGCGATGGCACCGCCCAGCACCCGAGAGGTCCGGCGGTGGCACCGCCAGCCTCGGAAACCCAAGAGAATTCAAATTTTGGAGCCCAAATTTGAATTCTATTGGGGCCTATAAATACCCCTCTATTCTCAGCTGAGATAACAACCTTTGAGAAGCAAGAGAGTGAGCCAAAAGTCTTAGCAAAGTCTTTAGCAAATTTTTGTCTTCAATTGCTTTGAGTGTTCACCTCCTTCTTTCTATTAAAAAATTTGTAAGAGTGTGAACCACTTGTAAAAGGTTGTAAGAGGGGTATTAGTCCTTCCCCTACAAGAAATTTGATAGTAGAAGTTGGGAGCCTCTTCGAAGAAGGCTTCGCAAGTGGATGTAGGTCATTTTGACCGAACCACTTTAAAACTGTTGCGTTATCTGGTTTGCATCCTACTCTTGTCATATACATACTGCAAACTTCTCTACTTAGTCACTATGCTTCCATACGCTTCTAAGTTATCAAGCTTCTAAAATCGGTTTTCATTGATATTACTTTTTATCGTACGAAAGATTTTTTAAAACCGAAGTTTTAATCCGCTGCACTAATTCACCCCCCCCCCCTTAGTGCTGCTCCGATCCTAACAATTGGTATCAAAGCCCGGTATTTCTCATTTTGGATTTACACTCGAGAGAAATAGCTCTTCATGGCTTTCAAGAGGGCTTATCAGTTGTTCGTCCACCGTTGTTTAACGAATTGGACTACACTTATTGGAAAACTCGAATGAGAGTTTTATTGATTTCTATGAATTTGGATATATGGAATATCGTTGAAAACGGTTTTCAACTTCCCTCTAAACTGATGAACGAATGGTCGGATTTGGAGAAGTATTTTTCTTTAAACGCAAAGGCTATGAATGCCTTATTTTGCGCTTTGGACAAAAATGAGTTCAATCGGATTTCTACGTGCGAAACGACTTTTGATATTTGGCGAACACTTGAAATCACGCACGAGGGAACTAGTAGAGTCAAAGACTCGAAAGTTAACATTTTATTATATGATTTTGAGCTTTTTCGAATGCAACTAAGCGAGACTATTGGCGTCATGTACACCCGTTTCATGGATGTCGTCAATAATCTAAGTGTTCTTGGTAAATATTTTTTGAATTTTGATCTCGTAAGCAAGATCTTAAGATCCCTTCCAAAAAGGTGGGATCCTAAAATAACTGCAATACAAGAAACAAAAGATTTAAATATTTTTTCACTTGAAGAACTTATCGGCTCATTGATGACATATGAAATGGTGCGCAATGCATATGATGAACATATGAATACTTGAACCACCTTCCAAAGAATAGGAAGGATTTGGAACTCCAGACAAATGAATACCACTTGAGCGATGACTCAATTGATGAGGACAATGATGAACTTGAACTTCGAACACTAAATCTTAATAAGTTCATTAAACAAAAATATAAAATAAACAATGAACTTGAACGGAGGAAGAGGCCAAAGAAAAGGAAGGCACACAAGGATGAATCAAGAATTTCCAAAGGTAAAACGGCGAATTGGGCTTTGACGGGCTTCGACTACATGGTAAGTAACTCAACTCTCTTGAATTATTTTGAAATTGCTTGAAGTCTTTCATGAGTGCTTAATTTAGATAGTAGGAATAGGAAATAAAAAAATTATTTTTCATAAATTATATCATGTTTTTTTTCCTTTTTAGTCTTTGAAAAATTAAAATTTTGATCATGAAAAGTATATTGCTAAGGTTTCATGCATGTTATGTTTTGAAATGTTGAATGATGTATGCAACATTAGGGATGATAATTATATAATATGTGATAATGCTTAGGATTAATCCATGCATGTGTATCTTGATGATTTTATGTCATGCATAATGATCATGCTTAATAAATTTCGAAATTATACATGATGAATCTTGTGATTTATGGATTATTGATTTTTACCATAATGAAAGTACCTTATTAATTTTTGTTGTAACAAATCTTACACTTTCGGTTTTAAACATGGTATATGTTTTTATTTGGCATAAATGAAACAAAATCATATATTTTGAAACAACCGAAAAGAGAAAAACATTCTTGAAAATTATTTTGCTCAATCTTATTGATTTTGATGAATCCATTTGTATTATCTTTGTGAATCTCTTGGATTTTGATAATGATTTTAATGATTTAAATTTGAATAATTTTTTATCGAAATCATGATCTTGATCTCTTGAAATTTATAACATGAAATCCTCTATGAATCAAGATTCCTTACTCTTTATTCTCTTACATTTTGAGAAAATTTTCAATATGAATCATAAGTGTTCTTATGCATAAATTGAAATATTTTTCTACTACGTTTCCTTTTGTGATTTACTAAAGAGAATATCCTTTTTTAAAATTTTATTTAAAAATCTCTTATTATTTGATCTCCTAAGATTTTCCTTTGATTATTTATGAGGAGGCTTTTCAAAAAGAAATCATGTCTTTTGCCATTTACATATTCTAATATTTTATGGTATGATTTTTATGTAATTCCTTGTATTAATGAAATGTTTATCTCATCACCCAATTATTTTCTCCTTGATATTCCTTATGTGATGATATGAATACATGAAATATTCATTAATTTATTTTGATGAAAAGTTATGATCATGAATGGTAGGTTGAAATTTGACAAGTTAATACCATCATGATTTGAAATATTTATGATTTGAAATTATGCATGCAATTATTTTTTATTGTGTTGATATATACATATAATGTGTATCATGAATAATTTATTATCATACATGAAAATAGTGATAAATATTTTGAAAATAAATGTTTGTATCATGTTAGATGATTTTACATTTTGTGCATGATGAGTTATAGTGATGATTGAAACAATGATTGAAATAATATGAATGATGATTTAGAATCATGCATATAATGATGAGTTTATATGTTTTAAAAATATATATGATGATTTGGTATTATGTATGCAATACTTTAACGTATGATAATGATGCACGCAATGATGAATATTCATGATAAAATTATTATTTTGATATTCATGACTTGAATCGTCCTTTCCTTTTGCCACAAAGGGGGAGAAAGAGTTGCTAATGTGCTATCTTGAATTGATGTAAAGGGTTATCTCAAAAAGAAATTAGCTAGCTTGCACAAGTCAAGAAAATGTAAAAACTTGCTTACTTTCTTGCACATCTAAAGAGAAGATGCAAATGTAACACTTGCCAAATTGTTTGCTTGCCTCATGTAAAACATTGTCCCTTGCTAAGTTGGCATTTTGCTAAGGAAGCAAAAATGACACTTCTCAAAAGAGAAAAAAGAGCTTGCTTTCTTAAACATCTTTAATTTGCTAGCTAGCATGATGTATAATTTGCTATCTTGAACATTACAAAGAAATATTATCATGCACATTGTAAAGAAAAGCAAATATGCCAACTTGCACATCTTTAAATTTGTTAGCTTGTATGTAGTAAAACTTGCATATTGTAAAAGTTGCTAGCTTATAGAGAAGCAAAGAATTGCTATCTCGAAAGAAGCAAAAAATGCAAAACTTAGAAAACTTTGTATCAAAAATAGGTTGTTATCCTTAAAAGTATCGCATTAAAGATTTTTAGTAATGCAATGTATCACATATATCGCAAATTGAAAATTTTGAGACTATTATCATACCATGTTTAACAATTGATGTCTTTCATGAAAATTTTGAGACTATTATCATATCATGTTTAACAATCAATAAATTATGATTTCTTTGCATTTTTGTCTTGTATGTATCATGTGATGATTGAAATATTGATTGATGTAAATTCATAATTTATGTAAAAGTCTAAATCATTGGTTCCTCTCCTTCTTTTCGATAATGACATAGGGGGAGAAAGATTGCTAGCTCAAGGCAAATGTTGGCTAGCTTGTACTCTTCCCTTCTTTTCGACAAAAATAAAGGGGAGAAAGCTTTCGCTAGTAAGAACATGTAAAGAAAAGCAAAGTTCAATCTTGCACAAGAAGCAAGTGTTGAGTTGCCATGATTAAACTTAAGAATCTTGTTATGCTTTTATACTTATATGTTGTGATGAAAATCAAGCTTCAAGTTGCAAAAACTTGCATATATTTTAAAATAGCTAGAGCTACTTCTCCTTTTTGTTGATGACATAGGGGGAGAAGTATATTCATGACTTCATGAATTGAATTGAATATTTTATTTATATTTACATGATGATTTAAATATTTTTCATAATATGTGATGAATGTTACTTGGATTTGGGATAATCCAAGTGTTCTATCAATGGCATATTGATAGGGGAGTTTGGTTAAACTCCGGGGAGTTAAGGTTAACTTCGTTAATTATCAATTAGTTGTCATCATCAAAAAGGGGGGGATTGTTGAATCTCGGATTTTGATGATGAAATTAATTGATTGTGTTTAGATGTTTAAATGCATTTTGAGTAATGCAAGTCTACTCGATCAGGATTAGATAGTTGATGCAGGAGGAATTGACGTTGCACCGGAGGAGATCACGTCAGGATATTGGACGGCAGAAGGCTTCGGACGTCGGGCATTGGGCCAAGGAGAGCGGAATTGCACCAAGGATATCGGGGTTACGGAGGTCAACCTCCGATTGGGCAACAAGCCGCAAGAGAGGACGATACGCTGAAGAATCGAACGAAGCGCCAACCAATGACGTGCCGGGCAACAGAATGTTGATTCGCGTTGTAATAATTATCTAGATCGGAGTAGAGTTTTAGTTTGTGTGTGCAGGAATAACTACGATAAGAACAAAGACATAAAGCGAAATAAAGTGTCGGAGTCAAGCGCGAAGGATTCGTTGGGAGTTCGAGAGTTCGACGGAAGTTTGAAGGTTCATCGGGAATGCTGCCGGAACTAGCCAAGAATAAGTAGGGAGCTTGCCGAAGGGTTTTTCGAAAGCTCACCGGAAGGTTCATTGGAAGTTCGTGGAGCTCGCCGAGAAAGATCAAAGCTTGCTGAGAAGCTCATTGGAACTCACCAAGATCAAATCGTGAAGTCTAGGAGCTTGCCGGGAGTCCGCAGAATGGTTTCCGAGAGGTTATCGGAAGACCGCCGAAAGCTCGCCGGAAGAAGTCTTGACTTATGGACTTTGTAATAGCTTAGAAAATGTCTTTAAATTCGTAGTTAGCATGTTAATTAGGGTTAGAATTAGGTATTAATCCTATAACCTAAGTAGGAGCCAATTGGGCCTGAGTTCGAACTAGTTTGGGCCAAGTTTGGAGCCCAACTAGTGAGCTGAAACACTGTAGGCGGTGGCACCGCCAGCCTCGGAAACCCAAGAGAATTCAAATTTTAGAGCCCAAATTTGAATCATATTGGGGCCTATAAATACCCCTCTATTCTCAGCTGAGATAACAACCTTTGAGAAGTAAGAGAGTGAGCCAAAAGTCTTAGCAAAGTCTTTAGCAAGTTTTTGTCTTCGATTGCTTTGAGTGTTCACCTCCTTCTTTCTATTAAAAAATTTGTAAGAGTATGAACCACTTGTAAAAGGTTGTAAGAGGGGTATTAGTCCTTCCCCTATAAGAGATTTGATAGTGGAAGTTGGGAGCCTCTTCAAAGAAGGCTTCGCAAGTGGATGTAGATCATTTTGACCGAACCACTTTAAAACTGTTGCGTTATCTGGTTTGCATCCTACTCTTGTCATTTATATACTGCAAACTTCTCTACTTAGTCACTATGCTTCCATACACTTCTAATTTATCAAGCTTCTAAAATCGGTTTTCATTAATATTGCTTTTTATCGTACGAAAGATTTTTTAAAACTGAAGTTTTAATCCGCTGCACTAATTCCCCCCCCTCTTAGTGCCGCTCCGATCCTAACAAGACATGTAGCAGGAGTTGCGCCGGAGTCAAGACTATGATCACATTGGGAGTTTGAGATTTCAACGGAAGTCCGAACGATTGTCGGAGGTTCTGCGGGAACAAATCTAAGAAGTCTAGGAGCTTGCCAAAGAAGCTCATCGGAACTCGCCCGCAACTTTGCCCCCTTTTAAACCAAGCTAGGGCAGACGGTGGAACCGACCCCAACTCTCTCCCCTCTCCTTCTAGTAGCTCCAACACTTCTCCACCTCCATTTCTTCCCTTTAGCTGCCCAAATACTGCCCATTTCAAAGCAAAGATCAACAATCTCTCATTCTCTTGAAGATCTCACTTAAGGTATTCTCTAAGAAGCTTTTGATTTTTGTTTACTCTTGCTCATTACTATCTTCTTAAATAGCAGTAGTTATGGGCTCTAGAAAATCCTCTAGGGACAAAGGGAAGAGGAGATTAGAAGAAGACTTTGATTCCACCCTTTTCGATTTAAAACCTCATGTCGAAAATTTTGCTTCCATAGAGTTTAGAAATGTCCATAAGTGAAAGTATGTTGATCTAAATGAACTAAGTAATTTAGAGACAACTCAATGGTTTGTAAATTTAGATATATTTCCAATACTACTAATTAGTGAACCCATCTACCCAAGATTTGTTAGGTTGTTTTACAATAATCTACAAGTAGATGAAGAAAAAAGAGTGTCTACCCATCTCTTCGAACAACACATTTCCATTACGGATAGATTTATTTGTGACATGATAGGCATTCCCGTAAAGGATAGAGGTCTTTATTTTAGAAGATTGTGGGATGATGAAACAGTTGGGACAACCTACATCGAAGCCTTTTGAACAATTTTTGGTAATCCTAACTTAGTAATAGTTCCTAAAAGCTGTGAGCATCTACTACCACTAAACACTAAAATACTTAATCATATTCTAACTAGCATCATTCTCCCTAAACAATACCATCACGATGAAGTGAGTCAAATGGAATTAGGAACCATGTATTGGATCATTAGAGGACATAACATTTCTTTTGGTTACCTTATCCAACAGAACATGATAGAAATATCTAAGAAAGATATGATGCTTCCATATGGTGGTATAATCACTAGAATACTTAAAGCCTACGATATTCCAATACCATCCGACGAAGAGGTAATAAAAGTAGATAGGTTTAGCATAATAAATAAAAATCTACTTTATCAATTGAGATGTCTTTATAGAAACGGTAATTGGGTTAGAATGACTAGAAGAACCGATCCCCCTCAACCTGAACTTGAACCAGAAACACCAATCTTTAGGGGTACTCAATCTCCTCCGATCTGTCCCTTTGAGGAAACACATCCATTTGAGCAAGCTCCTGCATCATCTATCGAAGACATAGGGATTCGGATGGACCGATTTGAATAAAGACAATATCAATTTGAACAAAGACAAGATCGGCTAGAACATCGACAAGATCAAATCCTATCTGAGTTGCAGCAAATTCATCAATAATTTGACTCCTTATTTAGGCATTTTAATTTTCCACCTCCTGAATTAGCTTGTATATGTAAATGTGGTCCCAATTTCTTCTTGTCTTGTTGTAATAATTATGTTGTTGTAAACTCTTTATGCTACTCACCTTGATCAAAATACCCCTTGACTTGATAACTACTAATCCTTGATATGTTTTACTTAATATATTATTTGGTGAGCATATGCAGAGTTAAGAATATTAATGTAGATTGAACATCATTTTTGGATTTTCCTTGAATCTCTTTACGCTACTCATTTTTAAAATTTTCTTGATCACTTAAGTTTCACGTTGAGATTGAATGCTTCTATTGCTAGTCATAGGTGCCCAGCAAGTCAATCACGTGAGTGATGGCACGTGTGACTTGATACAGAATCTTTTTGCTTATTATATTTTGGCGTATATCACTTTATAACTATTGCATAAATACATATATATATTATGATGTCCTTGGATTTGTGCAATGGGAATCGGATCGTGATGAGATCACGATAATGAGATCGATTCACCTTTAAACACATATCCTAAATAATCCCGGTCATAGGTTACTCGAGAGGGACATCGTGATAACCGGATAGGACCGGTGTCTTCAGATACCCGTCCATATGATGGATGCAAATTGGTCTCATAGCTGCTCGTGTAGGGACACTAGGGATACAATACAGTGCTCATTGGAGAATGAGTTCATTGATTGATCCGCCACGGAATGCTTTGGATGGTTGATGATGCCTTATTGTCGACAAATGATTCCGTAGTCCTAGTGGTGTATCTGGTCCTTAGACTTGAGACACCAAGGATGTCCCTGTATGAGTGCTCCACTCTTTGATACCAGACTTATAGGTTTGGTCTGTCCCCCAGATCTAGTACAACCGGTCATTGGGAGTGGTAGTCGACCTTTTACGAGAGCTATTGAGTGTCGATAGAGGATCATCCACTCTCTGCCATGAGAGGAATATCCCATGT
This sequence comes from Musa schizocarpa, assembly GCA_900464855.2. Taxonomy (NCBI): domain Eukaryota; kingdom Viridiplantae; phylum Streptophyta; class Magnoliopsida; order Zingiberales; family Musaceae; genus Musa; species Musa schizocarpa. Next base: position 16,447,738 of record LS990915.1, read on the forward strand.
GTTCTTGTTTCAGACAAAAAATCCGGCCGGGGTCATTCGGGTTGAGAGAAAAGAGTTCTCCTGGAGAATCCGATTAGAGCGAGACTTCGAGTAGAAACCGTATGGGTCCACAACACCATACTTTCGATATCGGTCTCTGGGGGATATTAGATGGATGAGGGACTATAGGTACATGGTAACGAGGATGGACATGAGGTCCAATGGATTGGATTCCCTTGTATCGTCGGGGACTACAGGTGGCCTGGCCTAGTACGTCCGTAGTCGATGAGTCGAGTGAATTATTACAGAGATAATAATTCACCGAGTTAGAAGGAGTTCGACAGGTATGACTCACGGCCCCTTTCGATATTGGGCCTAGAGGGTCACACACATATGGTAGGCATTACATGAGTAGAGGTTCGGATATGAGATATCCGGCGAGCCCCTTGTCTTATTGGATGCAGATCCAATACCCACTAGGGAAGGACCCATTAGGGTTTGACACGGATCTCTATAAATAGGAGGGATTTACTGACCTCATAGGCTAGAGTCTTTGCTTGCCTTCCCTATTCTCCTCTCCCTCTCCACCTCATAGGCCCGGAGTTTTGAGGAGGGTCAGGGTCGCTGGCCCTGCTGTGTGGATCACCGCTAGAGAGGAGGACGCTTGACCTCCTTCACCCTCTCCTAAGGATCTGCAAGGAAACAGGGATATACGATCTCCCTAGGTAACACAATCTCTATACGCAGTTTTGTGTTTTGCGGATTTTTACGCACCAATCTTCGCACGACGACGAACATCTTTTTGGGAATCGGGGATTTTTGTTTTCTTGTTCTTCCGCTGCGCATATGATGTCGCCCCCGCTGATTTCCCAACATCTATAACATGCTTACTTTATAAGTTGAAAATCTTGAGCCTTGATTTCCATGATGAGCATGTTATACTCTCATTGTGATTTGAGAAGATTCATACATCGAATTCTTAATCCTTGAGCACTACAAAATTGTGTCCGAATGCATGAACTTGTTAAGATTATTTTTCAAACTTTTTTGATTTAATGATCAAATCACATAATTTCCATGATGATTTTACACAATTACATGCCTTAATTACATTTTGGAAATTATGTGTTTTGGATACAAAAATTTCCATGAGAATAAACATGTTTTATTTTCATGATTGAATTTGAAAATCTATAGCAAAACCGCGCCCGAATGCATGAAAGTGTTAAATTTCGTTTTCGGATCTTCTTAATCCTAAAAATCTGATTTTCTCGATACATTATTCTCTTCCTGACTTAATAAACATATGTCTTATCGAGTTTTGGATTCACATTATTGATTTTTGATATATGAAATCAACTGGCAAATGCATCTCTCATAGACTTATCATGTGAAAAATATCTTTCGAGAAATGGATTTGACGATTCCTTCTTATTTCTTTTGAGAAATAATTTTACGTGCAAGGATTTGATTCACACACATATCTTGATTCTTGTAAAAATAAGGCGTGCTTTAATATCTTATCAATTTTAACTTCATTCGAGTAAGCTCACAAATGACTTTCCTCCTTCATGCAAAAAGATAATAACAAATAAAGAGGAAGAAGTAATGAAAGTTACCTCCATGTCATGTTTTCCTTGAGGTGTTTATATAATTGGTATCCTATCACTCATTGTTGAAAAATGACATAAACCTAGTTAAAATTTGCCTATATCGTTCTTCTTTTTGTTGATGACAAAGGGACAGAAATATATGAATTGATACTATGAGTGTTATATTTGAATTTAATACTATATGAATTGATGCTATGAGTGCCATACTTAAATTTGAACTATGTTGAGATATCAAAAGCGTGCATCGAAATATATGATAAATTAGTGATAGAAATGCTATGATTGCCATATTTGCACTATGTCATATATGCACTATGTTAAGATATCTAGATTATATATAGCAATTCTACAAATTGATATCTTGTCATGTGATGAAATGCTATGAATGTTAAACATTTGAAACATTTGTATTATGTTAAGATATCAAGAACTTACATCGTAGTTTTACATGTTGATATATTACCATATGATGAATTGCTACAATTGCTATCTTTCACATTTGAAATGCAAAACCTGAAAATGGATGTTAAGCCTTTCATCATTTTTCGAGAAATACATCATGGTAGGAATCATGATGGGAGTATTGATAAGGTTAAATGATCTTAACTTATCAATATGTCTCTTGAATTCAAAGGCTTTGAATTCAAGAATGACTTATCTCAAGTATGACATATAGATAGGGAGAGTTAAGGTTAACTCCTTTATCAATTGATCGTCATCATAAAAAAGGGAGAGATTGTTAAAACTCGGATTTTGATGATGAAGTCAATTGTCATTTGTTATCTAATCCATATGTTGAGATAAGTGTGCTGGATTAACTATGATGGAAGTAAGACATGCAGTAGGAGTTGCGTCGGAGTCAAGACCATGATCACACTGGGGGTTTGAGAGTTCGACGGAAGTCCGAACGGTCATCAAAGGTTCTGCGGGAATAAATCCGAGAAGTCCAAGAGCTTGCCAAAGAAGCTCGTCGGAACTTACCAAGTGGATTGTCACAAGTCCAGGAGTTTGCTGGAAGTCCGTCGGAGCATCGCCAAGGGTTCATTGGATGTTCGTCGGAAGTTCATCGGAAGCTCGCCGAAAGAAGCGAATGACGCACCATAGCTAGTTGCAGTATTAATATCTTAATTATCATAGTTAGTATGTAGATTAAGTTAAGAATGGGAGATGATCCCATTAAGTTAATCTAGGGAGCAATTGGGCCCTTAACAGACCCAAATTGGGCCGAATGGATCAATCCATTCGGACCAGAATTCTTGCCAAGCGGAGGCACCGCCCAGAAGCTTAGTCTCCGAGCGAGACTAGGCGGTGGAACCGCCCCAGTCAAGCGGTGGCACTGCCAGAGCTTGGTCTCCGAGCTCTGTCAGGCGGTCGTACCGTCCAGTCTAGCGATAGTACCGCCAGGACCCTGGAAATCCGGGAGATGACATTTTTGAGCTCCAGATTCAAACCAGTTTAGGGCCTATATACACCCCACCCTTTCCTGCATGAAAGGGCACCAAAAATTCAATCTTACTCTATGATTTTTAGAGCTCAAAAGTGTTGTAAAGGCTAGAAGTTCTCCTCCCTCTTTTCTTCCTAGTTTTGATCTTTCAAGAGAGGAGAGAAAATTCTATAAGGGTTGTCTCCTAAGCCTGTCAAAAAGAGTAAAATTGTAAAAGGGTGGTTGGCCTTTGCCTATTGAAGGAAGGCCTCTAGTAAACACCGGTGACATCGTCGGAGGAGGAAGCTGAAAGTGGATGTAGGTCACGTTTGACCGAACCACTCTAAAATCTGGTTTGCATTTCCTTTATGCTATTTATCTTACCTGCAAACTGCTTTCCTTACTTTACTTCAAATACGTTTCTATAGGCTTTCAAAGTTATTATCTGCATGAAACAACTTTTATATCGGAATTGGATTTCAACGTACGAACACAGTTTTAATCATCGAAAGTTTTCCACTACACTAATTCACCCCCCCCCCCACTCTTAGTGATCTTGATCCTAACAGATATCTTTTTAATTATATTAATCTCATTAGAGGCTTTATGTTGTACTTTCACAATCAATTTTTTAATATTTTATTTTTAGATAAATAGAAGATGATATCATAAATAAAACAGCATGGGGTAGATCGTTGTTGTACTTTCCCAATGAATTTTTTTATATTTTAATTTTAGATAAATGAAAGATGTTATCACAAATAAATGATACCAAGTGGGTGTAGCTCATATGGTAGTGCGCTTAGATTCCTCGTACCTCCATGTATATATGTTAATTTGTTATCAAATAATATTTTAAGTTTAAAAATATTTTAAATCCTATATAATAATATAATTTTATTGATATTCTAATCATTTGATATCAATATTATATTTTTATAATTATTTTTTAATATTTTATTTTTAGATAAATAGAAGATGATGTCATATATATGGGACATCATGGGGGGTAGAGCGCTTGATGTTGTGCTTTCCCAATGAATTTTTTTATATTTTTTATTTAGATAAATGGAAAATGATGTCTTGCATAAATGATAGCATGGGGGTGTAGCTAATATGATAGAGCGCTCGCTTCGTATGTGAGAGGCATGGGATTCGATTCTCTATACCTCTATTTATTTTAATTTAATCTAGGTATACAATTTTTTAAGTTTAAAAATATTTTAAATCCTATACAATATCTACAATGTTATTGATATTCTAATCATTTGATCTCAATGTTATACTTTTATAATTAATTTTTTAATATTTTATTTTTCAATAAATAGAAGATGCTATCATATATAGAGGACAGCATGGGGGTAGAGTGCTCGCTTTGCATGCACCTTTTTAACTACATTTATCTCAATTAGAGGCTCTATGATATACTTTCATAATTAATTTTTTAATATTTAATTTTTAGATAAATAGAAGATGATATCATATATAGAGAACAGCATAGGAGTAGAGCGCTGTTGTACTTTTCCAATAAATTTTTTTATATTTTATTTTAGATAAATTTAAGAAGATGTCACACATCAATAATAACATTGGGGTGTAGCTCATATGGTAGCTCATATGGTGGAGCGCTCGATTCCCTGCACCTCCATGTATATGTGTTAATTTGTTCTAATCATATAATATTTTAAATTTAAAAATATTTTAAATCCTATATAATATATATAATTTTACTAATATTCTAATCATTTGATATGAATGTTGTATTTTCATAATCGAATTTTTTTATATTTTAGTTTTAGATCAATGGAAGATGATTGCATACATAAATGAGAATATGGGGGTGTAGCTCATATCGTAGAGCACTCACTTCACATGCAAGAGGCACGTGGTTCGATTTCTTGCACCTCCATATATTTTAATTTGATCGAGTCATACATTTTTTAAGTTTAAAAATATTTTAAATCCTAAACAATATCTACACTGTTATTGATATTCTAATCATTTGATCTCAATGTTATAATTTTATAATTAATTTTTTAATATTTTATTTTTAGATAAATAGAAGATGCTATCATATATAGAGGACAGCATGGGGGTAGAGCGCTCGCTTTGCATGCCAAAGTGAACATACCATTTTAATTATATTAATCTCAATTAGAGGCTCTATGATGTACATTCATAATTAGTTTTTTAATATTTTATTTTTAGATAAATAGAAGATGCTATCAAATATAGAGAACAGCATGGGGGTAGAGCATTATTATACTTATCAAATAATTTTTTTATATTTTATTTTTAGATAAATGAAAGATGATGTCACATATTAATAATAGTATTGAGGTGTAGCTCATATGGTAGACCATTCATTTTGCATGCGAGAGGCACGAGGTTCGATTCCTTATACATTCATGTATATGTTTTAATTTGTTCTAATCATACAATATTTTAAGTTTAAAAATATTAGTGCTCGATGTTGTACTTTCCCAATGAATTTTTTTTATATTTTATTTTTAGATAAATGAAAGATAATGTCATAAATAAATGATACTATATGGGTGTAGCTCATATGGTGGAGCACTCGATTCCCAGCACTTCTATGTATATGTGTTAATTTGTTCTAATAATACAATATTTTAAGTTTAAAAATATTTTAAATCCTATATAATATATATAATTTTACTGATATTCTAATCATTTAATATCAATGTTGTATTTTCATAATGAATTTTTTTATATTTTATTTTTAGATAAATAGAAAATGATGTCATATATGAAAAATAGCATGGGGGTGTAGCTTATATAGTAAAGTGCTCGCTTTAGGTTAGAATCCTTACACCTCCACTAATGTTAATTTGATATAATCATATAATTTTTTAAGTTTAAAAATATTTTAAATCCTATATAATATTTACAATGTTATTGATATTCTAATCATTTGATCTCAATATTATACTTTTATAATCAATTTTTTAATATTTTATTTTTAGATAAATAGAAGATGCTATCAAATATAAAGAACAGCATGGGGGTAGAGCGCTCGCTTTGCATGGCAAAGTGAAGATATCTTTTTAATTATATTAATCTCATTAGAGGCTCTACGTTGTACTTTCACAATCAATTTTTAATATTTTTTTTTAGATAAATACAAGATGATATCATAAATAGAACAGCATGGGTAGAGCGTTGTTGCACTTTCCTAATAATTTTTTTTTATTTTACTTTTAGATAAATAAAAAATAATGTCATATATAAATAATAACATGGGGGTGTAGTTCATATGGTAGAGCGCTCGCTTTGCATACGAGAAGCACGGAGTTTGATTCCCTACATCTCAATGTTTATATTTTAATTTATTCTAATTATATAATATTTTAAGATTAAAAATATCTTAACATGGGGGTAGAGCGCTCGATGTTGTACTTTTCCAAGGATTTTTTTATATATTTTATTTTTAGATAAATAAAAGATATTGTCACAAATAAATGATACCATGTGAGTGTAGGTCAAATGATAGTGCGCTTGATTCCTTGCACCTCCATGTATATATGTTAATTTGTTCTAATCATACAATATTTTAAGTTTAAAAAAATTTTAAATCCTATATAATATATATAATTTTACTGATATTCTAATCATTTGATATCAATGTTGTATTTTCATAATCAATTTTTTAATATTTTATTTTTAGATAAATAGAAGATTATGTCATATATAGAGGATATCATGGGGTAGAGCACTTGTGCTTTCCCAATCAATTTTTTTATATTTTATTTTTAGATAAATAAAAAATAATGTCATACATGAATAACAGCATGGGGGTGTAGCTCATATGGTAGAGCGTTCGCTTTGCATATAAGAAGAATGAGGTTGAATGGTCTACAAGGACTCGACAAAAGTTTTTTTGATTTTGAGCTCGTAAATAAGATTCTAAGATCCCTTCCTAAGAGTTGGGACCTAAAGTCACTACTATTCAAGAGGCTAAAAATTTAAACAACTTCTCTCTTGAAGAACTAATCGGGTCATTAATGACCTATGAAATGACTTGCAAGTTTCATGAAGAGCAAGAAGATATCCTACTAAAGAACAGAAAGGATATGACACTCAAAACTTTAGATGACCACTTGAGAGAAAACTCAAGTGATGAGGACTGTGACGATGACTTGGCACTTCTAATAAGAAAATTCAAAAAATTCATTAACAAAAATAAGTTTAAAAATAACACAAAAAATAAATTTAAACCCAAAAAGGACCAAGTTATTTGCTACGAGTGCAAAAAGTCGGGACACTACAAAAGTGATTGTTTCCAAGCCAAGAAGAGAACATCAAAGAAAAAGACGTTCAAAACAACATGGGATAACTCAAGTGTATCCGAAGAAGAGGAGTCCAACATCGAGCAAATTGCTCATTATGCCCTAATGACCATCGTTTGATGAAGAATTATTAATTGTATCCGAAGAAGAGGAGTCCAACTTCTTTTAGTTAATGCAGATTTATCATTTGATGAATTATTAAATGTCTTCCATGACTTATTTGATGAATACAAAATAATTAGTAGAAAATATAAATTGTTAAAAGAGGAGCATGATAGTCTTATTAGTAATTTCGATAAATTAAAAACTGAATATCATGATAGTTTAGCTCTATGTATAAAATGTCATGATATAGAAATTCTCCAAAAGGAGAACTTGCTACTTAAGGACGCTTTGAAGAAATTCGAGGTTAGTAGCAAGTCTTTGAACATGATCCTTACAAATAAGGGTCACGTTCCTAAAAGAAGTGGAATCGGATTTATGAGAAATCCTCATCAAAATCCAACCACCTTCATAAAATGTCCTATCTTACATATTCGACATCAAAGAAAATGCAACTTTTGTTGCAAATATGGGCATAAAACGTATCATTGTCCATTTAATAAAATTAGTTCGAACAAATTGATTTGGGTTCCTAAAGGAATAACGATAAACTCTATGCAACATGATAAACAATATAGATCAGTTTTTGATGCACCCAAAAGTAAATAGGTACCTAAAAATCACCCCTTCTTGTAGAAACGTACACTATCAAAAACTAAGAGCAAGAGATAATATCCTGCTTTTTGGATACTCGATATTCATGACTCGAGATCCAAAAGTAAATGTAATGTTCTCTAACCAAAATAGTAAAAAGAGGATTAGAAAATTAATATTACAAAGTGATACTAATACAATCCTGTTTGATCTCTCAGATTTTGAAACTCATAATTCTCCCTTCACATACCCTCCGGATTTCTGAACTCATTGAATTGATTTCTTCTTTACCTTCGGATCCAACTATATCATGAACTTACGTCTTGCAAGCAAAGTTTGTCAGAAACTTGCGAAGCTTACTAACTTGGATAATAAATCATGAACATGTCTAAAATTATGTATGACATTTAAAGTAGAGTAAGCGCGTCACAAGATCTCTCTGGAATGTACGAAATTTCTCATCTTGAAATGGAAACTCTTATGTTATTACGTAAGTAAAGTTGATTGCTCCACAAATAAAAACTCTTCTCAAGTCAAAATCATCCAAATCAGCCCATACAGGCCCCAAACAAGTGCTCACTGCTTGTAGGCGGTGGCACCGCCCAGCTGGCGGTAGCACCACCGGCTATCACGGGTTGCAAGCGGTGCCACCGCCCGCAACTTTGCCCCCTTTTAAACCGAGCTAGGGCCAGCGGTGGAATCGACCCCAACTCACACCCCTCTCCTTCTAGTAGCTCCAACACTTCTCCACCTCCATTTCTTCCCTTTAGCTGCCCAAATACTGCCCATTTCAAAGCAAAGATCAACAATCTCTCATTCTCTTGAAGATCTCACTTAAGGTATTCTCTAAGAAGCTTTTGATTTTTGTTTACTCTTGCTCATTACTATCTTCTTAAATAGCAGTAGTTATGGGCTCTAGAAGATCCTCTAGGGACAAAGGGAAGAGGAGATTAGAAGAAGACTTTGATTCCACCCTTTTCGATTCAAAACCTCATGCCCAAAAATTTGCTTCCATAGAGTTTAGAAATGTCCATAAGAGAAAGTATGTTGATCTAAATGAACGAAGTAATTTAGAGATAACTCAATGGTTTGTAAATTTAGATCTACTTCTAATACTACAAATTAGTGAACCCATCTACCCAAGATTTGTTAGGTTGTTTTACAACAATCTACAAGTAGATGAAGAAAAAAGAGTGTCTACCTATCTCTTCAGACAACACATTTTCATTATGGATAGATTCATTTGCGACATAATAGGCATTCCCGTAAAAGATAAAGGTCTTTATTTTAGAGGATTGTGGGATGATGAAACAGTTGGGACAACCTACGTCGAAGCCTTATGAACAATTTTCGGTAATCCCAACTTAGTAATAGTTCCTAAAAACTGTGAGCATCTACTACCACTAAATACTAAAATACTTCATCATATTCTAACTAGCATCATTCTCCCGAAACAATACCATCATGATGAAGTGAGTCAAATAGAATTAGGAACCATGTATTGGATCATTAAAGGACATAACATTTGTTTTGGTTACCTTATCCAACAGAACATGATAGAAATATCTAAGAAAGATATGATGCTTCCATATAGTGGTATAATCACTAGAATACTTAAAGCCTACGATATTCTAATACCATCCGATGAAGAGGTAATAAAAGTAGATAGGTTTAGCATAATAAATAAAAATCTACTTCATCGATTGAGATGTCTTTATAGAAATGGTAATTGGGTTAGAATGCCTAGAAGAACCGATCCCCCTCAACCTGAACCTGAACCAGAAACACCGATCTTTAGGGGTACTCAATCTCCTTCAATTTGTCCCTTTGAGGAAACACATCTATTTGAGCAAGCTCCTGTATCATCTATCAAAGACATAGGGATTTGGATGGAACGATTTAAATAAAGACAAGATCGATTTGAACAAAGACAAGATCAGCTTCAACATTAACAAGATCAAATCCTATCTGAGCTACAACAAATTCATCGACAATTAGACTCCTTATTTAGGCATTTTAATTTTCCACCTCCTGAATTAGTTTGTATATGTAAATGTGGTCACAATTTCTTCTTGTCTTGTTGTAATAATTATGTTGTTGTAAACTCTTTATGCCACTCACCTTGATCACAATGCCCCTTACCTTGATAACTACTAATCCTTGATATGTTTTACTTAATGTATTATTTGGTGAGCATATGCAGAGTTAGGAATATTAATGTAGATTGAACATCGTTTTCGAATTTTCCTTGAATCTCTTTACGCTACTCGTTTTCAAAATTTTCTTGATCACTTAAGTTTCACGTTGAGATTGAATGCTTCTATAACATGCTTACTTTATAAGTTGAAAATCTTGAGCCTTGATTTCCATGATGAACATGTTATGCTCTCATTGTGATTTGAGAAGATTCATACATCGAATTCTTAATCCTTGAGCACTACAAAATTATGTCCGAATGCATGAACTTGTTAAGATATTTTTTCGGACTTTTTTTATTTAATGATCAAATCACTTAATTGCCATGATAATTTTACACAATTACATGCCTTAATTACATTTTGGAAATTATGTGTTTTGTATACAAAAATTCTCATGATAATAAGCATGTTTTATCTTAATGATTGAATTTGAAAATCTATAGCAAAACCATCCGAATGCATAAAAGTATTAAATTTCATTTTTGGATCTTCTTGATCCTAATAATCAGATTTTCTCGATACATTATTCTCTTCCGGACTTAATAAACATATGTCATATCGAGTTTTGGATTTACATCATTGATTTTTGATATATGAAATCAACTAGCAAATGCATCTCTCATAGACTTATCATGTGAAAAATATCTTTGGAGAAATTGATTTGACGATTCCTTCTTATATCTTTTGAGAAATAATTTTACGTGCAAGGATTTAATTCACACACATATCTTGATTCTTGTAAAAATAAAGCGTGCTTTAATATCTTATCAATTTTAACTTCATTCGAGTAAGCTCACAAATGGCTTTCCTCCTTCATGCAAAAAGATAAATAACAAATAAAGAGGAAGAAGTAATGAAAGTTACCTCCATGTCATGTTTTCCTTGAGATGTTTGTATAATTGGTATCCTATCACTCATTGTTGAAAAATGACATAAACCTAGTTAAAATTTGCCTATATCGTTCTTCTTTTTGTTGATGACAAAGGGGGAGAAATATATGAATCGATACTATGAGTGTCATATTTGAATTTAATGCTATATGAATTGATGCTATGAGTGCCATACTTAAATTTGAATTATGTTGAGATATCAAAAGCGTGCATCGAAATATATGATAAATTGGTGATAGAAATGCTATGATTGCCATATTTACACTATGCCATATATGCACTATGTTAAGATATCTAGAGCATACATCACAATTCTACAAATTGATATCTTGTCATGTGATGAAATGCTATGATTGCTAAACACTTGAAACGTTTGTATTATGTTAAGATATCAAGAACTTACATTGTAGTTTTACATGTTGATATCTTACCATATGATGAATTGCTATGATTACTATCTTTCACATTTGAAATGTAAAACCTAAAAATGGATGTCAAGCCTTGACATCATTTTCAAAGAAATACATCATGAAAGGAATCATGATGGGAGTATTGATAAGGTTAAACGATCTTAACTTATTAATATGTCTCTTGAATTCAAGAATGACTTATCTAGTATGGCATATAGATAGGGGGAGTTAAGGTTAACTTCGTTATCAATTGATTGTCATCATAAAAAAGGGAGAGATTGTTGAATCTCGGATTTTGATGATGAAATCAATTGTCATTTGTTATCTAATCCATATGTTGAGATAAGTGTGCTGGATTAACTATGATGGAAGTAAGAAATCCAGCAGAAGTTACGCCGGAGTCAAGACCATGATTACATTGGGGGTTTGAGAATTCCACGGAAGTCCGAATGGTCGTTGGAGGTTCTGTGAGAACAAATCCGAGATGTCTAGGAGCTTGCCAAAGAAGCTCGTCGGAACTCGCCAAGTGGATTATCGCAAGTCCAGGAGTTTGCCAGAAGTCCGCAGGAGCATCGCCAAGGGTTCGTTGGATGTTCGTCGGAAGTTTGTCGGAAGCTCACTGGAAGAAGCAATTGACGCACCGGAGCAAGTTATAGTATTAATGTCTTAAATATCGTAGTAAGTTTGTAGATTAAGTTAGGAATGGGAGGTGATCCCATTAACTTAATCTAGGGAGCAATTGGGCCCTTAATAAACCCAAATTGGGCTGAATAGATCAACCCATTCGGACCAGAATTCCTGCCAGGCGGTGGCACCGCCTAGGAGCTTAGTCTCCAAGCGAGACTAGGCGGTGGAACCGCCCTAGTCATGCAGTGGCACTACCAGAGCTTGGTCTCCGAGCTCTGTCAGGCGGTCTTATCGCCCATTCTGGCGTTAGTACCGCCAGGACCCCGAAAATCCGGGAGATGATATTTTTTAGCTCTAAATTCAAACCAGTTTGGGGCCTATATACACCCCACCCTTTCCTGCATGAAATGGCACCAAAAATTCAATCTTACTCTGTGATTTTTAGAGCTCAAAAGTATTATAAAGTCTAGAAGTTATCCTCCCTCTTTTCTTCCAAATTTTGATCTTTCGAGAGAGGAGAGAAAATTCTGTAAGGGTTGTCTCCTAAGCCCGTCAAAAGGAGTGAAACTGTAAAAGGGTGATTAGCCTTCGCCTATTGAAGGAAGACCTCTAGTAAACGCCAGTGATCTCGTTGGAGGAGGAAGCCGAAAGTGGATGTAGGTCACATTTGACTGAACCACTCTAAAATCTTGTTTGTATTTCCTTTATGCTATTTATCTTAACTGCAAACTGCTTTCCTTATTTTACTTCAAATACATTTCCATAAGCTTTCAAAGTTATTAATATGCACGAAACGACTTTTATGTCGGAATCGGATTTCAACATACGAACGCTGTTTTAATCATCGAAAGTTTTCCACTACACTAATTCACCCATTCCCCCCCCCCCTCCTCTTAATGTTCTTGATCCTAACAGATATTTTTTTACTTATATTAATCTCATTAGAGGCTTTATATTGTACTTTCATAATCAATTTTTTAATATTTTATTTTTAGATAAATAGAAGATGATATCATAAATAGAACAACATCAGGTAGAGCATTGTTGTAGTTTCCCAATGAATTTTTTTATATTTTATTTTTAGATAAATGAAAGATATTGTCACAAATAAATGATACCATGTGGGTGTAGCTCATATGGTAGAGCGCTTGATTCCTCGTACCTCCATGTACATATGTTAATTTCTTCTAATCATACAATATTTTAAGTTTAAAAATATTTTAAATCCTATATAATAATATAATTTTACTGATATTCTAATCATTTGATATCAATTTTGTATTTTCATAATCTTTTTTTAATATTTTATTTTTAGATAAATAAAAGATGATGTCATGGGATAGAGCGCTCTATGTTGTGCTTTCCCAATAAATTTTTTTATATTTTATGTTTAGATAAATAAAAAATGATGTCTTATATAAATGATATCATGTGTGTAGTTTATATGGTAGAATGCTTGCTTCGTATGTTAGAGGCATAGGGTTCGATTCTTTGCACCTCCATTTATTTTAATTTAATCTAGCCATACAATTTTTTAAGTTTAAAAATATTTTAAATCTTATAAAATATTTATTGATATTCTAATCATTTGATCTCAATGTTATACTTTTATAATTATTTTTTTAATATTTTATTTTTAGCTAAATAGAAGATGCTATCATAGAGGACAGCATGGGGGTAGAGCGCTCGTTTTGCTTGCCAAAGTGAAGATATCTTTTTAATTATATTAATATTATTAGAGGCTCTATGTTATACTTTCATAATCAATTTTTTAATATTTTATTTTTAGATAAATAGAAGATGATATCATATATAGAGAACAGCATGGGGGTAGAGCGCTCGATGTTATACTTTTTCAATAAATTTTTTAATATTTTATTTTCAGATAAATGAAAGATGATGTCACACATCAATAATAATATGGGGGTGTAGTTCATATAGTAAAACGCTCGCTTTGCATGTGAGAGGCACGGGGTTCGATTCTTCGCAATATCATATATATATATATATATGTTAATTTGATCTAATCATTCAATATTTTAATTTTAAAAATATTTTAAATCATATATAATATCTACAATATTACTGATATTCTAATCATTTGATCTCAATGTTGTACTTTCCCAATGAATATTTTTCTATTTTATTTTTAGATAAATGAAAGATAATGTCATACATGAATGACAACGTGGGTGCGTAGCTTATATGGTAGAGCACTCGATTCCCTATATTTCCAAGTATATTAATTTGAGCTAATCATAAAATATTTTAAGTTTAAAAATATTTTAAATCCTATACAATATCTACAATGTTATTGATATTCTAATTATTTGATCTCAATATTGTACTTTCATAATCAATTTTTAATATTTTATTTTTAGATAAATAGAAGATTATATCATATATAGAGGACAGCATGGGGTAGACCTCGCTTTGCATGCCAAAGTGGAGATACCTTTTTAATTATATTAATCTCAGTTAGAGGCTCCATGTTGTTCTTTCACAATCAATTTTTTAATATTTTATTTTTAGATAAATAAAAGATGATATTATATATAGAGGCATAGGGTTTGATTCCCCGCACCTCCTCTAGGTATTATGAGATCAAACATTAATTTGAACTTATCATATTTAATATTTTAAAACCTATATAATATCTATAATGTTATTGATATTCTAATCATTATACCAATTAAATGGAGATATCTTTTTAATTATATTAATATCAATTAGAGGCTCAAGCACTTTCACAATTAATTTTCTAATATTTTTTATAAAAATAAAAGATGATGTCATATATAGGTTAATTTTTAAAACCATATAAGTTTAAAAATTTTGCATCGAACATCTTTAACTTTGAAAAAAATTTAAATAGTACATGTTATTTTCAAAATAATCATCCTACTTATATCGATCATCACCGATCCCCTTATTAATTGTCTATCTCTGCTCTTCCTTGGTTCTCAAAATTCGTATTCATTGGCAACCCAACCGATCACCCCTTGCTCGATCGCTTGCCCCTCTATGTGTGAACTGGCTCAATTGGTCATCTCTTAGGAGGGTGATTAACACTGCTGTGGACACCCACACTTGTGAAGCCTCGGTGTCCAATGAGGGTGTAAGGGTAGTGGCGGAGGTGATACGAGGAAGAGAAGTAATATTTTAACACCTATATAATATAATATTGATATTCTAATCATTATACCAATTAATGGAGTTATCTTTTTAATTATATTAATCTCAATTGGAATTTTTAATACTGTACTTTCAGATTCAATTTTTTAATATTCTATTCTTACAAAATAAAAGTATGATATCATAATATATATGTGAATTTAAAAAAAAAAAAAACCTATAAGTTTGAAATTTTTCAATAAAGCTTCAAAAACTTGTTAGATATTACTCAGTATTTATTATTTTCTAAATAATTATCCTATCTATATTGGTTATTACGCATCGCCTTATCAATTACCTTTCTCCATCGTCACTTGGTTGCCTATAATACCTCTGTGTTCAATCAGGACAGTTGGCTATCCTGTCTTAGGATCTTGTAAGGATAGTTAAAATGGGCACCTATGACTATGATACCTTTATGTTCTATCAGGGTGTATAGGAGTAGTGACGAAAGCCAAGGTAATGAGATAGGAGTAAAATAATATTTTCAAGTAGCCAAGGGTGTTATGTAAAAATTTTGTAAAGCTGAGACATAAGACGAAAAATACTGAAATTTTTTTTGGATCATATATATATATATATTGTCATTTTATTCTTACAGATGACTTTTTTTATTTAAAGAATTATATTCTGCTCCGTGAAGTGTCTAATATTTCTCGTAAATTTCTTTTTATTATTTATAAAGACTTGGATATCAAGACGAAGCAATTGCGAACTCCGGCGAAGGTGGCAAATTGAGATCGAAATCGAAGCAAATCCTCTTCGTCGCTCTGGCCGACGGTGAGCGAGGGCAATCAACCACCGACGACGAGTCCGAGTCGCTCTCCACCCCGTCACACACCGGCCCCCTGATATCTCTGAACTCTGCCACGATCGTCGGAGGAGCGATCATTGTTGCCGCCTTCTCGGAAGCCGCGATCGGGTCGAAGAACACCAGCGGACACGCCGCGGCGGGCACGCAGTGCGCGAATGGGATCCGGGCAGAGGGATGGGGGAGCCCGAGATCCAGCGCCGGGATGCGGACAGAGGGCCTCCTCAGCGGGGTGGACGACTCGACGGTGCTGACACTGGGGCTGGAGGACGCCGCGCCAGCGCCCGCGCCCGCTGCCGAGGTCGTCGGGGGGCAGGGGAAGTTTGTCTTGGCCTTGGGCCCGCGGAACCGGCGGGCAGCGGCGTCGTAGGCGCGCGCGGCCTCCTCGGCGGTGTCAAAGGTGCCGAGCCACACGCGGCACTTCTTGGCTGGGTCCCGGATCTCCGCCGCGTACCGCCCCCACGGCCGCTTCCTGACCCCCCGGTAGCTCGCCCCCTTCCCATCTCCTCCTCCTCGGCAGCCGCCGCCGCCGCCACATCCGTCACCGGTTCTGGAAGCCTTCACCCTGGGTGCCATCGTAAGACTTACTTCTCTTCTTCTTTTTTTTCTTATTGATCGGGAGAGAGAGAAGATGGCAATCGGATGAGCATTGAGGGAGGATAGTGCGGGCTGGGGAGTAGAAATAGAGGACGGGTGAAGGAAGGAGAGAGGAAGAGAGGAGAGGAGCGAACGGTGGTAGCGGACAAGGATGGGCGCAGTCCACGGGCGGTTTGACCGCCCAGGGGCCCGCCGCTCTCGCTTCCACATCAATTCGGTGCAAAGTAGCGTAATGCTAAACGTATCCCCAATCCCCGGCCGACACGCCTTCCTACCAGTAGAGCGCCGCTGGAGTGGGGGGTGCAGGAACCGAGACGCCCGTGTGGTAAAAAGGAGTTAGGATAGAATTGTGCTGCCCGACCGCCCGCGTCAGGAATAATCTAATTTATATAATTAATTAATTGATACGAATTATTATTATTATTTTATGTTTGGTCACGTGGGCGCGGGTGGGGCCGGGGAGTGCAGACCCCCTGTCGCGCCTTTGGTTGGATGGGAACGCTCACGCTCACGCTCACGTAACGGCCGTCAACTTGTGACGGTGACGGCGTTCACGGCGTGAGCGCGGCGCCTCTGGTGGTCCCGCGCGTGTCGGCCTGGATGCCCAATTGCCGGGATCTGCGGGTGTCACGCCGAGCCGCGCGTGCAGCCACCGCTCGATTCGCGTTCATTAATGCTTCATCGAATGTGTGGCGTTTCCTTCGATTAAAGATACATTATGTAAGAATTAGGATATGCAGATTTTAATTAGGTTAAATTCATGAATATTAAAATAAAAAAGTAAAGATTACAAAGAATTCAAAACCACACTAATACTCTCTTAAGTCAAAATTTCAATGGGCTTGATCGAGATTTTCATCTTACGGCATTATTCTTTATGAATTGACCTCTCTCGATGAATCAACTTTTTAAATTTAATTACTTAATAGGGAAATATATATTCAAGAAACTAATAAATGTTTGGTGCGAATCGTTATAGGTAGTCGATATGTCCGAGTGGTTAAGGAGACAGACTTGAAATCTGTTGGGCTTTGCCCGCGCAGGTTCGAACCCTGCTGTCGACGATTATTGATTTTTATTATTATTTTGCATCGAATCGCTTAATAATATTATTCCTCATAATAAAGTAAGCAGATCTTTTCCATAATTATAGTGTCGTTTATTGTTTGATTACATACATTTCCACAATAATAATAACAACATTGTTTATAGTTTAATCTCATAAAATAAAAGGATACATAGTGTTTTTGTCTTGGTTATTCATCATCATCATCATCATCTAATCCAACAGGATGGACTGTGAGCAAATAGACGGACTAGATGTGCAGATCATGACCCGTTTCCATTTAACCCTCTCTGCATATTGGGAGGATGAGAGGCAAAGTCGCGCCAACCTATCGCTCCTTCTCCTGATTTCTTCTTGTCCGAATGCTGACCCATTTGTCTCGAAGAAGAGATCAGATGGAGTCGTCAATGGAAGGAAGCAGTAATGGTTCCCAAATATGTTCTTCTTCTTCTTCAACCTCGTCTCTCCTCCACATGAATCCAAGTGTTGAACCCATTTGTCTCCGCGTTTCATCGTCTCTCTTGCCCCGCAACTGTTTTCTTTGAATCCAGAGAAGGCATGGTGTTGTCTGCCTGTGTCTCTGCCCATGGTAACGTGACAGCTCACATCTGCCATTTCTCCTTCTTATCCTTGTGATCATGAATGTCCACATTCTCATATTGGTTCTACAGATTTACGGTGTTTCGGATCCGAGAAGGAGACCGTGGGTGGCATGGAAGAAGGGATGAGGCCTTCGGACGCAGAGAGAAACTCAAAAGCCAGCACCTCCCACGCCGAAACCCTAATGTCGCGAAGCAACTCGTCTCGGTGGCAGGGATTATTCCGTTTGTGGAAGCACAAATCTATGAGACGCCTCTCCAGCTTCCCTCCCGTCGGATTCCGGAAGTGGTCGAAGAAGCGAGGCAACAGAGACGCTCATCCCTCTCCAGCTTCCCGCCCGGACGCTCATCCCGCCGCCGACTTCTGCTTCTTCCGACCTACTTGGAAGAACTTCACCATCTCCGAGCTCGAAAAGGCCACCGACAATTTCAGCCCAGGTGACGCTGCTTGTTACCTCTTCTCCTCCCACTTGAGAGAGAGAGAGAGAGAGAGAGAGTTGGTCTAAATCATGGTTGTTTTCTGCTGCAGAGAACAAGATAGGTATGGGCGGATATGCTGACATTTACAGAGGACGGCTGGAGAATGGCCGGCTTGTAGCAGTCAAAAGGATCAGCCGCGGCACAAAAGACGAAAGAACTCACAACTTCCTGTGCGAAATGGGAATTCTCGTCCACCTTCATCATCCCAACATCGCCAAACTGATCGGAGTCGGGGTCGAAGGAGGCATGCACCTTGTTTTTGAGCTCTCCCATCATGGAAGCCTGGAAAACCTTCTCCATGGTACAAGCTGGACTGATCAACCACTCCATTACTCCTCCTCGCCTTTACTGCTCAACCATGTCTTCTCCTCTCTCTGGTGTAAGATTCCAAGGACAAACTGGCCTGGGAGGTGCGATACAAGATCGCCATTGGAGCAGCAAAGGGCCTCGAGTACCTTCACGAGAGGTGTCAAAGGCGCATCATTCATCGCGACATCAAGGTCGATAACATACTGCTTACTGAAGACTTCGAACCGCAGGTATTGATCTCACATTTCTGCCCTATACGATGTTCCTAATCGACATGTCTGATTCGATCAAGCAATCCAGATATGTGATTTTGGACTGGCGAAGTGGCTGCCGGACGAAGTGACGCATCACACGCTGTCCAGCTTCGAAGGCACATTTGGGTTTGTCGACGCCATTTTCCACCTCTACCGTTCATTCTTTCTAAAGAAATTAATGTTGGGGGAGAATACAAACTCTAAAAATCAAAACAAAAATCATCAACAAAAACACAAAAGCCGAAGCAAAATTTAACAACACTGTGTCTATTGTCTATCGAGAAAATCAAAATTTTTATTATATAAAAAAATTATTATAAAAAATACTTTCTCACAATTCTTTTCTAAATCATCGATTGAATAGAAACCTTAAAAGCACCCAAAGTGTTTTATATTTCTCTCTCATCAAAATCCGGAGAGATTCAATATGTATTCATTCATACTTAGAATCCCTAATCTACATCCTAAGCCTAATCTATCAAAGAGTTTAAATTTAATTAAGATTCTTCCTAGGTAGTTAGAACATCCTAAAATTAATATTTAGTACCCTAACAATTAACTTTGATCCTATCTGCATCCTCTTTGATCCTTTATAGATCCTAAAATATTTGGTATTGTACCCCTAACGATTAACTTGTTGCATCCCCTTTGATCATCGGAGTAGATATGTCGCTCCTGAGTACTGCACGCATGGCGTGGTCGACGAGAAGACTGACGTGTTCGCCTTCGGCATTCTGCTGCTCGAGCTCATCACCGGCCGTAGGGCTGTTGACTCTTCACAGAAAAGCTTACTGATGTGGGTACGTACGTGTGTCCTTGACGCTGAGCTTCACCTCCTCCTCCTCCTCTCCCTCCCTTCTTCTTTGTTGCAGGCGAAGCCCGTGCTAGAGGAGAATAAGGTCAAGGATCTCGTCGATCCTTTACTCGGTGATTCCTACGACTGCAAGCAGCTGCTTTTTGCAGCAAGAACAGCTTTCATGTGCATCCAGTACTCATCAGTGCTGCGGCCTCGTATGAGCCAGGCATGCGTGCTGATGACTTCCATTCCAAACTGCATCTTGACTCCATCTAAAGATACCTAAATCGAGTTCTTCATCGTTCTTCAGGTTTTGAGGATTTTAAGAGGTGAAGAAGGCCGATCTGACAACGTACGTGTGCTTCAAAAGCCATTCATCCGGAGGACCTTCTCTGAGGGGATCCTCGACGCAGAAGAATATAACTCCACCAGATATCTCAAGGACATAACTCGGCATAAGCAGATTGCTTTTGACTGCTAAATCATTGGATTCTACCTGTTGACTTTACGCTCAAGAAATCACCGACCATCTATCTATCTTTGTACATACAAGGATATATGGAGAAGAAACCAGTGCCATCGTCAAGATATCAACAGAAGATTTGATTCACCATGACCAATTACTGGTTCTCGAGGATGTGATTGATGACGGCTTCTGGCTTTAGGTGATGACATGCTCTCCTCAGCTTCATTCGAGAGGAAGACAACTGTCCCCCCCAAGTTGACTTTGACTTTTGGGCCAGCTGATTAATTGGTGACCATGTTTGTTTGGGTGTAAAGAATTAGAAGAATGCATCTAATCACATCTAACATGAAATCGGTTGATGTGGTTACTTTTATTAATACAATTAGATTCCTGTCGATTATATACTGGTTGAAGATTCTTATGCTCAATCCATCTAGAAAACAAGACAGAGAACCTCTAGTCTAGTTAACATTTTGATTGGTATCCCTCGATTGAATCCGTGGGGTGGCTTATCATTACACCAGAGTGGATTTGCTGATGATGAAGCCTCAACATTAATTTTTATTACAATAATTAATTAGCATGAGATGAACTTCATCATAGTCAATCATAATATTTTTATACAATATAAAAAGGCTCCTATAAGTATAATACATATGATTGCAACCCATTGATTTTATGAAATTGAAAAAAAAAATCTACCAAACTGAAAGACAAATTTTAAAATAAAAAAAGAAATTTATTAGTACTGAAGGCAAGAGTGAGTTTCTCCATGGTTTTGAGTTTGGAGCTTGTTGAGTGCTGCTCTTTTAGAATATTCATTTCATTTAAATTCTTGATGATTCAATCAATATCTTTACGACCTGAAAAAATTATAAGGGTTTATCTAAAGATTTGTAAGAGTTTAAATATTTTAAGCAAGTAGTTTAAACTTAACAAAGTTAATAGGTAAATTATGCTCGATTTAGATTGACTAAGAATCTGATTACATTTTATATTGACTAAGGGTCTGATTACATCTAATGGTTCCGACGCAAAATTATATATATTTTTTCCTAGGTAAAACCTTTATTGAAACAGTGGCATAAAAATCTCAACTAAAAGAGGATATCACAAAATCACATGACATAAAAACAAAACCTAGAAAATATTGAGTTACAGACAATTGTAACTATTAGGGGTTTTAATTCGATAAATAGGGGTTTTATTTATATTGCTTGATGAGAATGTTGAGGTGAATGTAAAAAGATCAAAAACAAAATTTAAATCATGTATAATTATGTATTACTTAGATAGATGATAAAATAAAATAGAATTATTTAAGAGATCTACAAATTTAATAATTTAGAGCAGTAAAATAATTATTATTGGTAGTATGAGAAGAGATAAAAAAAAATCTAAAGAGATATTAATAAAAATTATAAATAAAAAAATTAATATTTTTAATTTAAATCTCAACGACATATTACCACTCCCAATACTTGATATTTTATGGTTTTGTTGTCGTTGCAATAAAAAGAAAAAAAGGTTGTGGGTGCTCAGTAATTTAAATCTCAACGAGCAATCGGTTCTCAATATATTATTCATTTGAATGCCTTGTGGAATCAAATAAATTAAGTTGTTTCAATCCTCTTACATGATAAGATTAATTAGTTTGATGTGATGGAGATGGTTGACTGGGATTGTGTTGTCTTCCTAGTACGGCAGGAACATATCATCATCATGTACTAATTCATTATATAGAGATAACTCTTTGGTGCCTGACGCACACTCATCATCAGAACACCAGCCATAAGTAATCTGCAGCCACCTTCTGGCACAGCAAAGCAGCACACATGCAGCTGATGAGGGAGGAGAGAGAGGCGATGGAGTCGAGCATGGCAGTGACGGTGCAGTCGCCAATGACGCCAGCGATGTACCAAGCAGCAAAATCTGGAAACATGAAGTCTCTGGTGATAGCTGAAGCAGCAGCAGCAGCTGGAGGCGGCGGTGCCCTGTAAAATCTTACCTTACTTTGCAGAAGAACACCGTGCTCCATCACCATGTCGCCGCCAGATATGGGCGGGTGGAGCTCGCCGACTACCCGAGCTGCTGCACCAACAGAACTCACACGGAGACGCGCCGCTTCACGTGGTGGCTCGCTCGGGCCACCTCGGCTGTTCATTCGGTGCTACCATGTCGAACCGGCGGCGGCGCCCTCTTCCGTTCCGCCGTGGAGGGCGACACGGCTCTTCATGACGCGATCAGGAACAATCACCGCAAGGTGACACGGCTCTTCCGTTCCGATCCACAGCTGGCCAACTGCCTCAACAACGCTAGGGAGACTCCACTGTTCTTGGCTGCCGAGATGGGTTTGGCGGCCGCCGAAAAGAAGATTCTGACGGCCATGAGACGCCCCGAGGCTGAGATTTACCCTGCGAGCAATGTATCAGCCTCCCACGGGAAGGCGCCATTGCATGTAGCTGCCATTGAGAGTCGCTTCGCTCTCTCTCTCTCTCTCTCTCTCTCTCACACATTCATTCATAGGAAGAATATGATGCTGATCATGAAAGGATATCAGTGACAACACAGCGATTTCTGCACTTGTACACGAAGAGCTTCTGCACCTGTACACGAAGAGCTTCAGACACAACAGATGTGTGGGGTGAGAATTGATTTACACTACTGCTATGGATTTACCTTTGTGGCAAAGATGCGAACTTAGCTTGTGTTGCCTAGGTCACGAGGCACCCTTGTGGGCGAACTTAGTTTGCATTGCCTAAGTTGCGCTTCGCCTTTGCGATTTGTGTCTGCAAAGATAAGCCCACTTGAAACCTCTCGCATATCCTGAAGGGCCTGTAAAAGAGAAAGTTGATTAGTTTAAAGAACGAGCGACGGACAAGTCCCGATGTCTCGCGAAAAGGGGAAGCTTTACAAGCAATTCAGCAAGCACCTTATGTGCACAAGAGAAAAGAGGGAGAGGAGGAAAACAAGGACTTTAGAGGGTTGAACGAATAGTTGCAAGTCCACAAACAACTGCTCATTGGGTGCCAGACACGACAATAGTTCCCGTCAAGGTAATGTGCGAACTTGCGAAAGATTGTTCAACGCCCGACACTATATCGAAGCCCCTTCCCCCATGGTGCCACCTAGGCAGTTTCAGAGTGTTGAGATGACTGATGTTTCACATGCAGTAATGGGCTACAGAAAACAACCTGTGACACGCGAAATTGGAGTTGTTTTGGGGCTGTTTTGCTCGGTTCGGTGAGCGATCGCACTGTAGCGCTGTAACTTGTTCGAACTTACATTTTTACAAGCAGAAGGACTTAAAACCAAGCCAAAACATGCTGCCAAGCAGCTATACATGTAGATGAGGGCGACAAACGATTCGTTGAATAAAGTTGTTGCGAGTGCGCGATGATCGTTCGTGACATTCTACCCCACTCAAACTATCGACGCCCTCGTCGACGCTTGTTGATAATTATTGATGATTGCTTCTTCATGTCATAGGGCGCTTCAGGCTCCCAACTGGCTTCAATTCGGGGAAGCTTTCGCCACTTCATCAAGTACTCGGTCTGCTCAGCTCCAGTAGGTGCTTTATCTTGTAGTCCGCTAAAATGGTTTCAACTCGCTTCTCGTAGGAGGCTGTGGTGGAGGGTAGTCGAGTTGGAACGCTTCGGGAAGCATCTTGTGGATCCGAGTGGTAGGCTTTCAAGTTGCTAGTGTGAAGTACATTGTGAATTTTGAACCATGCCGGCAGCTACAACTTATAGGAGACGTTGCTCACCCTGTTGATAATTGGGAAGGACCCTTTATACTTGCGCACCAATCCTTTATGTACTTTGTTCCTAAAGAATTGGAGTGATGCTGGTTAGAGCTTAACCAACACTAAATCGCCGATCTTGAACTCTTGTGGTCGCCTTCCCAAGTCTGCCCACTTCTTCATTCTTTTTGTCGTCTTCTCCAAGTAAGCTCGCGCAATATCTGTATTTCGGTGCCACTCTCTTGCAAAGTGGTAGGCTGACGGACTACTCCCAGTATACCCAATTACCATGGTGTGAGGAGTTGACGGTTTTTGCCCTGTAATGATCTCGAAGGGGCTCTTGTTGGACATAGAGCTCCGTTGTAAGTTATAGGAGAATTGGGCAATGTCCAACAACTTCACCCAATCTTGTTGGTTGGCACTCATGTAGTGCCGAAGATATTGCTCTAGGGAAGAGTTTATCCTTTCAGTCTAGCCATCCGTCTGGGGGTGGAGGCTTGTGGAGAAGTATAACTTCAACCCTAACAATTTGAATAGCTCGGTCCAGAATCGTCCCAGGAACCGAGCGTCTCGATCACTGATGATATTGTGCGGGACTCCCCAATACTTCACCACATCCTTCATCATTAGCTTGGCCGCCTCCTCTACTGAACAGTGTAGGGGAGCAGCAATAAAAGTTGCATACTTAGAAAATCGATCGACCACTACGAGTATCGATTCGAGTCTCCCTACTACGGGCAGACTTGATATGAAGTCCAAGGAAATGCTTTCCCATGGCATTTCTTGTACAGGCAACGACTCCAAAAGTCCCACCGACTTCCATTGCTCCACCTTGTCTTATTGGCAAGTGAGGCACGTTCGAACATATTCCTCCACATCAGTCCCCATCTTCGGCCAATAGAAGGCCCTCTCCATGAGAGCCAAGGTTCTATGAATGCTTGGGTGTCCAACCCAAAGAGAATCGTGACACTCTCTTAAGAGTTCACATCTCAGATTGTCAACTCGATGAACAAAAACCCTATTCTCTTTGGTGTAAACAAGTCCCTCCTGGACCTAAAATTGTCGTGTCTTGCTTTCTTTAATGAGCTATATCAGGGCTTCTACCTGGGGATCACTGTACAGTCCATCCCTGATCTTGGAAAGGAAGTTGGAGTGCAACTGACTTGCTTGGCCTTTGCCCTGCAGTTGTATGACATTCACACGCTTCACTTTCCAACTCAATGTATCGGCCATGACATTCGCCTTCTGGGCTTATACTCCATTGCCATATCAAACTCAGCCAGGAAGTCCTGCCATCGTGCCTACTTTAGGGAGAGTTTCTTTTGAGTTTGGAAATAGCTCAAAGTGATATTGTCTGTCCTTAGTACAAATCACGATCCAAGAAGGTAGTGTTGCCAAACTCGTAGACAGTGGATCACCGCTGTCATCTCCTTCTCGTGCACCGGATACCGTCGCTCAGTCTCATTGAGTTTGCGACTCTCATAGGCCACCGGATAACCCTCCTGCATGAGTACTCCCCCAATAGCAAAGTCTAAAGCATCTGTATGGAATTCGAAGGGCTCCCCATAGTCAGGAAATTTGAGCACTAATTCTTCCAACATAGCAGCCTTCAGATCTTGGAATGTAATTTCATATTTATCAGACCACCTCCAAGGCTGCTCCTTCAACAATGCCATCAGTGAAGTTGCACGCTTTGAATACCCTGCTATGAAGCGTCGATAATAGTTGACGAAGCTAAGCAATGATATCAACTCTGGCACCTTCTTTGGAGTTCGTCATTCTGCAACCGCTTGCACCTTCGATTTGTCCATCCGAATGGAGCCATCACTGATTCGATGCCCCAAGAATAAGATCTCGGTTTGAGCAAAGTAGCATTTCTCCCTTTTCACGAATAAAGTGTTCTCCCTTAGAATCTTGAAGATTGTCCGAAGGTGCTTGACATGCTCCTCGAGCGTTTGACTATAGACGACGATATCGTCTAAGTAGACGACCACGAACTTATCCAAATACTCATTGAATAGCTGGTTCATGAGAGTGCAGAACGTGGCCGGAGTGTTAGTTAAGCCAAAAGGCATCACCAAGAACTCAAACGCTCTATACCTGGTCACGCAGGTAGTATTCGCTTCATCGCCTTCAGCAATGCGCACCTGCCAATACCCCAATCGAAGGTCGAGTTTTGAGAAATACTTGGCTTTGCCTAACTAGTCAAACAAGTCCACGATGAGCGGGATGGGATACTTGTTATTTACCGTCACTTTGTTGAGGGCTCGGTAATCGATGTATAGTCGGAGGCTACCATCTTGTTTCTTCTAAAAGAGAACTGGAGCTCTAAATGGTGGCTTTAGAACTGCAGATGAGACCACCACTTAGCAGTTCACCTAACTGCTTTCTGAGTTCTGCCAACTCTGGCAGGGGCATGCGGTAGGATGTTCTCGCTAGAGGCTTCACTCCTGGCTCCGGCTCGATGTTGTGATACACGCCTCTACGTGGAGGAAGAGTCTTCAGCAACTCGAGTGGCATAACGTCAGTGAACTCTTTCAGGACATTCGCCACCACAGTAGGTTCATGAATGACCTTCTCGTTGAGTGGCTCTAGCTTCATAGCAGCCACAAATGTTAATTCACCTTTTCACACCCCTTTCTTCAGCTGTAATACTGATATATATTGGGGTTCCCTAGCTCCTCTCCGAGAGACGAGAACCACACAAGGGTCGTCACCTCCCATCACACATAGGGAGTTAAGGAACGACATTGGCACCAACTTCGCCACGTGCATAAATTTCATTCCAAGAATTACTTAAATTTCATTCCAAGAATTACTTGGAAGTCATTCAGTGGCACCGCTATCATGTTTGTGCTCTCGTCCCATGTTCCGATTTTAATGGGAACTCCCTTTACTAACCCGGAGATTTGCTTGGCCTCTGAGTTCACTGCCTTCATTCGACTTGGGCTCTTCTCCAAGATCAACCTAAGTCGCTTTGCTTCTCGATCGGCGATAAAGTTGTGGGTAGTGCCCGTGTCTACTATTGCATGGGTTGTTTGGCCATTGAGATTGATGTCTACGTACATGAGCTCACCACTTTCTACTTTTTGTAGCCTTGTCTTCGTGTTCTCCCCCACTTGACCCGTATGACATTCAACAAACACATTTCTCCTATTCGGGGTCCTTGCGACTCTTCACCATCGCTACTGGATTTAGAACTACTCGAACTAAGAGCGATAGCCTTGCCCTTATCTGATAGAGGGGGGTAGGGTGGATGGAAGCTGTTAAAGCATTGAGTGCCTATTTTTGTGGGCACTCCCTTACTATGTGCGACTCTCCGCACAAGAAGCATCCGCCAGGTTTTGGGGCCTTGCCTTTCAGGCTTGGCCCTTTGTGGGAACTATTCTTCCTTTGTTCGCCCCCGAGCTCCTTCCCTCGAGAATATTTTAGAGGGCGATTGCTTGATGATTGTTTCCTTTTTCCCGGGTCTTTAGAGGAAATAAAGTCAGTGAGCCTTTCTACGGCAGCAATTGCCCCTATCACATCAACGACATTCCTTCGATGTAGTTCTTGTTGAGCATATGGTTTCAAAACATCGAGGAAGCTGAATAACTTATCCTTCTCAGACATGTCTTGTATGTCTAGCATTAGCGCAGAAAATTGTTTCACATAGTCTCGAATGGAAGTACTCTGGCAGAGCTGTCTCAACTTCCTTCTTGCGACGAACTTTGTGTTCTCCGGTAGGAATTGAGTTCTCAACTCCCGCTTCAAGTCCTCCCATGTGTCAACTCGACACCGACCTTGTTGGATCTCCTCCCAACGGGTTCGCCACCAAAGTTTTGCATCTTCGTTCAGATACATTGTTGCTATAGAAACTTTGGTTCGAAAGTATTGTTCCATGTCGAACAGAAAATTCTCGAGCTCTTTGGCATCTCTGGTCCTTCCATAACCATGAGGTTCAGGTGCTCTCAAGTTTTGTGGCGGCGCAACGCGGGTGTTACTTCCTCCCGCATTTAGTGCTCTTGTGAGCATGGTCACCCTTGAAGTGAGTTCCGCCATAACTTTATGCAAGTGTTGCATGGAGTCTTTGGTGTCATCTAACAATCGGTTGACTAGGGTCTCGACCTTGTCGATTCTGGACTTCGCTTCTTCTTGCGAGCTTTCTATCCCAACAAGCCTTCGTTGGCCATGGTAGAGTTCCTCCAAGCTCGCTTCAAGAACATCCAAGCGGGTTTTCACCATTGTGAGTCTCTCCTTATGACTCTTTTTCCTGGTTGGCGCTCCAGATTGTGCCTCCACTCGCGGAGAGCAGCCAACTTCTCACTCATCATGTTCGCTGTCGCGCTCCTCCTGAGCAGCTCCAACAGCATGAGAGCGAGTGTGCACTTGCAGCCCACCTGCGGCTGCTTGGGGCAATGGTCCGGCTTACCCCGTCTTACTTGATTCGCCACGATGCTTTGCCATGGTGAAGTTGCGAAGTTCCTTTGTTGCTCGCTCTGATACCACAATGTCACGGACTTAGCTGGAATTGCTTAAGTCGTGAGGTACCCTTGCGACAGAGACACGAACTTAGCTTGCGTTGCGTAAGTCGCGAGGCACCATTGCGATAAAGATACAAAATTAACTTGCATTGCCTAAGTCGCGCTTTGCCCTTGCAATTTGCATCTGCAAAGATCAGCTTACTTGCAACCTCTCACAGGTCCCGAAGGACCTGTAAAAGAGAAAGTTGATTAGTTCGAAAAACGAGTGACTGACAAGTCCTGACGTCTTGTGAAAAGGGGAAGCTTTACAAGCAATTCAATGAGCACCTTGCGTGCACAAGAGAAAAGAGAGAGAGGAGGAAAACAAGGACTTTAGAGGGTTGAACGAACAGCTGCAAGTCTACAAACAATTACTCACTAGGTGCCGAGTACGACAACAAGTTCCCGTCAAGGTAACATGCAAACTTGCGAAAGATTGTTCAACGCCCGATACTATATTGAAACCCCATCCCCCATGGTGCCACCCGAGTGGTTTCAGGGTGCTGAGATGGCTGATGTTTTACATACAATAACGGGCTATAGAAAACAACTCATGGCACACGAAACCGAAACTGCTTTGGGACTGTTTTGTTCGGTTCGATGAGTGATTGCACTGTAGCGCTACAACTTGTTCGAACTTATATTTTTACAAACAAAATGACTTAAAACCAAGCTAAAACATACTATCAAACAATTATACATGTAGATAAGAGCGACAAATGATTCGTTAAACAAAATTGTTACGGGTGCACAACGACCGTTTGTGACACTACGCTACATATTAGCATAGTAGGCATGTGCAAAAGGATTGACAAAACAAAAACCCAAGTTGGTAAATTCGATTCAGCTATCCAAAACAAACACATCTGTGACAACCCCAAGTTGGTGAGTATATAAAAGAGGGAAAAAGGTCGACAATGAACTCTCATTACACATAAATATACAATAAACCTTAATTATTCCTCAGTTTCCATGGCATATATAACAAGGAATAATTTGAAAGACAATAGATAGTGGAAATGTTATTTATACAGTTTAATTAAGAGATACAAACTAGCACTACATGAGCATACATCTAATCACGTATCATGATTTAGCAAACTCATTACAGATGGAGGACTTATTCAAGAAGCCACACTCAGCACCTGTTAACAATTCTACGCACATTTGGTCACAGGAAGAAATTGGTTGCTACCATAGAGTCTCATCCGTATTGTTGATCGGGTCTGTTTAATGTGGTCCGAGAAGAGCCGATGCCTGGAGATGATGGGAACAAAAAAGGAAGTGTGAGCTGAGAAATTTGCTTGCAATCCAAGATTCCAGGAAAAAACCATAAGCAAAACTAACCTCTCATATTCTAGCTTCTGGATGACTATACCATTGAGTAAAAGCTCCGAGCTGAAAATACCAGTTCCTACATATAAAATTCAACCATGATCCATGCTGTTGGATCTCTTTGATTGTATAAGACATGTCAAATAAACACGAGAAACAATACCTTTCTCAAGGAGAGGCATGCAGATAGAGTAATCTTCTTCACAAGATATAACCAAAAGCTCATCCGGTGCTTTACCTTGCTTCAATGCAGATCTCCCAATTCTCTTGATTGCCTAGGTAAAATATGATACATTTGCATAATGCAATGGTGAGTGTGAACTGAATAATACTTCCAGAAGTATATCAATTATCCAGAGACTATTCCTTCCTGTTTATCCAAGTTAGAGAAATCAATAGCATAATATGTTACATGTGCCAGATGTGTGGTATTTTACCTTGAACAGATGTTGACCACAGGCAGGAAATAAATCCACCCTTTAAAGGGTGCTGTTTAGGATGAGTGCATATGCAAAAAACTTCAGACCTCTCAGTGCATGCCATCTCAACCATTAAACAGAATTCTAATATGATGCTTCATTCCATGCCTTCGCAGGGATGTGACTCATCCACCATTGATAATATGTAAAACACATAGAATCTAACTCCTATCCCCTTTAAACATACTTGCAATGGCATGATTCTTTTGATCCATTAGTTTGAAGTTTGAAGTTTTAAATTGGAAGTAATAGAAGGTTTTTTGTTGTTTAAGAGTGAAGTGGAAAGATAAATTGCAGATGAAATAAACCAATGTTTTCAGAAGTTCTACACAAAGTTCAAATGCTTCACTCACATTTTTATGGTTTCTGTAAAAGGTCAAAAACATTCACAAGCTTACTTATTAGCAATAAACAATATCATATGAGCATGGGTATTACACATTAGATTTTAATAATGTAACAATACAAATACAATGGCAGGTGTCATTGAAGTCCAACCCTCTAAAAACTGGTGCAAAATTCCTAGCCGATGCATATTAATGCAAGAGAGAGAGAGTTCTCATAGAACCTGAAATGCATCTTGAAGTATAGGAAAATCTGTCATGATGCACAGTTTAAGCTCATGGAATCAAGAAGCAACCAACAAAATGTCCTAATCTAGGAGGGTCTAGATGAAATGCAGAATAAAACATATTGACCACCTCTAAAGCAAAGTCAAGATGGAGTAAAGCATAAGCCAAGTTCTACTGCCTATAAACATTTATACTGAAACTCTGAGATGTTGTGATGCATCCCCAAATTTGAAGAGTCACTTGTAGGGAAGAACTCGGGGTGATTTATTCTTTTTAATAGCATGAACATCAGATTAGACTACCCCCAAGATCTGCAAAGCTGATTGACAGAACAAACGTATACTTGCCAGTGTCCTGATGACGCAGCTGCATTCTGCATACCATCGCATCAACTGCTTCTTACAAAGAATTAAGAATCCATATTAACACAAATTTTGTTCCCATTATAAAGTAATTACTATATACCTGTTATGTTCATAATTTAAGAAACAAAATAAAGTCAGATTGAAAAATCTCAGATAATTTTATCCAATCCTTCCATGACCCTATTAGTGATAAAAATTAACCCACAGGTATATTCATGCCAAAAATGCATTCACATCTAAAAGTGCTCACCTATTCTCTTTTTATCAGTGAGACTCAGAAGCCTTCAGATCCACTGCCCTCAATAACCCAACACTTATTTAACATAAATCAGAGATTGATCATGTCATTTAAACCCATGTTCGTGGCAATGGATGTAATATCTAGACAACTCAAATTTGAAGTATGACAGAATGCTTATTAAAATTTGAAGGATGGTCTTTATGGGAACATGTCTATTCCAATTTACTGAGATTTCATGTCTATATAAGGGTAGCAAAATTTAACTCTAATAAAGGTCAGAAATTTCATTGGGTTGAAATATAAACTGGGTTACATGACTAAGTTCTTTAATAGGTTTTCCATGCACAGAAAGTTGCCCATTGAGGGTAACTACAGCCATTATAAAGCCTTTGCCCTTCTGAATTCTTTTACCATTAGTCTCTATGCTGTTAGGATTTGGATAAAATACAAGAATGATCTCACTAAAGTTTTTCCAGGTAAACTCAAGATGAGGATATTGAACAAATGTCTAGCAAGATATTCTACCATTATTACCTAAAGGGGAGCAAGCAAATGATAATTACGCAAGTTCAACAATGTTGTCCATAAATTTTGTCTACCTATTTATAGAGCAAAAACAGAGGAGCCTCATGCACAAGACTCCCTCTAGTGCAAGTTGGAGTACATCAATGCACCCAATCTTACCTCCAAAAGTAAATTTATGACTCAAACTGTTCATACCTAAGTCATAAAAGAGCAACCTTCCTGTAGCACCAAGGCTCACTCCTTAATGTACATGGTCTTATCTTTGCAAGTAAAGAGGTTGTTCCCATGACTCATACACAATGGTTGACAATCGGTTTTTCTAGTATGCATTCAAAAAGTGTTTGTTGAACCTTGATGACTGAGACTAGTAAAAATGTCAACATACAGATGATATAATATCTGGAATCAGAACTTTAGAAATGTAGAATAACAAACATGAATTACCTGACCATGAGATGCCTTAACCAAGCTTGCAATAAGTTCTCTGTTAGGTTTGACATTTGCTGTTACAAACACTCTTTTACCCTGCAAAGATTTTTGAA
The DNA here is from genome assembly GCA_900464855.2 of Musa schizocarpa. Classification (NCBI taxonomy): domain Eukaryota; kingdom Viridiplantae; phylum Streptophyta; class Magnoliopsida; order Zingiberales; family Musaceae; genus Musa; species Musa schizocarpa. Next base: position 16,480,739 of record LS990915.1, read on the forward strand.
GGATGAGAAAACTGATCATTGTTACTTAGCTGCATCAAGAAGCTAAGTAGCAAATATCATAGACAAAAAAACTAGCCAGCTAAACCTACAAATGCTAAAAATTAAACCTGCAAAAGAGGTTGTTGGCATGCACGAGCCAGTGAAACAGGCATGTTGAATCCTATCTTTCTCTCCTTCTTAGAATCTCTCAGAATGTAATATTTCTCATCCATAAAGCAACTTGCCTGTCCACAGCTTTCAAGCCACATAGGTGTTACCACGGGTTTACCCATCGCAATTGCTTCGAGCATGTTCTGTGTGCGAACAAATTCATCTGTGACAAAGTGAGTTGCATCTGAAATTGAAGATGCAGTCGGAAGTCCTAGGCGTGCCAAAATCTAACCGAAAACCAAAAGAGCTATCATGTATCATATGTTAGCTTGTACCCAACATTAGTACTACTAAATATGACTTGTAAGTAAAATAAGCATATACTAATGCAGATACCTTCTTCTGATGCTTGATAGTATCCTCAGCTAAATGATTACTAAATAAAACACGAACACTAGACATATCTTTTCGCCTCCGCATGTCTTTCAGCATACTAGCAACTGAAGATGCTGATACAGATTTATTGCAAGAACTTGGAGGATACCGAGCTGTATAAATAGGTGACACAGCATTCTTATCCCTAGATGGTGTTGTACATGCTAAATCATTCGGTTGACCTTTTGCTTTCAGCGACCTATATAATCTGTTATTTGCTGCTGCATCTTCAACATATTTAGAACATAACTTGGGCTGTTCTGCTTTTTCAGCAGAAAGAGTACTAGCATTTCTTGGTGTAACAGGGCAAAGCAAATGTTTCCTCGCCGATTCCTTGGTATCCTCATTTGAAAGTGGTTCAAGCAAAGGGGACTTAAGTGATGATTGCATACCACGTATAATTCTTACCAATGTGGTACTAGAAGGCTCTCTGTCAGTTTCCAGTGATGCATATGTAAAAATAGATCTTTTTTTCCGCTTAACCTTATTTAGGATATCTGTTACACTTCTGATGAAGATCTTTCTTTTCCCTACTTGTTCGGACGATCGCCCAATTGTCTCTGATGCACCAGCATCCGACATAGCTGATGCTTTATTCAAGTTATCATACAAGTTTCCAGAATTAACCCGACTAGTTCTCCTCCGCTTAGGGCAGTGACAGCCATCTTTTGTTAGAGATAAAGTTTGAAGTTCTTCTCCAAGAAGAGCACCATTCAGAAACTTAGCATGAGTTGCACGATACTTTACTTCTGTGGCTAGATCTAAACCTGCACTAGGACAACCTTTATCAGTCACATGATTTTCTGGAGATTCTACAGATCTTAAAGCATTTTTATTTACTGACTCATTTGGATCTTTCCCACCATGAGGTAAAGCCTCATTCTGTTTCAATAACTTAGTGCTTTTGGAATACCTAGCACAACGTGCAGGATGTCTCTCCACCAAGATATTATGATGTTGCTTTTGTTTTTCATCCAAATGTCTGTCATCCTTTGCTTGTGTCTTTGTCTTCTTGGTGGACATAGAAGAATCATGTCCACTGATAAAACTCATATCTGCTTGCCCATCTAGTTTAGCCTTTCCCCTCTTTGCTTGCCGTTTAGCAGTTGTATCCTCCAAACTGTTTTTCATTCTTGAACTAGACCAAACTCGAGGTAAATTTAGACTTCCCCTCAATTCTGTAGAGAGCATCTTTCTCTTTTTAGAACGTGTCATAACTACTTGTGAATCATTAACAGAAGTCCACTTTGGCAGTGAAACGTTCTTTGAAGAAGCTGTCTTCATGATTTGGCTTTTGTCAGAATACGAAGTCAAATTTCCAGTAAAAGTATCGCTGGTCTCCTCCTTTTCTGCATTAACTAGAGATTCATGGACTAAGGCTTCCAAAGCCTCAGCTGCCAATTGAGTATCAGGAACAACATTGTGTATACCATCTAAACTTCCTTCCACTTCAGTTGCATCCAGTTGATGCTCTAAAGATTCTATTTTCGATTCACCTTTTGCATCCTTGAAAAGATTCTTCCTTATATTTGCTTCAGATATACGAAACCTCTCACTTATTACAGGATTTGGTATCATTAGCCTCGAATCTGAATTAACTAAAACAGTTCCTTTGTCATATATTTTTAAGTTATCACCTAGCTCTCCACTCTTATCAACTGCATCTCTGGTTGTACCAGAGATTGCAAGTCGAGACTTTGGGGGATGGCTTCGAGTTTTCCGTGTACCACATGATCTTTCAAAGAAGGAATCCTTTCTTTTACTGAAGAGTTCACCTCCTCCTTCATCTTCAATACTGTCGTTCCAGTCAAAAATTCCTGGCTTTCCAACTGGACTTCTACAATCAGTCTTTTCAGCCAACAGTTGAACTCCCTTTGTAGCAAATACAAGAGGGGACTTCAAAATATCAGTTTCCACCTTTATGATCTCTTGAGAGGACCCCACATCATTGATCGAAAGAAATTTGTCTACAATTTCCAATGCATTTGCTTGAGATAGATCACTAGGTTCCTGAGAATCAATGTAGCTTAATCCTGCAAGAGCATAATCAGTCACTAGTAAATGAGAAGAGTCCACCTTGGATAAGGTGCTGTCATCCTTGCTTGTGCTTTTATGGTTTTCAGAAGGTAAGAACTCTTTAAAAAGCCTTTTTACCCTCATGTTGCAACATCTACTCTTAGTATCATCAAGACAGTAATTCTGGTTAGACCTCTGAATGCCTGCCATTTCATGGTCCAGGTCTAATTTATCAACTGTATTGCTGAGCGAGGAGATGTCGTTTCCCCTATTTTTCCAATTATTTACACCAATTCCTGCCAAATCTATCTGTTCATCTACAGCACAGTTTTCCATTTCACTATGCATTCCATTGTTAAAAGGTCTGAACACATTCTCAAGTCTCCTAGAAACAAGGTATCGAGCTGCAGCAAGACCGGATGAACACATTGCTGCCGCAGGAACTGCACTAAAGCTCCTCATTTTTGATCCTTGAAAAGTAAAAAAAAACACAAGTATTGTCAACCAAATGCAAAACCAAAATCAAACAACATTCTATGAATACCAAATTTCATCAATATGACTCACAAATCAAGAAGTCTTTGCTAGCAGCAGAGTGATACAAAGAACCTAAGGTACAACAATGAGTTCCAAACCCCCGAGACCAAATACCACATGGACATAAAAATAGAAGCAAAGAAAAACTGGAAGTTAAACCAGAAGTTACATGTAAAATGACAAAACCATAAGGCAATTCAGAGTACTCCAACTTCCTGAGATGTTTGTCTATTCAACAAAGCAAGCCTGTAGAATGCATTTGGTTCAGAGTTAAAATAACTGGATCAAATCACGATAACTAACCTAGCTAACCAATTCTAATCCTCTTCTTTTGCCTAGTTCATAATGAGCAATGTGTTAGCAAAAAATATCAGAGAAGGTGAGCCATTTTATCGGAATTTTTGTGACCAGGTTAAATTAGTAATTCTTAGATTTAAAACATCTGATGGTTTAAACAAATAGATGCCTATAATGTTTTACAGGAGCAAACAAGCAACTTCATAAACATGATGTCACCAGCAAAAGATAATACAAATTTCACTTCAAGAATTCCAAGCCACATCCAATAAAGCCATATTTAGTGCATATAGGTTTGAAACTCAATGCCCATTAGCCCAAATCATGGAACTTAAACATGAGGTACTAAGGTCCAATGAGTTGTGTGCCTGCATCACTAGAAATCAACCTGTTGAAAATGAAAGTTATAACTAATTATTAAACTAACTTTAACAACCATAATTCCCTTTTAAAAGGCACACTCATTCTTTTTACCATAAACATTCAACAAAGGCATCCAGGTCCTCATTCCTAAAGCTAATTAGATAAATATTTGTAACCAGGGATCAACAAACCTGACGGACTATCATGTTACTCACTGCCCACATCCATCACCATCCCCGGCCCACGGCCGCTTATTGAATCGGTACTCATCTTCTTTTTCGCCATCGCCTTCCCTCTTCATCTTCTTTTTTGTCTGTTCCTCGTGCTCCTCACCTCTTCATCCTCACTTCTTTGTACCACAGTGTATTCTAACATACCATGTGTCACTATGCTGGAAAAGAACCAAAGTCATACCAGTCTGGAAATGAACCAGTAAGAGTCTGATATCTGACATATATAACCTTGATCGGCACTATCAAGAAAGCCAAAAAAATAGTTTTATCTAGAATTGACTCGAGCAAGATGTTTGCTTGTTTCTTCTACCTTATTTATGGATTGAGCCCTTAAAACCCCGAACATCATCCACCTTGGATAATAAATCCCTTCAAATCATGGGATTCAATCTTGCCTGAATAGGTCCATAACAATCAGTATTTACCAGGGCATGAATTGAGATGCTGACTGCCTTATTTCAGGTGGTCCAGTTCATTATTTTTTAATTGTAGGGCTGGTTTTTTAAATGGCATCGGGTTCTGTTCTAGCGCTTGGCACTACTCACGAGCCCATCTCCCCTCCCACCGTCACCCACCCACTGCTGTGTCTCTTGCCGGCCTGCAGCCCATCGCATGCCTCATCTTCTGTACTTCTCCTCACTCTTCTACTCCTCTTCCTCCACTGCCTCCTCTGCATGCTCTTCCTCCTCTCTTCTCCTTTCTTTTTCATCCTCCTTCATCCTTCTCCCACCTTCCCATCCCCTAACAGAATGGTGCCATGGTATATGTCGTCATACCATATGTCGCATACCAATCTGGTCATCAACCAGAATGAGCCTGGTACCTAGAATTTCATTCTTTGCTCCATATAATTTAGAAAAAGATCCAATTAATTCTTAAAATGATGACTACACAGAGTCCACCGGGTGAAATTTCTGAGGGCAAAAGACACGAAGACAGGTCTTGAGCATGTGAGAGCAGGATCATGAATATGTAAACACAATTTTAATGAACACGTACCGACTAAAAGAAGCAATATAAAAGGTGAAAAAGAGACCTAGAAACTTCCTAACGACAGCCTTTTAGCAAATTAGTGTTAGCACCACTCAAGAGAGCTAGACTTAGGAAATACATCAGATAATATAGCAGTCACTGATGCAGCGGTCAAAGAAAAGGCAGAACAGCCAAAGACCCAAATCATTGGATTAAAAAACATAATCATAATCAACTAAGAAGGGATACAACTGAAAACCGACCTGCATTCCTATCATCATCATCATCACCATCACCACCATCGGTCAAAGCACCAGAATCAACCAAATTATCTTTCTTATCCTCAGCCAAGCATAATTTTTCTCCTCCAATCACCCGTAACTCCGGTCTGGAGTCGACATTTCCACCATCCTCTCGATCTCCATAGTGAATGGCATCATCATTCGACACTCCCTCATCATCGCCAAGCACCTCGGTCCTATCCGTCCCTTCGCCACCGCTGTCAACAGCAGCCGTTTCTTCATCTTCATCCAACAATTGCGTCTCTCCCCGCTCATCAATCCCCCTATCGCCCTCGCCATCAGAACCATCCGATCCATCTAAGGCTTGGGTCTCACCGTACAGAACCGGGACTTCCCCTGCAAGAAGCGAAACCCCGACCAAACTATCAAATCGATATCACAGCAACCATGACCTCCAAAACCACCGAATAAGAATTGTATTAGTCCAATCAACAGAGTTTAAAAGATTAGGGCAACTACCGGGTGCCGCAGAATCAAGGTCCAAAACCTGGGTCTCCTCGTCGTCGACGCCGGCGGTGGAAACCATGTTGATGAGAGGGCAGAGCGAATCCACGGAAGCGAAAAGATCGATCTTTTGAGTGAGAAGTGGTTTCTTTAACAAAGGGATCGGAAACCATAGAAAGAGAGAGAGAGAGAGAGAGAGAGAGAGGCGGCGCCAGCGGAAGAGGAGTGGGCGATTTTGGAGGGAAAGATGGAGGAATGCCCATAAGTGTGGGAGCCAGTGGAGCTGAAACGGGCCGGGCTAGGCTGAACTCGGATCCGCCAGCAGGTCAACCTTTACAATGCAAATATAGTTTACATTCTGGAAATTATAAAGTCGCAGATTTGCTCCCAAAATCTAAACCACTCAGTTTCTTGGATTGTTTCGAGTCAGAATCCGGATTTAATAAGTTTGTTAGATCCAATATCCATTTACCCCGATCTAAGAAGTTTGTTGGATCCAAAAATTTCAGATCCTAGTGTTTTAACCAATTCTACCACATTTTTTTGAAATATATATTATTAAGATATTATTAAAAAATTAATGCTTATATTTTTAAAATAATTCCTACTTGAATCTTATTATATTTATATATAGGGTTAACATGTATATGATTTTAACGATAGACCTCTTAAGCCCTTATGGTTTACTCATGTTTAAAATAATTTCTATATTTTTAAAAACATAACATATATGTCCCTTCGTCAAGTTTGTGTTAATAGACATTAGAGTCTACTTACCTGACATGCTTGTTGACTCACAATAAATTATTAGTATAATATCATGTGTAATTTAGGATTAATATCTATTTTAGTTTTTATGATTTTAGTTATGAACATGTTAAGTCCTCATTGTTTACTCGTGTCTAAAATAACCTCTATTTATTTAAAAACATAGTATATAAGCTATTCTTATTAAATTTGAGTTAACAAATATTAGAGTATGTGGTACACTGACTCATAATAAATTATTAATATAATAACACGTGTAATTTAAGTTTAAAAGAAAAACTAAAACCTCTATCAATAACGGGATGAGGTATCGTCGTGGAAGCAACCACTAATAGCAATATCGAGTTATTGTTGTCTAGTAGGACATCATATGTACGTAGTCTCTCCCGCACTGACGATGAGCTCTAGAGCTTTCATATGTCACTCATCAGCTATAGGGTGAATGCCATCATGTTGCCCACCATCACGAACAACACCCGCTCTGATCTTGACGAGTACCATCATACCTTATAAACCACCTTTCTCCCGAAGCACGACATCATGAAGACAAAGAGCAAACAGAAAGAGCGATTGAGCTTGTTCATGTAGCCCTCTTGCACCTGCTTGCTCTCCCAACCAACTTGTCGAGGAAGAGGAAGCAACGGACGTCGTAGTGGCGGACAAAGGCAAAGAGGCAAAGGTAGGAGAGGCCAGACGACGTCTTCTCTTGTCATTGATGGAGGTCTCAATTTTTTTTTAACTTAAATTATACGTATTCTTATATTAATGATTTATTATGAGTTAACATACTATATAAGGAAACTTTAATATCTATTAACTCAAACTTAACGGGAGGGACTTTTATACTACGTCTTTAAAAATATAGAAATTATTTTAGACACGAATATATTATAAGGATTTAATAGATCTGTGACCAAAACCACAAAGATTAAAATGAACATTAATCATAAATTATATATATTATTATATTAATAATTTATTACGAGACAACATACCACGTAAACATATTCTAACGCTTATTAACTCGAACGTGATGAAAGAAACTTATTTATTATATTTTTTAAAATATAAAAATTATTTTAAATACAGAGTAAACCATAAGACTTAAGAAATACATAACCAAAATCACATGCATTAAAATAAAACTACATATATATATATATATATATATATATATATATCCAATCGAAAAGACACTACAGCTTATTATTATTTTTTTGAGGTGTTCTTATTTTCTTTGCACGTATAATCTTCTGAGATAGACATACAGCTAGAGTGTTGCAAAGAGATTCTCCACAATTAGGTTTAGAAATCCTAGCCTTGCCAATGCCACGTAATGACATAATGAACACAGATGATTTGTGCCAAAGAATCATTTATGCTGTGAATTGCCGCCGCTCAAAAGCACAATCAAAATACAAGTGTAGTTTACATGTGCATGTAATATTTATGGATCCCAAACTAGTAAATAGGCAATTGAACTATATAACATTTAGATTATACAGCACCTGAAACATATAAATTAACTCCACAAGGGAATTCCAAACGCAAAGTATAGATATGCCACACAAACCCAAGATAAAGAGACATCTGTTGAACATTATGATACAACCTACTGAGGCCTGATTGAACGAAAACAATTTGATTCTGCTCTTTGGTATCATGAATAGTCGTGCATTTGTTTTTGGCACAACAATTTGTATGTCTTGGTTATAAATCCCGTCTGAAATTTCTGAACCCATCCTCCAAAAGATTAGAGACCAGAACAGATAAAAGTATCTCAAGTTATTGCCGCTAAGCCAATGGTGTCATCTTCTTCAATGTTAAGTCCAGAAGTTGCGGTTGAACTCCGTGATCTACCTGCAAAATGTAAATAACAAAATGGATTGTAATGAAGTCAACTATCCTCGAGAAAAACTTGCATGATCCAATTTCATTATTTGTACAGGAATCCGAATGTAGGAAAGAAATCAATTGTTACAAGCTGTTATGTTCCCATAACCTGGAAGTCATGGAAAGCATTTAGTGCCACCACAATTAAGCATCATTATAATTTCCATCTTATGTTTTGTTCAGCAGCAGATTATAATCTATACTCTTCAAAGTATGATGTATGATTGGCCTGATTGATCTGATAACACCCATATATGCCGTAACATAAACAGATTTAAGGTTGCAGCACCAAGATGGTTTGATTCAATGTCTGCCATACCGATGTGTACCGCCCGGTACGAGCGGTACGTACTGGTCCGAGAGGCGACCGGTACGCGGACCGCCCTCTACCGGGCGGTAATTTCGACCGTTACCGCCCGGTACCATTCGGTAACGGTCGATTTCGACCGTTACCGCCCGATACCACTCGGTAATGGTCGAAATCGATCGGTACCACTCGGTAACGGTCGAAATCGACCGTTACCACACTGTAGCAGTGTGGTATGAGTCATTTCTCCTCCTATTTAAACTAATCTTCTCTCCCCTATTTCATTATACTCTCTTAAATCCCCCTCGATTACAACATGATATGAGTCAAATTGTTCGAGGAACTACCAATACCCAACGGTCACACTCGTCCGCCCAACGTGCAAAGGCAAAGGGGAAGGCAGTAGCATCAGTTGCATCGTTGGAAAGAATCGAGTCAGGTGACGAGACACCTTCACAATCATATTCTCTTTCTCGCTCGGTCCAGAGACATGACAGCAACACGGGCAGCAGTGCCTCAACAGATGACGGCGGTGATACCGGGCAGTCGTTGGTCTCGTCTGCACAACTTGAGGGTGGTGAATGGACTGAGGAGCAATATTTTACACATGCCACTCAAGATTCAGATCATGGAACTCGACAAGGTACTGGTCAAGTTTATGCGCGGAAGGGGAAGGAGAAGGGGAAGGGGAAGGCAGTGGATGAATATGAACAAATGCGACAGAGCATACATGATATAGACACAGAAAGAGACTCATCGTATTCACAGCCATCGTATAATGAAGAATCATATGGGCAACAACAGTATGGTGATAGTTGGTCATCCTTCTTTGAGCAACAACATGATACAGAACAACACCAATATATGCCTCAAGAGCTGCCTCGGACAAATAAGATTTATGACGATCAATCTACGATCAGTACCACATTGATGCATCAATGGCATACGGTGTATCAATACACTATGTCATGGGATCAATTTCATGATTGGGTCCAACAAACGTATCATATTGATATGTATCGGATCGAGGACCCCGATCCACCACCCGTGGAGGCCCGTCGTTCGTTTTGGTGGTAGAATTAACAATCAGGTATATCTAGATATATGATTATTTAATTCATTTGAATTTTAGAGTTTATATTGTAACAAAATAGTCTAACAATTCAATTGATTTTTCTATAGATATTTCAATCTATAACGAGCTGAAATACGAACCTCGAACAAGACTACCTCAAAGCCCGAAAAAGATATGTAATGCTATTTTTACCTAATTTACATTAATTTTGCTAAACTTATACTATTACTATATTTATTTATAACTTGAAAACTCTATTCTAATTTTTTTTTAATTTTCAGGTATTTTCGGAGGGATAAATCGGTGAAATCAGGTGTACCGAGCGGTACACCTCGGTATACCGCTCGGTACGCCGTACCGTACCATACCGAGCCAGTGTCGAAACGCCGGTACGGTACGGTACGGCGAACCTTGGTTTGATTAAAGCATGCCTTGTTAGTTATTTCTTAGTCTGTTCATTCCTGTTACAGGCTATATCAGATTATCAGCAATTGTTATATCACTGGGTCAAAAGGGCCATATATTTCACATCAATTTGTTGCAACTACTGGTATGTTTTCCAATAAGATACAAGGTTAAAACAGGCATAAGGTGGAAAAGAAAATCCAGAGAGATATGTATGGTTGTAACAGACACCAAAACATCACAAAGAAATGCCACATGAACCAAAAGAAACAAAAGTGAAAAGGTATGGAGTTTCTCACCTGTCACATTCGTTATGATGTTTGTGCTCTTAAGGGTAGCAAGGGCTCTTAATTTGTTTCCAGTAGCTAACAGAAGCAAGCTCTTAATAAGTTGTTTTTGTTCCTTAGGGCTACTTGTTTTAGCCAGAGCATCCTCAAAAGCGAGCAAATCATCTCTTGTAATAGAAGGGAGGGACCGCAGAACCTATAAACAAATTCACCTCATGATACCAATTGTATTTGGCATGAAAGTTTTGCTTCTTAAAATTATGACTCGACACTAAATCAAAAGGTTTTCAAATTTACCTGTCTAGGTGCAGGATCTCTATCTGCCAGATAGACATATATTTCACGACACAATCCGAGGATATCTGAGCTAGTTACAGCATTTGACTCAAGAGTTAGACCTTTAATTAAAGCAAGGAATAAATCCTTAGCAACAAATTCTCTAAGTTCCACAGTGTTTGTCATGATAGCAAGAAGAATAATAGCTCCACAGAAAGGGATAGCTTTAGTCACAGCTTCACCATCTGTCCATGCAAAGACATCAATGCCTATTTTCAGCGCATGAAGAGCAAGACCTTTGTGCATCATGAGAAATCTGCAAAACCATGATTATCAGCTCTACAGAAATGCTAACACCAGAAAATCTATTGGGTGTTTTTCTAATGAACAAATTTGAGGCTGTGAGTCTTCCTGGGACTCTTACCCGACCATAGAATTTAAGACAAATGCATTCAATTCTTTAAGTGAGTCTACACGATTAGTAGGTCCAAGATGCTCCAAAGAAGGAAGTCCACTATTAAGAGGTGGTGAAGCTAGAACTGAGAGAAGAGAACACACTTCCCGAGTCAAGTCACGGAGCAACTTTTCTTCCATCACTTCCACCTTCAGCTCCAAACCAGAAAGATTGCCAAAGGTATCAGGAACCTTTGCCCTGCCGTCAAGTAGAAGACTGGACCATGAACAAGCAAGAGCTTGATGACAGTGGAGGAGTAATGGGTGTAAAATGTGCTCTAGCCAAACCTCCCATAAATTTGGCGGACAGAATTTGACCATAGGAATGATGACCAAGTGGATAAGTTGCCGCAGATGTCTAAATTCCATAGATTGGACATTCTCGACTAGAGCTAATGCAACAGAGTGACTCTCAATGCACCGAAAAATTGTATCTCCTATGGTTGCTGATAGTCCTATAACATTGTACCTGCAGTCACTCGAACAAATTGCTAATATTATAGGCATTACCTGCAAAATCTTTCAGGATTGCAAGACATAGCAGCAAACCCAAAGAGAACGAACAGGAGTGTGCAGGAAATGAAAAGTGCTAATAACTCATGAAGCCCATCCCAAGGTGGAAGATAAACATAACATTGAAAGATATCATTTAACACTAAATTAGCAGATCACAGAGCCAAAACTGAAAAAGATGGATCCTCAAGACCCTAAAAGACAAATGCCAAGACTTTAAATGCTTCATGGAATTTAGAGCAGGAAATATCAGTATGGCCATAGAATCATACTCTAAAAAAAAGAAAACAAACATCATAAAAACTAAAAATTTGATAAACAATTGCAAAAGTGTACACTTCAATCCAAACAATTATCACAACAGCTCCAGCTGTAGCCTTTGCTTTAAACCCCATTTAAGTTAATATTTCCAAGTATAATAACTCACTTTATATTGCATGGAAATGATATTCCAATTTTAAAAAGGCTTCTGTGTATGGTTTTTACAACACTAAAGATCTAAAAAAAAACAGATAACAAAAAGAGAATCATGAACTTTATCATCTTAGGTGCCAAGTATTTAATGGTACCAATTTAATTCAGCATACCAACTTATTCAGATACAATAGGTAGTTCCATACTTATCAGTTATTACCCAGTAGCTATCACCTAAATATTGCATTTAATTTATAAACCATCCTATATTATAAGACAAGTAAGAATACTTACTCTTTTTTGTCAGACTTCTCAAGTGGTAGAACAAATTTGTTGTAGCACAACATATTTCCATAACTTATACATGTGAACATAACAATATAACCAACAATACATTAATTTATTGTTCAAGGCGCAGATGCCTTGGTATCCACCTTGGCCCTTTGCTTCCAGGTTCTTGATAATTTACTGGAAATCAATATGCAAGGACCTATGCAAAATCTGATATGTAGGTTTGGTTAAAAAGAGCAAGTTCTCCCCTTTTCCCATGAAGTGCACACTATGTACAACTCACTTTTATGTCTCTAGGAGGATATGCTGACATCAGCCAAGTAGGAGATCACCAATGGTGAGAAAAAATTAAAAAATAGCAAACACTTACCTTCTCTTTCTTTTCTCCTTTCACATTCTCTTCCCCTTCCTATTGTTATCCCATCTTAATCAACAATACAAAAGTAGTCCATGCTATCAAGGTAATAATCAAAGCTTCTTTTTCTATGTTTTAGTTTTAACATTTTTTAGTAAAAATTAAATGATTAGCAAATAAATGGGACAGATTTGTTAATCTAGATCTTCTTATCATGATTTATTCTGTCTCCAAAATATTTTGGACTGTTATTATTTCTTGCTAGCTGCCTAAATTACATCCTATGACAAAATAGTGAGGAGCATCCAACCATCCATAACACTCCATAGCTCTAATCAATCTGTTAGAATACTGGGCTAATTTATGGCTCCACAATTCCACTCCATAAAATGTACTTGTATCACCTAAAAGCTAGGTGCTTAACTTTTTGTCCTTTGCTTAACCTAAACAGCAACAATGGCATTTATCACTGAACATTTGAAAAAAATAAGATGTTAGTTGTTTTGAATCTAATTTTTTAAGAAAATATATGTTATATTATTTATTTTTATTTTAATTTATCTTCAAGTGGTGTCTGGCTAGTTCGCAATTGGTATTGTGACTAGAATCAGCTGGAATTGGAACAAAAAACAAAGATTTACATTTTTCTTTAAAATCCTTTTTTTGGACTGATATAATTGATATAAGGTTTTGTATCACTGAAAATGTATACTAATGAGTCCTCAAGAATGGGAGCTGTAAAGAACACACCTACTCTGTCTTTCATAAATCCAAACCGAAGCTCTATATTCTGACTACAGTTCCAACACTAAAAAGAAAACATATCAAACACCATCTACATGTCTTGTTTCCTACAAACACTTTTAGGTCCATCACATTTTATCCCATATTAATCCACAAGTGTGACTATGATGATAGTAATAAAAGATGTTTCCATACACATTTTATCTCATTTATCATGAAATATCTGACAACAGAAATGATTAGCTGAGTTGTTCTCACCTGTTGAGATCACATGTAAAATTATTCACTTTCCTCTCAGATTCTATCTTATGAGTCTTATTTCCTACCTGAACTTCCAAGTTCACATTTTCACCCTTTTTTAATCAGCAACAACAATGATAACAGGAGTTATTTCCAGACAGTAAGACTAACTACTCAACATTAATATTATTATACAATCATATCCATTAAAAATATATCAATTTTTTTCATTGGGCATCCCCTGTGCATGTGTCTGTTTGCTTCTATGATACCAGCTCAGCCAAAGATGAAACAAAGCTGAAAGCAAAGGATGATGCAAAGAAATTATATACCCAAATGAATTATGGATAAGCAGAATAATGGCATCCTTACCCACTATCCCTGATTCCTTTTAACCAATTTCTTATGTCGTTTTCACTTGACTCTCCTTCCCTCATTGTGTCAGTCTGGGGTCCATCTGCAGAAGTGGACAGACCTTTGAACAATTTATTGCTTTCACCAAGAAGGCTAGCCTGCTCGACATGATTCATAGCCTTTGCTGCACCGATTTCGCTCGTCAAAGTTTGAGTTATGGGTTGAGACCAAAGAGAATGTATGGAACGAATCAGCTGTAGACGAACAAAAAGATAGTGCAACTTATTACATATACAAAGTGGTCATAAAAGAACAAAATAATTCTGGTGCACCATTGAAGTTTGTGTCTACCTTGATCTAATTTGCAACATAGTTCTTTAAACTAGCACAAAGATATAGGAATAATCAAGCTTCAGTTAATCCACTCACCCTTAAGAGAGGGGGCAGCATCCATGATAAATGAGAAGACATAGGATGTGGTTGAGTGGAAACATCAGTGACTACTGAACTTCCTTGTAGATTCAGGACAGACTTTTTGATTCCACTTCTTTTCAGTGCCTTCTCAAAGAATGTTACAGTATGGTAAATTGACCACATAAATTGAGGATCAGAACATAATCGAGTTAGACCAGCAGGGTCGGATAGAAAAGCATTTTGCCACTCTGACTGTGTCCATTGCTTGCTTAAAGGTTCAAGTAACCAAGCTAACACTTCCTGTTGCTGTTGAATTCTGAACATGGAATGACATTTTAAATATTTTCTTCATGCTACTTGCCAAAAGAAAAAAGCCACAAGAACTATAAGTGGCTGATGAGGCAAACCTAAAGTAAGAATGAGACATTACCCAGCAGAAGATGCCATGATAAGAAATGCTTCACCTAAAAGATTATGCTCACCACGAAGTAAGCGACCTTCTCCTTGTAGATAAGCCATGGTGTCCGCAATACCCTGCGATATTAGAAATATAATTCATGCCTAATCACCCAAAATCCTTCTATCAATTCTAGATGTACAGAAACTTCATTCCATTTTTTGTTTAATCTTTGCCTAAATGATTCATTAAACAATTATATAAGTATCACAAACCTGAAAAATAGAGAAGGGGTTGATAATTAACATGGCTATGGTTTTGAAAGTGGGCAGGCCTTGGAGCAGTGATGTTGCTCCAGAAAGGAGTCGGTACTATGTGTTTAAATCTATAAAATAACCTCTTTGTTGAAACCTGCATATATCTGACGTTCCACAGGCTCAGCTATGGTGAAAGCCTTAATTACCAAATCATCATTTTTTCAAAAATAATTAAGCATTATAAACTTCATTAATGTTAATAATATGTACACCTATGCTGTACCCTAATCTGTAGACTCAAGTATTCAATAGCAACAACAAATAATATATACTATGATTAAGGAAGTCATGTTGCAGAAACCTTCGTGTATATTGTCAAGCTAGCTCTGAGAATAAAATGCTCTTTTTTTAATGTCCCTTTACTGAAACTACTGGGGAGCCTTTGGTGCATTCTTTAACATTCATACAACTGCTCGCTTGTTTAATCAGGAAGTCAAATGATTTTTAGACAACTATGCAGGAAGGAGTGTGACCAATGGCTC
The DNA here is from genome assembly GCA_900464855.2 of Musa schizocarpa. NCBI lineage: Eukaryota > Viridiplantae > Streptophyta > Magnoliopsida > Zingiberales > Musaceae > Musa > Musa schizocarpa. The sequence goes on from LS990915.1 coordinate 16,496,413, forward strand.
CAAGAAATGCCTTTAGGCTGCAGCTTAATATTTCCCATGGGCAGAAAAGAACAATAAATTTTTTAGAGAAATTAAATCTTCAGAATTTGCCATTATAAGCACTTTAAGGAGGTGATTTAAATAAATACCTTGATAAAATCTTGTTGAACAATGGGGATTAATTTGGATTCCTTCTGTATTGTTAAAGAAGTTGGACCAATCAGCACAATGATTGGACACCTATGTTGCACCTATATGACTTCTCTAGGAATCTTGATGAATAATTTACAAATTCCATTGCAGTATTATCATAGTTGATGCTGCATTGATCAAGATACTCAAGTGGGAGAAATTCCCTAATGCAAAACTTGTCAACTGACCACAATTTTTTTTTACCGAAACTGTGATGAACTGATAAATGAGCTCTCCTGACAATATAATTTGTCCCTGATTTCTGAAGCCTGGTGGTATATTGTGTTGGGAATTCATTTTGCAACATAACTTAAATTTGGAGTATTGGAGCAAGCATACATCTGTCAATTTGGAAAAGAGCTCATTGTTCTACTTTACTACCAACTACCAAGGTTTGTACTTCGCAACTGTTAAAATAATTTTCGTTTTCAGACTTCAAAAAATGATGAATTGTCACTCCTGACTCCTGAAAATCTAGGAGAGTGTATAAAGAACTTTTTATCATTTAGCTCTGAGACACAAGTATGCTTCCCCTAAATAAATAAATCTAAAGCACATTTCTAGATCCAAGTCCAATTTAACTAAAAATTATAGAGTTCCCAAAGAAGCAGATATGAAGACATTCATTATTCCATATTCTACAATGTACAAAGAAAATAAACCTCATAATTAAATAAAATAATCCTCTACCCAAAAAATAGTAATTTTTTAAACCAAAATGGTGTCCTCTAAGCAAATGCCACATAATGGCAGGGAAGGCAACACAAGGAATCCAGGCTAGGTTAAAGACATTATATCTTTCTCTTGCAAATAGCATATACCCAAGAGCATATGCTATTTCATCATAAATGCAATTAATATAGCAAATATTTTATATGTAATGCATAAAGACATGCATCCTATAAAAATTTCCATTCAGGAGAGGTTAACACTATTAAATGAACCTTCATATGAGGAAGAAGACTTCTTTCTGCAGCTTTTGCAATGCGTATAAATGATGTACAAATTTGCAATCTAGCATGACGAGCATTATTAAAAGAAGGATCCTGCAAAAGAAGGTCCAAATAATTCAGAGGTATAATAATGAGAATATAATTGAATTTCACAATATTTCTGTCAGAAACATAGATTTTAAACATAACCTTGATCACAAAAGGAAGTGATGTCAAAAGCCCAAAAAGTTTATTCACAACACTCGCAACTGAATCAGGATAGTATTTGAGAAAAGGCCCCATCGCATCCAAATATCTACCAAGGATTACTGCAAGTGCGGGTTCGGTCCAGCTTAAAGAAAGGAACCATTGAAGCACACCTGAAAACATCAAAGCCAGGGTATTTTAGCAGGCAGGAATAACAAGTAAAATATACAAGCCCACAATACTACCAGAGTAAAAAAACAACCTTCAAAAATTGTGCATAACTGGTACTTGGACTCAGCAGTGCTATTTAAAAATTCAGCTGAACCATCAAAAATTGCACCAACAACTGTTTCAAGTCCCAGTTGCATACTTTCTATTAAGGCTACATCCTGAGGTTCAAACACAATAACAAAGTTCTCCATTTACTTTTGGATATTAGGAATAAATTAATTTTATAACAAATGATGGAAGATAATTGGAATTTAGCAACTTAGTTCTCCATAGAAGTTAAGCATAAAACCTGCGCAGACACTGAAGCATGGACATAACTCTTGAGTATCAGGTTAATTCTCTCCGAAACTCTTGTTGCAGCTACCAGTGGCTTTTGAACAGCAACAAGTCTGATGAGCTCCAGCTGGGACATTCAGTGCAGGACAAGATTGTCAAAGAGATCTTAGACTAATCAAACACAATAAGATTTCTAAACTGTTATTCTGAACAAAGTTTAATAGTAAGGATAAGTAGGTAGTATTTGCTTTCAGTTTTTTGCATTACTGAAACCATGTGATCTAACAAAATACAACCCATGAGTCAGAATATTACAAGTTGTGGCTCACATGCTAACCAAGGCTTTATGACAGACCACGAATTAACACTCCCAATTTAAATGGTTATGATGATCAGCTAGTTACTAGACAGTGAATCTTAAGAGTACAAGTGAAAAAAAGTTAATCTCAATTGCACGTCATAGCATCCCCAGTTACAAACTCACAATGGAACAAAGAGAATATGTGAAACTGAACAGAATTTGAGAGCTCTATTGCACTAACTTCTTGAATTTACATCTGTGAAGTGGAGGTTATTATGTTCCCAAGATAATACTGATCTCTTGCTTTTTAATAAGTACTAGTCTTCTTATGCTTATCAAGCAGTTCCACCAATCGGTGGTTTGCAACCCATATAAGAAATAAAGAACTTGATGCATCAAGTAACATGTATCTTGTCCAATACTTAGTGACTCATGCAAAGAAATGACAGTTATGAAATAGGCCTCCAACTCACAAATAAGCTGTCAGGGTCTAGCAAAGGTCAGCTTTCATCACTAAATTACAGCTGACAGAAAAAAAAGGACATCATAAATGTCCATCCAACAAATATTTTAACAAAATTGAGATACAAATGAACATAAAACTGACCAAATATTTGAAAAGTTTCCTAAGCAAATAAAAGGAGCCGAGTAGATGAAAAAGATTGATCAAGTTGGTAACAAATGTCATCCACAATTGTTGTTACACCGGAGCATATGCAACAATTATATATTAATTTATTAAAGAATATGGCATAGCTATGTCCAATCAGGATATTGACAAAATACAATCCAAATTTCCATGAACATTAAATTCTATGAAAAAAGTTATTCACTTCCATATAGTTAGGAAAACAACACAGGCATCAAAGGATGTTACATAATGCACCACATTAACTGAATCAGAAAAAGTCTTACCAGCCTAGAGCGGTATTGGCTGAAGTCAGTTCTTGAATCAAACTCATCATCCCAAAGTTCAAATGCTTTAGATGTTGATATGTTGGTTGCAGAAGGATTTTTCTTTAACATTCTCTGGAAAGAAATATCCAAGATAGCTGCACAAATGTCATCATTGATGAAAGCTGACACCCCTTTCTTTTCTTTTTCTGTAGGTCTGGAAGAAACTTCAGAGTTACCAACAGCAGAATTGTCCCCACCAATCTGTCCACCGCCTTTCACCTTTGATACAGGTTCTCTCATTATTGCCTGTTAGCATCACAGGACAAGTTATATCCCAACCTAGTTATGCACACACCAATATGAAATAATGATATCAACTTATATCTGACACTGTAGGTAAAAATAATTCTGGGCAAGAACTGATACATACAAGCCAAAAGAGCAAAGATTGGAAGTGGAGGCGAAACTTTACATGTTGGTAGTACTCCACCATCTGCAAAGAGAATATATGGAATTAGTGCATAACTAACCAAAGCAACAAAAAATCAAGAGAACTTATAACAAAGGCACTATGCATCCCATCAAGATGCAAATTGTCATGCTAAAACACAGTATTGGAAGGTGAAACGATCACTAACCATTTGCAAAGAACAAAAACCTCAATAGAGAAGTTTACATTTGAAGAATAATTCACTGCCGTAATTTCATCAAAAAGGGAAGTTTACATTTTAAAGGGAACATGGAGGAATTGAAAAATGTCACACGTTCAAAAAGTATTTAAAAAAACAAAGTGTTAAGACTCTAAATTGGTTGGTTGAACTGCAACAAGAACAGAAGTTTCTCCAATCGAGGCAAAAGGAAGGTTCTACCTGTGAATGAATAATTGGATATAATTGGAATTTACCAGGCACCTAAAAACTTCTAAATAATAATTCAATAAAGTCAAGATTAGAAATTATAGATCATACAACATATAACTTAATATATTGTGCTAGCCACATCTGGTAAATAAAGTAAGAGAACAGAACTTTTTCTTCTGTAGGACTAAAAGTTTACTGAGAATTATGTAAAACATAGGCATATACCAGGACTCTTTAACCACTAAAACATAATGCACTATGACAAGTAGCATGTACAAAAAGGTGCGCTACTGTGGAGGAGATCAGATGAATAGGAAACTGCAAAATACATTTTGTTTTCAAGATGAAACTTTTGAAGATGCCTGTTGCTATATTTTTACAAGTAAAAACACACTCTTGAATGCATCTTTAAAAATTAAGTTTATTATGTATACACAGACAAAGAAGCATATTCAGGGTATCAGACTGTAAGCATCTAAAAATGTTGAAAATTGATACATGTAAAGCTGACTGCACTTGAAATTCAAACTGTGTTAAAGGATCTGTTAAATGGTCAATGGAAATTGGAAACTGGAAACTGGAAATTGGAAATTGGAAGAACACGGGTGTCAGGCAAAGTGTACACTGAAAATAAAATTTTGTAGCTAGGTGGAGGGTTCTAACAAAATTACCAAGCTTTCAAACCAAAACATTTAATCTTTCAGTATCAATGTGATGTCTGACATCTAATTTCTAATGCTGTAAGGTACGAAACCTTATATTCATCTAGCTTTCAGATGGCCAAAATTAAAATCTATAAAATTTCATATCTACGACCGCATAACCACTTCCAGTTAAGTACATGAGTTAAACCAAGAAGCCATGAAAATTGCTAATACGCGAGTGTAAAAATACAGAAAGAGAGTCAACCATTATTCTTAACAAGATCATACATATAGAACTACTTAATGCATCACTCAAGGTTGCCTATCAGTTAATAAGAGCCAAGCGCATGTAGCACTCAAACACTTAAACCATAAAACCCCATGAAAAATATTTATGTCAAATACTACATAAATAGCCAAAATGAGCAAGCTTATTTTTTGTGGATTATATCTATGCATATATGTCTATGAGTATGGATATATGAATATGATACATCTATGTCTATAAGTACATGCAACTTGCAAGTATGTTTTGGACCAGGAATATAGACACACAGAGGTTAAACATTATTTAATTATGGGATAAGTTTATTTATAATAATAGTCAATATAATGAAACTAAAGCATGTGATAATTACTATCAACGCAGGGGCCTATGTGACACAAGAATGATTCAAGTTAGGCCACAGATCACATTTAGATGACTAAGCTTCTGAGATATACAGATTTGTTTGCACAGATACCATTTTGTGTTACAATTAGACAGGATGGAATAGGATTCTAAAGTAGTGTTATTTTGTATGGGTCCTAATTTTTAACACATATTGTAACTCGAGGGTGTTATAAAAAATCCATACCTCCACATTACTTTTACATGCAAAATCAATATTAGCCAAAAAATCACATGTTGTGCTGTGTCAAAAATGACTGATATCATATACAAATAAGTCTCTCCTAAGACGAAATTTGTGTGCGTCTGACTGAAGCACATTGCTTTACATAGCTTTTCTCATCTTCATTATTTATAATTTCCTTATTTCCAGTTGCAATGACAACCTAGAATAAGTAGGAAAATCAAAAAAAGTCTAGGAGGATGAGGCTGATCCAATTACTATTATTTTTTATTCTATCATCTATCCCTTGAATCATTGATCAACCATTTCTCTTAAACCCTATGTCCATCTTTCTGGCCTTCAAATATTCCTACCCTATTATCCAAGGTGATCCTTCAACCATTTTAAAATTCTTGGGCACTAGCTCAAGAAAGACAGTTTCAGTCTCATCATAGAATAAGCTGAACCTAAAATTATGCAGAAATGGAAAAATAAAATGAACATAGCTTCATTTGAAGAAAATAGATTTTTTCAGTAAAAGTTGTTAAAAGAACAGCTCTCAATGATGCAGGTCTTGTAAGATCTCAGACATCCTTGGTTTTACCTGCTGAAGAAATTGAGTTGTTGTTGTTCCATCCCCGGTAATACATTGCATGTTGGAAGAAGCCAAAGTTACCATGCACTCACATATACATTCGACAAACTCAAACTCGGTTTCATCAATTGCAGTAAAATTTGACCTAGATCTGCTCAGGAATTCTCTTGACACATTCATTAAAATCTGGAAAATCATCGTCATTGCAGAATCAAACTCCACAGCTGTAGCATCAGTAGGTCTTTTCCTGTTTGCACAAAACAAGGTTCAACAAGGATTTCAACCACAAAACTGAAATAGGTTTCACTTCCTATATACAAACAATCATACCTTTGACAGATGAATTTAAAAAACTCACAAGCATGGAGGCGAAATTCATTATACTGCAGTAAGGACCCACATCTGTCGAAAAGAAATGATTAATGTCCTCACAGGATATCTATTAATTTTGCATTTTGCTAACCAAGAGATGTATCAGATAATAATTAATAACATACCCGTGAATTAAACCATATTTAGCAAGATCAGGCACAGGAGCCCATTCAGCATATGCATTTACAGCATTCAGAGAAGCTATTACAGTAGATGCATGCTGTTTTGCTGCATCCAACTGTTGTCCTGCAAACTCACTCAAAGCAGCCCCGAAATGTTTTTCAAGCAACTGAAATGAGGCATCATTTACCTACTTAATTGTGTATCCATTGTGCAAACACTTCATCGAACCAAAACAATCAAGTTTTCCAAAAGTATTGAGGCACAACAAACTTACAGAATATAGAAGTGGAAAAATTTCAGTCAATGATTCAGTAAGCCCACGCAAGAGTACTCTTCGCCTGTCACCTGTTAGAAACTCAGAATTAGAACAAACCAGGCAAGAAAAGATGTTACTTTTCATTTTAACATTGTTTCATATTAGCTAGAAATAGAAAACTTGACTATGGAAAATCTACCCAAGAGAAAACCCATAGCAACCTTCTAAGTCCTCATTATGAACTGTTATGTCTTCAGGAAGCCACCTCAGCACCATAGCAACTAACTCAGCCTGACATCATACAGAAAAATATACAAATTGTTGATTGTAAGATGGTAATATGCAGTTTAAAAAGAAAATGATGGTACTGTACACACTACACAATCAACATGACTAAATGATAAGAGGAGTAAAATTAAAAGTGCGTTATTAGGTTACCTCAATAGGACCTTTGATTGATAGAGAAACCAAAGTTGGTAGAAGCTCATGCCATAATGCTACTCCTTCTCTTCGAACAACCTTGTGCCAAAATAAAGGCAATTATATTATAATCTGCATAATGATCCATATAAAATTCACAACAAATGACCAGGCAACACAAGCACCTCAGCAACTAAAGCAGCTGTCTGACTCTTCAGCGCCCATTCCTCATGAGGATTTACCACCTCTGATACTATATTGATTGTGAGGTTTGCAAATTCTCTCCTTTCTGTAATGTTAAACTCATCCCATCTAAATCGAACCAAATGCTACAATAATACATGAAAATCAAGATAAGGACATTTTGTTATTGTACATCATATTAAGGATTTGAATTTCAGCCGAAAACCAATTTCAGCAACCAGTCAGACCATATCACGTGCCAGTATATATGGCAGCATACTTACTTGTACAAACCAGTATCATAAAAGAAAAATAATAGAAAAATTAAATATCCACTAGTATAGATAACTGTATATGTATATGTATCTGTAAATAACTACCACCATGACTAAATTAAATATCATTTGCTTAAACTTAAGGCATACCATTAGATTGATATGATAAAATAGACTATTAGTTTCCCTTTGAAAAAAGAATGTACTTTTATAATTAGATACTCAACAATGATAATGTTGATGTTTACCATGTTAAAGATTATTCCGGTTATTGAAAAATTCTCATGTATCATGTTAGATGAAGGATAAAAAAAAGATGCTCTATGTGAACAAACCTGCAATAACTTGAACCCATGTAGCCGGATCTCTGATGGCCAATTCCTCTGAACTAGAATCAGAGATGTGCTTGCCAAAGTTCGAATGTCACCACTCTTAACCTGCATAACATATTAATGTAAATATATGAACATCACAAATGTCTAAGATCAAATATGTTGGAGCTCCTACCAAGACATTGATTTCAGTCACGTGCACAAAAAAGATACAGTTTTGACAATGAAATGGAGTTCAACTGGTAAATGGTTGCAGATAATGGAAATCACAGATTGCAATATCCTATCACTATAAAGTATAAACTAACTTCTTAGACTAAAAATTCCACTGCCTGTCAAAGTATTAAACTTTAGAGCACATGTCATATTAGATCAAACAAAAAAGTAGCCATTTTCAATGCTTCCAGTATACATCTTAGCAACATTGTGCATTGATCTGCAACTGTCAAGTTTCCTTAAACAACTGACACGTTGTCAAATCTCCATTTTGATGATAATCAACTTGAGTTACAAAAGTTCAAATTAATACTGATGAAAACTCCAGAATCATAACACCTGAAAGTCAAGCATGGTTATGTGATCAACGAACCAAGGGGACCAGGTTCCGTTAGTCCTGAAACAATCATCCAATCTGCTCTGTGAGAAACAAAGTATCTATTTGAATAAAAAGAAGTTTTAAAACTATCTTAAAGAACTTAGCCAGACAAGTAAAATCCAAAACTACAAAAATACTGATGCCTTCACATGTAGATATTGCAATGCTACAAACTAAAGGCCCAATTTTTTTTCTAGATTTATATAGAATAAAGAACAGAGTTAACCTGCTAACAAATCAAGGTTCTAATGTGCAATGATGAAGGTTTACAGCCTATCAAAAATCAGCACAAATAGAAGTTCCAAATATCTCAACTACTTGGATCCTTTTTTTTTTTTAATCTAACATTTAAGCTACACACTCCATTACCATGGCTTTTTGAATACACAAAACCACCAAAATAGAAAATGAAAATAGAACCTTATTAATAACATATGAGAGCATTTTTTTATCACAGTAATGGAAATGTAAGTTTGCACCAACTTAAGACAGATTTTTTGTATCTTTTTTTGTTAATCACTGTTAAAAGATAACATTTACAATCTTTTCAGCATATTTCATAGAGCCAGTCTCTAGTTTTATTTTAATCATATTTAATGTCATTTCTCTGAATTTCGTACCAAGGAACCTCTTTTAAGCTTTCACAGCACATGATCATATCAATTATGAGTAATAGCATCTAGTACAAACTTGACATACATTTCTGCAACTTTAGCAGCAATCTGTCATCCTTTATATTTCAATCTTATTCCTCCTTTTTCACACCTTTTGCCACCCCGTTTGTTTCAGGATTGACCTAACAATCTGCAAATTGTGTTATTTCCTAACCTAATTATTGGGCTCACTCAGGGGTCATTCGAATATGCCATACTACAAGCGTAAACCAAGAGCAATCCAGTGAATCACAATGGGAAGAAAATTTTAGGAAGACCACTCTCGAAGAAGAACAGCAATCTTTTACAATATGACATAACATTTACAATATTTTCAGCATATTTGACGGAGCCAGTCTCTAGTTTTATTTTAATCATATTTAATGTCATTTATCTGAATTTCCTACCAAGGAACCTCTTTTAAGCTTTCACGGCCTATGATCACACCAATTCTGAGTAATAGCAACTAGTAAAAACTTGACATACATTTCCGCAACTTTAGCAGCAATCTGTCATCCTTTATATTTCAATCTTATTCCTCCTTTTGCCACCCCGTTTCTTTCAGTATTGACCTAACAATCTGCAAATTGTGTTATTTCCTAAGCTAATTATTGGGCTCACTCAGGGGTTGTTCGAATATGCCATACTACAAGCATAAACCAAGAGCAATCCAGTGGATCACAACGGGAAGAAAATTTTAGGAAGACCACTCTGGAAGAAGAACAGCAACCGTGACTGATCAAATTCAAGAAAAGGACGTTGCGTAGCGTGAGTTCAGAAATGCTGACCGATTCCAGGTAGTCGACGGCCGCCTTCCGGGCGTCGGGGGGAGAGCCCCAATCCAGTGCGGCGGCGATGGCTTGGGCCACCGTAGTGGCTGTGCCGCTGCAGTCGTCCATGCCGGAGTTCGAGATTTTTCCTAGACCAGAAATTAGGGTTTCGGAACCCGATCAGATCGCAGGTAGCAACGCACCAATTAGGGTTTGGCGGAAGTGGAATCGAGAAAAGAAGACGACGCTTCCCGTTCGAGGGAGCGAGAGCAAAGAGGGGAAAGAGTGGCGGTGCTTCGGGCATTTAATTTTATTTATATTTACAAGTAAATTTATTAGCTGATTTTTCTTATTGTTTTCCTTGGGCGAGAAGGTGGGATTAGATAAAGGTTTTATTTCTTTGTTGGGTAAAAAAAGAAAAATACTTTATTTTCTTGAATACACTAATTATTTTTACATATATATCCTATCGAGGCTTCAAAATAACGGAATAACCCTATACACTCTAATAAATGCCCCTCTCACAGTACACCCCTCAGTCAACCTCCATAGACTAAATACCATTAATCAGGATTATTAAGATACATAAATATCAATTAGAATTCAGAAATATATAACAACTATTATTAATAATAAGTGTATACATATGTAAAAGAATTGGGGTGATTTATTCAGAAAAGTTCCATCTTTGTACTGGGAAGCATCCCACCTTTTTTTTTCTTTAATGACTAAAAAGCCTCTGAATCGGTGCAGCGAACCATTCAATACCTCATATGAGATCGGTTCATCTCCTCAAGGGTAATTGAATAAAGGTTGTTTAACTCTTGTCTCTTCCGAATGTAATCGTAAATGATAACTCTGTGTGATGGAGCCCTCTCCATCGTCTTCTAGTCTGTTTTTGAGCGGAGTCATCTGCTATTCATTGTATCGATGATACGTATGTTTTTCTTAATGCATGTTTATCATATTATTATTTTTATATTATTTAAACCTAAATAATTAGAGAAAAAAATAAAAATAATTATCATATGAGAATTTTACTGTAACTGATCTTAGACTAGAGAAGAGAAGAAAAATTGATGAAGAAAAAAAGGGTGGTATTCGAGGATTTTGTACCAATTCATCGTCACCCTTGGAATTAACTTTTTTTAAAACAAGTATTTTAACCCAAGATTGAATGATAAATTTGTTAATCTATAATTTATGAAAATTCTAACATATTTGTCTTATCTTAACTATAATATTTTATGTAAAATTTTGATTTGGGTAAAACTTAATTATTTGAAAACTAGATTCTTATTTATTTCTTTGTATAAAATTTACATTTGAGAGAAAAAAAATTTATTATAAACTAAACTCTTAGATCTTTCTTTCCGTATCTTATTTAGTTGATTTGAAGTATAAATATATATTTAAATATTTATTTCTTTTGATTATTTAAATTTTATTAAATAGAGACAATATGTTCTAACCTCTCCGTACTAAATCAAGTAGATAACTCTAATTTATACAAAACTTAATTTATCTAAAAGAAGACTGTATATTTTTCAAAAATATATTTTGTTTGAATAAATTAGAGTATAATTTATTATCTAAATATCTAGTGTAATATACCTCATATATTCTACCAAAACAGATTTATTCTTAAATTTATTAGTTTTTGTTTCTATCTTTGTGAACTTTAGCTAAAATTCCTCCCATAAATGAGTTTTATGTGGCTACTTTAAATTTTTGTATATCTTATCATTAGTTCATGATTGTCTCAGATTGCATCGTATGTGCATTTGTTGCTTCCTATACATTCAACTTTCAGAATATCCTTTTATATTTTGATAATTATGAGATAATATGCTAGAAAAAAAAATTTGAGTTATGTGTAAAACTTATAATGCTCTTGTTAGCCCCCAATGACTTCATCCAAACATAAGAGGATGGAGCTCTATGAGAGAATAATATTAATAATTATCTAGAAATAGATGAATATGATCTTATTTTACTTTTTATATTTCTTTAACATATTTTCTAAAGTAGATGTTTATGTGTCCTTATATGCTATTTGGATATAAATGAAATGAATGAAATGTCAAATATTACATTTGAGTTAATGTTTTGTATTTATTTCTTGGTATGCTCTTATAATATTCTTTACTCTATTGTTATGAATGAATTAAAAGAAAATATCATTGCTACTGAATAGTTTATATGTTGCTCATTGCTTACTTGTTAAGTGTGTTTCTAATAAAATGATATATATATATATATATATATATATATATATATATGAATAGTTTATATGTTGCTCATTGCTTACTTGTTAAGTATGTTTCTAATAAAATATATATATATATATATATATATATATATATATATATATATATATATATATATATATATATATATATATATATATATATATATATATATGCCCTGCGCCTTGATTCTTATGTTATATAATTTGTTATCTATACCTTGATTCTTATGTTATATAATTTATTATCTTTTAGTCAAGCTTTATAGCTCATATATTACTATATAATTTTTTTAAGTTAGTTTGTTACTCATCTTAATATTAGGTGTGGGCTGAGGTAATAGAATGATAGAAGATTTTGGTAAATTTTTGGTGGCTTAACATAGTATTATTATAAAAGTACACTTTGCATATAATGTTATTAAAAAATCTAAATTGATGTGACTTGTAAGGATGAAATAACCTCTTTTGTGGTTATTAATGATTTTTAAGTTGATCTTGGGTTTTATAGAGTTATTGAGTGAAGTAGTGAATGATTATAAATTATATATATTTTATAGATCCTAATGAGAGTTTAATACTTTTGCTGTCCTGATAAGTTCACTAAGAATAAAAGAGATAATGACTCGGAATTTAATAACAAAAGAGTTAAGGCATCTAGATTTGAAAAAGTAAAGTCATAATAAAAACTCAATCATACCTAAAATATATATGAGAAATCATAAAACAAATTAGAGTTTTTGGATGATTACAAGCAAAATAGAAGCTCTTTTATTTTATGAAATAGAAGGTTGTATCGTTATATATATTTCATTCTTATCCAAAGCACATAAGACATCTCTCATTTTTTTTAATTTTATAAGGGTTTATTTGTAATGTTGGGACCTAAATGTAAATATTAAAAATTTGATATGATTTGTGAAAGATTCATATAAAGTTAAAAAAATAGTGGACATGTGTCACTAGCTAACCTAAGATTGGTGTCACATATGTTTGTTCTATAGATGACACATAAGCCAAATTTGTTCTATAGAGGAAGAAGAAGCTTTGCTTTGGCTTGAGGTTTTACATCAATTTAACAAATTTGGGATTCAAAATTTTTCTAAAGCAAGTATTTTAACCCTTTCCTACATAATTTTGACCTTTGATTTCATATTAATTCTAAAAACTTTGAAAGATTTTGGCTTCAAATATGATATTTATATCGTTTGAGTATAAAATAGTGAATCTGAAAATTTTCAAACCTTTCTGCCTTCCTCTAGCCATAACTTTGTGCTTAGATTTTTTATTTTGGAAAAATCATATTTATCTGAAAATAAACTTATAGACTTTCTTTTACTATTAAGACTAATAAATTTGGAGTCTACTTGTCTACTCAATTGACTCTATGAAATCTATAAAATAGAGACTATTAGCTTTGACCTTTCAGTACTCTTGCTTATAACTATCCGTTGAAAACTTTGATTTATGTAAAACATGATTTATCAAAAACTAAATTCATAAATATTTTTGTACATATCAGATTTATATGATTTGGAGTATAATTCCTATTGAATCATATGTTCGAATCAACTCTATGAATTCTGCGAAATAGAGATAATATTCTTTGACCTTAGGTTACTAAATTATTTATAACTCCTTGTTGGAAACTCTTATTCATACAAAATTTTATCTATCAAAAATTAATTTGATATTTCTTTCGAAAGGCCCCATTTTTCGTAAATCGGAGCATAATTAGTTTTTCAAATAATTCATGCAATGTGCCTCTCAAATTATATTAGAATCGAGCTTTGATTGATTTTGTCTATTCTTGTTTCATCACTTTAGAAATTAATTTCAACTAAAATCCTTACTTCAGTTAAGCTTTAAATTATTGCTTTGAATTCCTGTTTGCTCTTATCCTTCAATTATTTATATACCTGAATCTATTATGTAAAGTTCATGTTTATATCAGACTATTTTGTATAGGCATATCCATTCCGTTATTTCGCTTGTGTTTCTGATATATCCTAATTTTATTGTTCACAATACCCTTTTGTACTCTAGTATTTATGGGATAATGTGAACTTTTGCTAGAAATGGTAAAGGGATTATTTGAAACTTTGCCAGAAATGGTAAATGGTATGTGCCTAGTACCCGCGATGCTTTAGATTAAGTTTGGTGGTCATTCAAAACCGGATAGACCATATTATGTTATGATTCTACTTCACCATCTATATGTTTGATATGATATATAAAGCTTTGATTATATGTTTCTATATATGCTTTGGATAAGAATGAAATGTATGTAATGTCAAATGTGACATTTGAGCTTTTGATTTGTATTTGTTATTGATATGTTCCGAAATATTTCATATGCTATTGATATGTGTCGAAACATTTCATACGCCATTAATATGCTTTGAAATGTTTCATTTGTCATTAATATGCTCCGAAATGTTTCATCCGCTAATGATATGCTTTGAAATGTTTCATATGTCATTGATATGCTCCGAAACATTTCATATACCATTGATATGCTCCAAAATGCTTCATATATCATTGATATGTTCTGAAATATTTCATCTGCCATTGATATGCTCCAAAATATTTCATCTACCATTGATATATTTCGAAATATTTCATATGTCATTGATATACTCCGAAACATTTCATATGCCATTGATATGCTCCAAAATGCTTCATATGCCATTGATATATTCTGAAACATTTCATTCGCCATTGATATGTTCCAAAACATTTTATCCACCATTGATATACTTTGAAATGTTTCCTCTGCCTTTGATTTGCTCCAAAATATTTCATATGCCTTTGATATACTCCAAAACATTTCATATGACATTGATATACTCTAAAATGCTTTATATGTTATTAATATATTCTGAAATATTTCATATACCATTGATATGCTCCAAAACACTCCTTATTTCATTGATATACTCCAATTAGTTTTTACTCTCTTATTATGAACAAAACATGCTTCAAATGAAATGACATTATAATTCTGTATTTGTTGAGTAGCTACCTATGAATTATTGTATTCCTGCCTTGTATTTGGTACCTTATTTGTTTGAAACTATCCTGTTTCGTCATGGATATGTTAGTCGCTTGCTGAGCTCTATATGCTCACTCTATTGCTATATAAATTTTTTAGAATAACTTGTCGCTCACTTAAATATTTAAATTGGATCGAGGCTTTGGAAAGTTAGAAGATTTTGGGACAAATCTTTAGTGGATTATATACTTTTATTGTATAAGTATACTTGGTGTCTAATTAAATGTTAATGGTAAATATGAGCTTATGAGTTTTGTAAAAGTTTAAAGGATCTTTTATGTTTATGATTTTATAGTGTTAAGTTTAATTTGTATAATGATATGAACATGTTGTAAATATTAGTTTTTGTGATTATATAGAATACCACACTTATGGATTTATGAGGTGGTTATTATCTTGGTGAATTAGGTTTAGATTTTATAATTTATCGAGTGTTATAGTATATGATTTTAAACTGCATAGGTTTTATGAATTGTGGAATTATGGATACGAATGATTTGAATATTTTATTAATATACTCAAATGTGTGTTTAGATCTTGGGATGAAGTTTTGTTGAATTATAATAATGATAGGTTCACACCTCCTGAACGTGAAAATTCAGGGGGCATGATAGAGAGAAAAATTTGAGTCCGAAATGTATGGAATTGATACAAAACCTAAAGCCAAAGCAAAGCTTCTTCTTCCTTTACTTCAATTCATCTTCCCTTCTCTTCCTAATCCTACGTTAGATGCAATAAGTTTCCCTCCTTTAGTTTCTCCTCTAATGTATTAGATTTGACAAATATAAGGATTGCAAGGTGGTAAGCATGCATGAAAGAGGCTTATGTATCATTCATAGAACAAACATAGGTGATACCAACCTTATGTTAGCTAGTGAAGCATGTCTACCATTTTATTTTTAACTTAATATGAATCTTTCACAAATCATATCAAATTTTTAAAATTTATATTTAGGTCCCAACATTACAAATAAGCCCTTATAAAATTTTCAACAATAAGGGATGTTGCACTCTCGAAACATATTAATGACATATGAAATACTTCAGAGCATATTAAGGGAATATGAAATGTTTTGAAGTATATTAGTGACATATAAAACATTTTAGAGTATATCAATGGTGTATCAAAAGTTTCGGAGTATATCAATAGCATATAAAACATTTCGGAGTATATCAAGGGCATATTCAGAATATATCAATGGCATAAGAAGAATTTCCGAGTATATCAATGGCAAAAGAAGCATTTCAGAACATACCAATGGAATATGAAATATTTTAAAACATATCAATGACATATGAAACATTTTGGATCAGATCAATAATGTATAAAATGTTTCAGAAACATAAGAAATATTTCAAAATATATCAAAGAACAAATACGAAACAAAAGCTCGAATGTGTCGTTGCATATATTTCATTCTTATCTGAAGCACATATAGAAGCATATCTCTCATTTTTTTAAATTTTATAAGGGCTTATTTGTAATGTTGGGACCTAAATGTAAATATTAGAAATTTAATATAATTTATGAAAGATTCATATTGAGTTAAAAAAAAATGGTGGACATGTGTCACTAGTTAACCTAAGGTTGGTGCCACTTATGTTTATTCTATGGATGACACATAAGCCTCTTTCATGTATGCTTGCCACCTTGTAATCCTTATATTAGTCAAATCTAATGCATTAGAGGAGAAACTAAAGGAGGGAAACCTACTGCAAATAATATAGGATTGAGAAGAGAAGGGAACAAGAATTGAAGTAGAGGAAGAAGAAACTTTGACTTAAGGTTTTACATCAATTCTACACATTTGAGACTCAAATTTTTCTAAAACAAACGTTCTAACCCTTTCATATTGAATTTTGATCTCTGATTTCATCTTAATCCTAAAAATTTTGGAAGATTTTGGTTTCAAACATGATATTTCTATCGTTTGGGTATAAAATAGTGAATCTAGAATTTTTTTGACCTTTCTGCCTTATTCTAACCATAACTTTGTGCTTCGATTCTTGATTTTAGAAAACTAAATTTATCTAAAAATAAACTCACATTACTTTCTTTTACTACAAAGACTAATAAATTTGGAGTTTACTTGCCTACTCAAACTATTATTTTAACTGACCATATGAAATTTGTAAAACATAGACTATCAATTTTTACCTTTTAGTATTCTTTTGCTTATAACTCTTTGTTGAAAATGCTGATTTATGCAAAACATAATTTATCAAAAACTAGACTCATAAATATTTTTTTGTGCATATCAGATTTATATGATTTGGAGCATAATTCCTATTGAATCATATGTTCTAATCAACTCTATGAATTCTACGAAATAGAGATAATATTCTCTGACCTTTAGTTACTAGATTATTTATAACTCCTTGTTGAAAACTGTTATTCATACAAAATTTAATTCATTGAAAAATAATTTGATATATCTTTCGAAATATATAATTTTGTGCAAATTGGAGCATAATTGGTTATCCAAATAATTCATGTAATGTGCCTCTCAAATCCTATTAGAATCAAACTTTGATCGATTTTGCCTATTCTTGTTTCATCACTTTAGAAATTGATTTCAGCTAAAATCCTTACTTTAGTTGAGCTTTACATTATTGCTTTGAATTCTTGTTTATTCTTGTCCTTCAATTATTTGTATACGTGAATCTATTATGTAAAGTTCATGTTTGAATCGTACTGTTTTGTATAAGCACATGCATTCCATTGTTATGCTTGTGTTTCCGATATATCTCAATTTTATTGTTTATAATACCATTTTATACTTTGGTATTTGTAGGATAATGTGAACTTTTTCTAAAAATGTTAAAGAAATTATTTGGACCTTTGCTAGAAATGATAAAGAGTATGTGCTTAGGGCTCGGGATGCTTTAGATTAAGTTTGGTGGTCATTCAGAAACAGATGGACCATATTATGTTATGATACCACTCCACCATCTGTATGTTTGATATGATATCTAGAGCTTTAATAATATATTTCTATGTGTGCTTTGGATAAGAATGAAATGTATGCAATGTCAAATGCGACATTTGAGCTTTTGTTTTGTATTTGTTATTGATATGTTACGAAATATTTCATATGCTATTGATATGTTCCAAAACATTTCATACACCATTGATATGCTCTGAAATGTTTCATCTACTACTGATATACTTCGAAATATTTTATCCGCTAATGATATGCTTCGAAACATTTTATATACCTTTGATATGCTCCGAAACATTTTATATGTCATTGATATACACCAAAATGCTTCATATGCCATTGATATGTTCTGAAATATTTCATAAGCCATTGATATGTTCCAAAATATTTCATTCGCCATTGATATGCTCCGAAATGTTTCATTCGCAATTGATATGCTCCAAAATATTTCATAAGTCATTGATATGCTCCGAAACATTTTATATATCATTAATATGCTCTAAAATGCTTCATATGTCATTGATATATTACCAAACATTTCATACGCCATTGATATGTTCTGAAACGTTTTATCCACCATTGATATGCTTCGAAATATTTCATCTGCTATTGATATGCTCTAAAATATTTCATATGTCATTGATATGCTCTAAAACATTTCATATGCCATTTATATGCTCCAAAATGCTTCATATGCTATTGTTATGTTCCGAAACATTTCATATACCATTGATATGCTTTGAAACACTCCTTACTTCATTGATAAGCTCTAATTAGTCTTTGCTGGAAAATCTTGGGGGCGACATCACATGCACAGTGGAAGAACAAAAAAAACAAAATCTCCAATTTCCCAAAGAGATGTTCGTCGTCGTGCGAAGATTGGTGTGCAGATCTCTAGGATAGATTGTATTACCTAGGGAGATCATATATCCCTATTTTCTTGCAGATCTCTAGGAGAGGGTGAAGGAGGTCAAGCGTCCTCCTCTCTAGTGGTGATCCACATAGTAGGGCTGCGATGATGCTACTCAAAACTCCAAGTCTACTCTGAGGTGGAGAGGGGGAGGAGAATAGGAGAGGCAAGCAAAGGCTTTAGCCTATGAACTACTGAATCCCTCCTATTTATAGAGGTCCCTTGTCAAACCCTAATGGATCCTCTCCTAGTGGGTATTGGATTGGCATCCAATTACCCAAGCCTTTTAGATTAGTAGATCTCTATCCAATAATCTCTCATGGGCTTTTATTGGATCTCATCCATGGGATCCAATAATTCAGGTGCATATTGGATATCCAATAAGATAAGGGCTTCGGCGGATATCTCATATCTGAATCTCTACTCATCACAATGCCTACCATATGCGTGTGACCCTCTAGGCCCAATATCGAGCTGGCCGTGAGTCATACCTATCAGAACTCCTTCAAATTTAGTGAATTATTATCTCTATAATAATTCACTCGACTTATCGACTACGGACGTACTGGGCCGTAATCCCCAGATGATACAAGAGAATCCAATCCATTGGACATGTCTGTCCACAGTTACCATATATCTATAGTCCCTCATCCATTTAATATCCCAAAGACCGTATATCGGGTATGGTGCTGTTAGACCAATATGGTTTCTTCTCGAGTCTCGCTCTAATCGGATTCTCTTGGAGAACTCTTTCTCTCTCAATCTGAATGACCCTAGCTAGGGATTTGTCTGAGCAAGAATACATGGGATATTCTTCTTATGATGCCGAGAGTGGATGATCCTCTATTGACACTCAATAGCCCTCGTAAGGTCGACTACCACTCCCAATAACCAACTATACTAGATCTAGAACATCCAAACCTATAAATCTGGTATCAAAGAGTGGAGCACTCATACAGGACATCCTTAGTGTCTCAAGTCTAAGGACCAGATACACCACTAGGACTACGGAATCGCTGTATGACAATAAGGCATCATCATCCATCTAGCATTTCGTATACGGATTAATCAGTGAACTCATTCTCCAATGAGCACTTGTATTATACCCCTAGTGTCCCCACACGAGCAGCTATGAGACCAGCTGCATCCATCATATAGACGGGTATACAGCACACTAGTCTGTCTGGTTATCACGATGTCCCTCTCGAGTAACTTATGGTCGAGATTATTTAGGATATGTGCTTAAAGGTGAATCGATCTCATTATCGTAATCTCATCATGATCCAATTCCTATTTTACAAATCCAAAAACATCACAATATATACATGCATATATGTAATAGTTAATATAAAGTGATAAATACTAAAATATAATAAGCAAAAAAGATTCTGTGACAAGTCACACGTGCCATCACTCATGTGATTGACTTGTTGGGCACCTACGACTAGCAGTCTTTACTATCTTATTATGAACAAAATATGCTTCGAATGAAATAACATTGTAATTCTGCATTCGTTGAGTGACTACCTATGAACTCTTATATTCTTGCTTTTTATTTGTTACCTTATTTGTTTGAAACTATCCTCTTTCGTTATGGATATGTTAGTTGCTTGCTGAGCTCTATATGCTCACTCTATTGCTATATAAATTTTTTAGGATAGCTTGTCGCTTACTAAAATGTTTAAATTGGGTTGAGGCTGTCGAAAGTTAGAAGATTTTGGGATAAACCTTTAGTGGATGATATGTTTTTATTGTATAAATATACTTAGTGTCTAATGAAATGTTGATGGTAAATATGAGCTTATGAGTTTTGTAAATATTTAAAGGACCTTTCATATTTAGGATTTTGTAATATTAGGTTTAATTTTTGTAATGATATGAACATGTGATAAATATTAGTTTTTGTGATTATATAGAATACCACACTTGTGGATTTATGAGGTGGTTATTGTCTTGGTGAGTTAGGTTTAGATTTTATAATTTATTGAGTGTTATGGTATATGATTTTAAACTGCGTAGATTTTATGAATTATGGAATTATATATGTAAATGATTTGAATGTTTTATAAATATCCTTAAATATGTGTCTGGATCCTAGGATGAACTATTGTTGAATTATAATAATGATAGGTTCACACTTCCTAAAAATTCGGGGGGCATGATAGAGGGAAAAATTTGAGTCCAAAATGTATGGAATTAATGCAAAACCTAAAGCCAAAGCAAAGCTTCTTCTTTCTCTACTTCAATTCCTCTTCCCGTCTCTTCTCAATCTTATGTTGGATGCACCAGGTTTCCCACCTTTAGTTTCTCCTCCGATGTATTAGGTTTGGCTAATATAAGGATTGCTATATGGCAAGCATGTATGAAAAAGGCTTATGTGTCATCTATAGAACAAACATAGATGACACCAATCTTAGGTTAGTTAGTAACACATGTCGATCATTTTTTTTTAACTTCATATGAATCTTTCATAAATCATATCAAATTTCTGATATTTATATTTATGTCCCAACATTATAAATACGCCCTTATAAAATTTTAAAAAATGAGGGATGTTACACTCTCGGAGTATACTAATGGTATATGAAATATTTTAGAGCATATCAAGGGCATATGAAATGTTTCAAAGTATATCAATGATATATAAAACATTTCAGAGCATATCATTGGTGTATAAAATGTTTTTGTGTATATTAATAGTATATGAAACATTTCAGAGCATATCAAGGGCATATTCAAAATATATCAATGGCATAGGAAGTATTTCAGAGTATATCAATAGCATAAGAAGTATTTAGGAGCATATAAATGGAATATAAAATATTTCAGAATATATAAATGACATATGAAATATTTCGGATCATTGATATATCAATGATGTATAAAATGTTTCAGAAGCATAAGAAATATTTCGGAACATATCAAAGAACAAATACAAAACAGAAGCTCAAATATCACATGTGTTATTGCATATATTTCATTCTTATCCAAAGCACATATAGAAGCACATCTCTCATTTTTTTAAATTTTATAAGGGTTTATTTGTAATATTAGGGCCTAAATGTAGATATTAAAAATTTGATATGATTTGTGAAAGATTCATATTAAGTAAAAAAAATGGTGGACATGTGTCACTAACTAACTTAAGGTTGGTGCCAGCTATGTTTGTTCTATGGATAACAAATAAGCCTCTTTCATGCATATTTATCGTAATCCTTATATTAGCCAAATCTAATGTATTAGAGGAGAAACTAAAGGATGGAAATTTGCTACATCTAACATAGGATTGAGAAGAGAAGGGAAGAGGAATTGAAGTAAAGGAAGAAGAAGCTTTGCTTTGGCTTAAGGTTTTATATCAATTCCATATATTTGAGACTCCAAATTTTCTAAGGCAAGTGTTCTAACCCCTTCTTACACAATTTATATATTTGATTTACTCTTAATTCTGAAAATTTTGGATGATTTTGGCTTCAAACATGATATTTTTGTCATTTGGGTATAAAATAGTGAATCTGAAAATTTTCAAGCTTTGACCTTTCTGCATTGTTCTAGCCATAACTTTCTACATAGATTTTTTATTTTATAAGAACCAAATTCATTTGAAAAAAACTTATAGCTCTTTTTTTTACTACTAAGATTTATAAATTTGGAGTCTATTTACTTACCAAACTGTTATTTCAATTGACCCTATGAAATCTATAAAATAGAGACTATCATTTTTGACCTTTTAGTACTCTCTTGCTTATAACTCTTTGTTGAAAACTCTGATTTATACAAAATATGATTTACCAAAAATAATACTCATAAATATTTCTATGCATATTAGATTTGTATAATTTGGAGCATAAATTCCTATTAAGTCATCTATTCTAATCAACTCTATGAATTCTGCAAAACAAATATAATGTTCTCTGACCTTTGGTTATTAAATTATTTATAACTCCTTGTTGGAAACTCATATTCATACAAAATTTGATTTATCAAAAATAAGATTGATATATCTTTTGAAAGACTAAAATTGGAGCTTAATTAGTTATCCAAATAATTCATGCAAAGTGCCTCTCAAATTTTGTCAAAATCAAGCTTTGATTGATTTTGCCTATTTTTATTTCATCACTTTGGAAATTGATTTTAGCTAAATTCCTTACTTCAGTTGAGCTTCACATTATTACTTTAAATTCTTGTATACTCTTTGCTAGTCATAGGTACCCTGCAAGCCAATCACATGAGTAATGACACATGTGATTTAACACACAGTCTTTTTTCTTATTATATTTTGGTATTTATCACTTTATATTGCTTATTATATATATATATATATATATTGTGATGTTCTTGGATCTGTGCAATGAGAATCGGATCATGATGATAATGAGACCGATTTATTGAATCTCATATTTTGATGATGAAATCAATTGATAAGTGTTTACGATTTAATTTGTGTTTTGAGTGACGTAGGATGCTTTTATCAGGGAAAGACAATTAAAGCAGAGAGAATCATGTTGGGTTAGAGAAAAACATGTTAGAAGATTGGACGTCGGGTCGAAGGATCAGTCGACGTATCGACAGAAGGCTTCAGGCCATGGATTCGAGCATCGGGCCAAAAAGAGCGGATATTGCGCCAAGGATATCGGAGTTGTGGAGATCAACCGGTCGATTAGGCAATAAGCCGTAAGAGAGGACGATGCGCTGATGAATCGGATGAAGCATCGATGGACCAATGACATGCCGGTCGACATGATTCATGCTTAGTAATAATTGTCTAAATCGAAGTGTGTTTTTATATGTGCAGGATTAACTACGATAGCAAGGCATAAAGCAAAATAAAGTCCCAGAGTCAAGAACGTGATTTCGTTGGGAG
The DNA here is from genome assembly GCA_900464855.2 of Musa schizocarpa. Taxonomy (NCBI): domain Eukaryota; kingdom Viridiplantae; phylum Streptophyta; class Magnoliopsida; order Zingiberales; family Musaceae; genus Musa; species Musa schizocarpa. Next base: position 16,520,355 of record LS990915.1, read on the forward strand.
TTCGAGAGTTCGTCGGAAGTTCGGACGTTCGTCGGAAGTTCTACCGGAACCAACCGAGAAGTCCAGGAGCTTGCCAAAGAAGCTCGTCAAAACTCGCCAAGAAGATCATTGTGAAGTCTAGGAGCTTGCTGAGAGTTTGTCAGAACATTGCCGAGAGATCGTCGGAAGTTCGTTGAAAGTTCACCGAAAGCTCGCCAAAAGAAATCAAACTCATCTTGCTTAGAATATGACTTAGGAATCATAGTTAGCACATAATTAGAGTTGGGATTAGGAGATAATCCCATCAACTATTGTTAGGGACCAACTAGGCCTAAAGTTGGGCTGGTTTGGGTCAGATTCAAGGCCTAACCATTGTGCTAAAAACCTGGCCGACGGTGGCACCACCTAGGAAACATAACCCTAGGAAATCTAGGTGGTGGTATCGTTGGAAGTAATGCTACCAGCGGTGGTACCACCCCTGTTCGGCGGTGGTACCGCCCAGTAGCAGATCCTACGGTGGTAGTATCGCTAAGGAACAACGTACCACTAGTACCTAGGAAACCTGGGATGAGACCTTTTTAGGCTCCAAGTTTGAATCAACTTGAAGTTTATAAATACCCCTCTCATCCTTAGTTAACAAATATAAGCACAAAGAATTTAAAAAGGGAAAAACGCTGTTATAATCTCTTGTGAGAATCCTCCTCTTCTAGTCTAAGTGTTAGAATAGTTTGAGAGAGGAGTGAGTGCTTGTAAAAGTTATCTCCAAAACCTGTGAAAAGGAGAAGAGGGGTATAAGAAGGAGGTTGATCTTCGCCTAGTAAAGGAAGATCGATAGTGGATGCTAGTGGCCTCGACGGAAAAGGAATCAATAGAGTGGATGTAGGTCAAGACGACCGAACCACTATAAAATTTGGTTTGCATTTTTCTTTGCTTACTTGCTTTACATCCACTATGTTCTTCCGTATGCTTTCAAACTATCTTTCCGAAATCAGTTTTATTATGAGAAAGAGTTTTACAAAACTAACATTTTTATCCGCTACACTAATTCCCCCCCTTCTTAGTGCTGACTCGTTCCTAACAGTTGATATCATAGCCTCGTATTTTTTATTTGGTTTAACACCTAAGAGAAATGACTCATTTCGGCTTTTAAGAGTGTCACTCTCTCATTCGTCCTCCCTTGTTCAATGGGACGGACTACACATATTGGAAAACTTGAATGAGAGTTTTCTTGCTTTCTTTGGATTTAAACTTATGGAATATTATTGAAAATGGTTTTCGAAGGTCTTCTACTCCAATGAAAAAATGGAATGATTTAGAGAAGAAAACATTTTCTTTAAATGCTAGAACTATAAATGCTCTATTTTGCGCTTTAGACAAAAACGAGTTTAATCAGGTTTCTACTTACGAAATGACTTTCGACATTTGGCACATTCTTGAAACCACTCATGAAGGCACTAGTAGATTAAAAGTTTCGAAGGTTAATCTTTTAATGCATGATTTTGAACTATTTCGAATGAAGCCGAGCGAAACTATTATTAACATGTACACCTATTTTACGAATATCGTCAATGGCAAATGCTTTTCTAATTTTGAACTCATTAACAAGATTTTATGATCGCTTTCTAAAAATTAGGATTTGAAAATAATAACTATTCAAGAATAAAAAAATATGAATACTTTTTTGAATGAAGAACTTATTGGGTCTCTAATGACTTATAAAATGACATGCAATGCACATGAAGAACTTGAGAATTACCTTCCAAAGAACAAGAAGGATTTCGGACTTAGAACAATCGAAAACCACTCGAGCATAAGCTCAAGTGATGGTGAACTTGAACTCTTTACTATGAAATTTTAAAAACTTATTAAACAAAAATTAAAGAACAAAAAGAACAGAACTACTTGCTATGAACGCAAGAAGAAGTTGCCAAAAGATGAATCGAGCTCCTCCGAAGATGAGGAGAAAATCAACAAAGGCGAGGTGGCAAACTACGTCTTAATGGCTTTCGACGATGAGGTAATCAAAATACCCTTAATTTATTTTAAAATTACTTAATGCATTTCATATGTTGTTTTTAAATTACTATATAAAATACAGAAAAAATAAATAAATAAAAGGAGATCATGCTTTTCTTTTTCTAGTAATTTTAAAAATAAGGAAAATTATATGTTTTATGATAAACAAACAAAATAATTTTAATTAAAAATACCTTATGAAATCATGCTTGTTGTTTTAATAATGTAATAGAATATTAGATATAAATCTAATGCTTGTACACCTTATCATGATGAATCTTTTGAAAATAAATGTTTGTATTTATGCATGAGGATTTGAAGTAATAATTTTTATGCATGAGGATTTGAAGTAATGATTCGAAATCATATGTTTTGAAATTATGTGTTACACTTTTTGATCTTGATGATTTTTGTGCTAAATCTTGAACCTTTGTTTTAAATGTTGATGTATGTTTTTATTCGGTATAAATGAAAAAGGTATGCTTCTATTAAATCAATCTTATGAATCGAATCACTAAAAAGAGGAAAGTTTTTTCTTGAAAATTTTTTTTTTCTCTATCTTATCGATTTTTCACTAAGAGACCAATAAAATTATTTATGCCATTTTGAATCTCTTGAAAGAAATGTTGAGATTTTGATGATTTTTACGATTTGAATTTGAATGAGTTTTATCAAAATCATGATCTTGGTTTCTTGGAATTACTTGAGATTTTTTGAATCAAGATCTCTTCTTTCTACTCCTATGATTTTTCTTGGTATTTTACTAAAGAGGATATTTTTTTATGTGAATCATAAGATTTCTTATATATGAATTGAAATCTTTTTCTCCTATGTTTCCTTTTGCGATTTACTAAAGAGAATATCTTTTTCGAAATTCATGACTTAAAATTTTATTTAAATATCTTTTATTATTTGATCTTCTAAGATTTCTATTTGAATATTTAAGAGGAGGTTTATGAATCATGTCTTTTGGTATTCACATAATCTCATGATATGATTTTTTTTTGTTTTATATAATTCAATATATTCATGAAGTATATCTCATCACCTAATTCTTCTTGATATTCTTCATATGATGATATGAATGCATGAAATACTCATGATATTGTTTTGATGCTCTAAAATGATATAAATTTGCTAGCTTATGAGTATCATATATGATATGATGATTGATTTATTTTTAGTATCATGCATAGAGTAAGGATGATATGTAAAGTTTTAAAATTATGCATGTTGTAAATTGAAACTATAATGATGCACAAGCATATTGAAATAATGATTGAAACATTGATATAATTATGAATGATGATTTGATATTATGCATGCAATACTTCAACTTATGATAATAATGCATGCAATGATGAAATATTCATGATGAAAAATTATTTTGACATTCATGAATTTTCATTTATGCTATTTACCTTTGTCATGGTTTAGAAATTGATATAAAGGGAAAAAGAGATACAAAATTATATTCTTTCATTCTTTTTTGCAATGACAAAGGGAGAGATAGCTAGCTTACTAGCTAGCTTGCATAAGTCAAGAAGATGCAAAAACTTGCTTGCACATCTAGCAAAACTTATATTTCAAGAAGCAAGAGTTGCTTTCTTGAACATCTTAAAATTTCTAGCTTGCATGTTTTAAAATGTTGTAAAATTATTGCTAGCTTGCATGATAATAAAATTGAAGATTATATTTAGTATACAATGATTTGACATTATATCTAAACACTTGAAAGTTACACTTCTCCTTTTTGTTGATGACAAAGGGGGAGAAGTTTAATCATGTTATGCATGATGACGTGTTGCAAATATTTGTGATGAAATTTACAATGACTTGAATTCAAGGTTCTAGCAATATGACATATTGATAGGGGGAGTTAAGGTTAACTCCGTCATCAATTGGTTGTCATCATTAAAAAGAGGGAGACTGTTGAATCTCGTATTTTGATGATAAAACCAATTGATAAGTGTTTACGATTTAATCTGCGTTTTGAGTGAAGCAGGATGCTTCGATCAGGGAGAGGCAATTAAAGTAGGAGAATCATGTTGGGTCGGAGGAAAAAGTTTCAGAAAATTGGTCATCGGGCCGGAGGATCGGTCGATGTATTGACAAAAGGCTTCAAGCCATGGATTCAGGCATCAGGCCAAGAAGAGCGGATATTGCACCAAGGATATCAGAGTTGCGGAGGTCAACTGGTCGATTGGGCAATAGGCCGTAAGAGAGGATGATGCGCTGAAGAATCGGACGAAGCGTCGATGGACCAATGACATGCCAAACGACATGATTCATGCTTAGTAATAATTGTCTAGATTGAAGTGTGTTTTTATATGTGCAAGATTAACTATGATAGCAAGACATAAAGTAAAATGAAGTCCCGGAGTCAAGAACGTGATTTCGTTGGGAGTTTGAGAGTTCGTCGGAAGTTCGGACATTCGTCAGAAGTTCTGCCGGAACCAACTGAGAATTCCAAGGGCTTTCCAAAGAAGCTCATAGAAACTCACCAAGAAGATCATCGTGAAGTCCAGGAGCTTACCGGAAGTTCGCCGGAACATCGCCAAGAGATCGTTAGAAGTTCGTCAGAAGTTCGCCGAAAGCTCACCGGAAGAAATCGAACTTATCTTGCTTAGAACATGTCTTATGAATCGTAGTTAGCATATAATTAGAGTTTAGATTGGGAGATAATCCTATCAACTATGTTAGGGGCCAACTAGGCCTGAAGTTGGGCTGGTTTGGGCCGGATTCAAGGCCCAACCAAGGTGTTGAAAACCTGGCTGGCAGTGGCACCGTTGGGAAACATAACCCCAAGAAATCTGGGTGGTGGTATCACTGACAGTAATGCTGCCAGTAGTGGTACTGCCCCGCCCAGTAGCAAATCCTATAGCAGTAGTACCACCCAGGAACGATAGTGGTACTACTAGTACCCAAGAAACTTGGGATAAGACCTTTGTAGGCTCCAAGTTTGAATCAACTTGAAGCCTATAAATACCTCTCTCATCCCTGGTTAACAAACACAAGTACAGAGAATTTAAAAAGGGAAAAACGTTGTTGTAATCTCTTGTGAGAATCCTCCTCTTTCAGTATAAGTGTTAGAATAGTTTGAAAAAGGAGTGAGTACTTGTAAAGGTTGTCTCCAAAACCTATGAAAAGGAAAAGAGGGCTATAAGAAAGAGGTTGATCTTCTCATATTAAAGGAAGATCGATAGTTGATGTCGGTGGCCTCGACGGAAGAGGAATCAGCGGAGTGGATGTAGGTCACGACGACTGAACCACTATAAAATTTGATTTACATTTTCCTTTGAGCAATTTACTTTAATTGTAAACTACTTTACTTATTTACTTGCTTTATAACCACTACGCTCTTCCATACGCTTTCAAGCTATCTTTCCGAAATTGATTTTATCGTGAGAAAGAGTTTTACAAAACCGACGTTTTTATCTGTTGCACTAATTTATACCCCCCCCCCCCCCTCCCCTCCCCCCTCTTAATACTAACTCATTCCTAACATGATTCACCTTTAAACACAGATCCTAAATAATCCCAATCATATTTATACCCATCAATATGATGGATGCAACTGGTCTCATAGTTGCTCATGTGGGGACACAAGGGATATAGTACAAGTGCTCATTGGAGAATAAGTTCACTAATTGATCCGCTTACGGAATGCTGGATGATTAATGATGCCTTATTATCAGACAGTGTTTCCGTAGTCATAGTGGTGTTTATGGTCCTTAGACTTGAGACACCAAGGATGTCTTGTATGCTCTACTCTTTGATATCGGACTTATAGGTTTGGATGTCCCAGATCTAGCACAGCCGGTCATGTAGAGTGGCAGTCAACCTTACGAGGGTTATTAAGTGTCGAAAGAGGATCATCCACTCTTGGTATCATGAGAGGAATATCTTATGTGTTCTTGCTCAGACAAATCCCTAGCCAGGGTCATTCAGATTGAGAGAGAAAGAGTTCTCCGGGAGAATCCGATTAGAATGAAACTCGAGTAGAAACCGTATGAGTCTGACATCACCATGCTTGATATACGGTCTTTGGGATATTAGATGGATGAGAGACTATAGGTACACAATAACTGAGGACAGACATGTCTAATGGATTGGATTCCCCTGTATCATCTCGGGACTGCAGCGTAATGGCCTAGTACGTCCGTAGTCAATGAGTTGAGTGAATTTTTATGGAGATAATTATTCACTAAGCCAAAAAAAATTCTGACAGATATAACTCATTGGCAGCTTGATATTGGGTCTAGAGGGTCATACACATATGGTAGGCTAGAACTTTTTGTTGCCTCTCCTATTCTCCTCCCCCTCTCCACCTTAGAGTAGACTTGGAGTTTTGAGGAGCATCGTTGTAACCCTACTATATGGATCACCGCTAGAGAGGAGGACGCTTGACCTCCTTCACCCTCTCCTAGAGATCTGTAGGGATTCAAGGATATATGATTTCCCTTGGTAACATAATCTATCTTATACACAATTTTAAGTTTCGTGGATTTTACGTATCAATCTTCACACGACGACAAACATCTTTTTGGGAAATTAGGGATTTTGTTTTCTATTCTTCTCCAGCGTATGTGATGTTGCCCCCAAAGATTTCCCAATAGTGGTATCAGAGCTAGGTTGTTCGTGTGAAAGATTGGTTTTTGAACTGCGTGTGTTGTGTTTTAGGAGGAATTTTGTCATCAAGATCGTTGACGACAAAGGCGAGAAAGGGCAGCAACTGTTACTACCCTTGCTGCCAATGCAAAAGTGACCAAAGGCTGCTTGTAGCCTTGGCCATCTATGTGCAGGTGGCTGGCGGCCTGCTTACAACAGGCCACGAGCACTAGTGCCCGTAGGGGTGGGCACTACACCGCAAGGGGTGGAGCTTGTTGGCACTGCCCCGACAAGGGGCAACGCCTATGGGTGCTGTGCCAGCGGGTAGAACCACTCTCAGGGGCGCCGCTCGCAGGGGCAGCACCACCTGCGGGTGCTGCCCTACGGGCAGAACCACCCACGGAGGTGGCGGCGCCCACGGGCAAGCCACCCGTAAGTAGGGGCAACGCCCCCACCCCCCGTCGCACAACCCGCTGCCGACAAGGTGGCGGCAGTAGCAGGGGAGAGGGAGAAGGGTATTAGGGTTTTTAGGTAAAAAGATAGTTTTACCCCTATAAATTTAATTTTTTTTTCTGCCTTTTTTTTTCTATATTATGAAAATACCCCTCAGAATTTAGAAAATTTCCTATATATCCCTTATTTTAGAAAATATTAATTAATTAAAAGCTTTAATTGATTATTATTTTATTATTATCTAGTAGTCCTACATGATGATGATTTATATATGTGATGTATGATATGTGGACGGATGATCATGGATTGTGTGATATGTGTACTTGTGATTATTATTATTGGGGTTTGCGAGCCTCCATTTTATTTTTTGTTTATTGTCGGGCCTGCGTACTTATGATTAAGTTGTAATCATATGAGGAGGTATAGCAGGAGCATGGAAGTGATAGCGGGATCCACGAGACGGATGATCACGATGCATGGAGATGCGTCAAGATGCCGACGGAACCGACGAGGATGGGATGGACGATCACAGGGCATGGAGATGCACTGCTACACACATAGATCTTGATGTGAGTGATTAGGCCCATTGGCTCGGGCCTGATCATATTAGGCTGAGGTCCATGATCATCTAGTGTGATTACTCATATGATATGTAATTGCTTATATGCCTACTAGATATGTATATATATTTGCATGCGATGTAGATATATATTAAATATATATGTGTGTGACATGTCATATTAGGAGACCAAATCAAAGAAACCCCTCTTTCGACAATATTAAGTCGATAAACGTGATGCAATTAGATTAACCCACGTGGCCTTCCATCGTTATAGGTGGGGACCAATTCCCGATGTAGGTTGAGTTGGTCAAGTCCCTCAAGACTCATCTATATTGCGATTCGCTATCTTACCTTTGACATAGAGATATCACTAGTGACCTGAGGACATGATATGCTTAGTCGAGTCCCTAGAGAGTATATCATCGAATCAGAATTATCTTGTAACGATGATATTGACTTAACCGAACATCATAGTTGGTTGAGTCCCTCAAGACCATGATGATTCAGAGACCAAACAGGATGAAAATCATAAAAAGTTATGATCGGCAAGAGTTGCCTACCATTCGGGCTTAGTGTAATTGGCTCAAGACCATGATGATTCAGAGACCGAACAGGATGGAAATCATAAAAAGTTATGATCGGCAAGAGTTGCCTACCATTCGGGCTTAGTGTAATTGGTCGAGTCCCTCGAGGTTACACTAAGACGCTGATTGGATCTTGATCCCCACTAGAAGTCTGCCGGAGACTTTCGTTTAATGTGCTAATGGTGTTGCGTGACTCGTCAGTAAAATAGTGGGAGCATATTAAAATAGAAGTTCATATCTTGATTATTTATTTTTTATAAAATCTGCATGTTATTTATTTCCGCTGCATCTTTATTTTCAAAAATTATCGTTTTCAAATCGCTTATGTGGCATACTTGATGTCAACCACCTCATTGGTCCGAATTATACGGATTGGCTCCGCAACTTGAGAATTATTCTCACGACGGAGAAAATCACATACATCCTTGATACAGTGATGCCTACGCGTGAGGAAGGGGCAAGCGATAATGAGATCGCTCACTACGTGAAGTATATTTATGACTCCACTCTTACTCAGTGTTATAAGTTGGGCTTCATGACTCCTGAGTTACAGAGACAGCATGAAAAAGATGGATGCGAGATCCATTCTCCTACATATCCGCAAACTATTTGATAAACAGGAAATGACTCAGCGTTATGAGATATCCAAGAGCCTCTTTTGTGCTAGGATGATTGAGGAAACATCGGTTCAGAACCATGTCCTAAAGATAATTGAGTGGATAGAGAAACTCACAAGTCTAGGAATGGTCCTAGAGGATAACATATGTATGGATATTGTGCTTCAGTCCTTACCATATTTCTTTTTACAGTTCATAATGAATTTTAATATGAACAAGCTTGAGGTGACTCATCCGGAGTTCCTCAATATATTGAGAGAGGCAGAGAGCACTATAAAGAAAGAGAAGCCAATTCTTTACACTAGTGAGACCAAAGAGAAAAAAAAAGCAGAAAAGTCCCTTAAGAAGGGTAAGGGCAAGGGTAGACCAGGTAAAACAAATGTTACTAAGAAAGACTCGGTAAAGGACAAAGGCCAGTGCTTCTACTGTAGAAAAGATCGGCATCGGAAGAAAAACTACAAAGAGTACCTTGCAGAGAGGACGAAACAGAAGTTTGGAGAAGCTTTAGGTACATTCATGATCAGTCTCCATTTGTCAGACTCTTATGATAACATATGAGTATTGGATACTGATAGTGCTTATCATAGTTATAATTCGTATAGGTTCTGGCAAGGCCTAGGAGACTGGTAATAGGCGAGATGGACCTCAAGAAGAGCAATGGAGCAAAAGTTGTTGTAGTAGTTGTTGGCGAGGTTGCCCTACATCTGCCTGGTGGAGATATTATTGCATTAGATGCATGTTATTTTGTTTCTTCTATTATCAAAAATATTATTTCTATTTCATGTTTGACAATTAGTGAATATAAATTAGTTTTTGAGAACAATGGTTGTTCAATATTATTAGATGATGAGATTATCATGAGAGGAATATTGCATAATAGTTTGTTTATGCTAGACACTATTCCACATATCATGAATGTAAGTGTGTATAAGAGGAAACAAGATAAGGTGAACAGTGCATACCCGTGACATTGTAGGCTAGGTTACATGAGGGAAGGATTCAAAAGTTACTAAAGGATGGATATCTAGATCCATTCGACTATGAGTCATATGCAACTTGCGAGCATTGCCTTCATGGGAAACTGATCAACTCTCCATTTAGTGGAATTGAAGAAAGAGCCACTGAGCTATTGGAACTCATATATAGTGATGTATGTGAACCCATGTTAACTCATGCCATTGGTGGTTACTCCTACTTCATTATCTTTACTGATGATTTCTCAAGGTATAGACATGTGTACTTAATTAAGTACAAGTCTGAGGCCTTTGAGAAATTCATAGAGTATAAGAATGAAGTAGAGAACTAAACTGGAAAGAGTATCAAGACTCTTCGATCGGATCGGGGAGTAGAGTACAGAGTTTACCCAGTTCCTCAAGGACCATGAGATTCTATCCCAATGGATACCTCCTTATACATCTTAGCTCAATGGTGTATCTAAAAGGAGGAATCATACGCTGTTAGACATGGTACGGTCTATGATGAGTTTCGCTGACCTACCCTTCTCATTCTGGGGATATGCCCTCGAGACTACAGCTTACCTTCTGAACATAGTTCAAACTAAGTCGTTAGTGTTTATACCATATGAGATATAGAAAGGAAAAAAGCTCGATCTAAAGGTTGTTAAGATTTAGGACTGCCCTGCCCACGGTAAAAAACACAACCCCAATAAGTTGGAATCAAGGACGAGGTGGTGCAAGTTCATGGGATACCCCAAGGAAACTTATGGGTATTATTTCTATCATCTCTAGGACCAAAAGGTCTTTGTAGTCAAGAGAGTGGTGTTCCTTGAGAAGGAACATATTCTTGGCAGAGACAGTGGGAGCATGATAGAGTTGAGCAAGGTTGGAGAAACTAGCTCAAGCACCACTCTATAGCCTAAGTCTATTCAGGTACTTAACACACAAGTTCCAACTTTACGTAGGTTCGACAAAGTATCCCATCCTCATGAGAGATATGCTAGTCATAGGTGCCCAGCAAGCCAATCACGTGAGTGATGGTACGTGTGACTTAATACAAAATCTTTTTGCTTATTATATTTTGGCATATATCACTTTATAACTATTGCATAAATGCATACATATATTGTGATATCCTTGGATTTGTGTAATGAGAATTGGATCGTAATGAGATCACGATAGTGAGATCGATTCACCTTTAAACACATATCCTAAATAATCCCGGTCATAGGTTACTCGAGAGGGATATCGTGATAACCGGACAGACTAGTGTGCTGTATACCCGTCCATATGATGGATGCAACTAGTCTCATAGCTGCTTATGTAGGGACACTAGGGATACAGTACAGGTGCTCATTGGAGAATGAGTTCACTGATTGATCCGCTTACGGAATGCTGGATGGTTGATGATGCCTTATTGTCATACAGCGATTCCATAGTCCTAGTGGTGTATCTGATCCTTAGACTTGAGACACCAAGGAGACACTGTATGAGTGCTCCACTCTTTGATACCAGACTTATAGGTTTGGCTGTCCCAGATCTAGTACAGCTGGTCATTGGGAGTGGTAGTCGACCTTACGAGGGCTATTGAGTGTCGATAGAAGATCATCCACTCTCGGCGTCATGAGAGGAATATCCCATATGTTCTTGCTCAAACAAATCTCTAGCCAGGGTCATTCGGTTTGAGAGAGAAAGAGTTCTCCAAGAGAATCCGATTAGAGTGAGACTCGAGTAGAAACCGTGTGGGTCTGACAACACCATGCTCGATATATGGTCTTTGGTATATTAGATGGATAAGGGACTATAGGTACATGGTAACTGAGGACAGACAGGTCCAATGGATTAGATTCCCCTGTATCGTTTGGGGACTACGGCGTAGTGGCCTAGTACGTCCGTAGTCGATAAGTCAAGTGAATTATTACAGAGATAATAATTCACTAAGTTAGAAGGAGTTCTGACAGGTATGACTCACGACCAGCTTGATATTGGGCCTAGAGGGTCACACACATATGGTAGGCATTGCGATGAATAGAGGTTCGGATATGAGATATCCGACAGAGCCCTTGTCTTATTGGATGCAGATCCAATACCCACTAGGGGAGGACCCATTAGGGTTTGACAGGGGACCTCTATAAATAGGAGGGATTCAGAGCCCCATGGGCTAGAGAGCTTTTGTTTGCCTTTTCCTATTCTCCTCTCCATCTCCACCTCAGAGTAGGTCTGGAGTTTTGATGAGCGTCGTCGCAACCCTGCTGTGTGGATCACCGCTAGAGAGGAGGACGCTTGACCTCCTTCACCCTCTCCTAAGGATCTACAAGGAAACAGGGATATATGATCTCCCTAGGTAACACAATCTACTCTATACGTAGTTTCATGTTTCGTGGATTTTTGCGTACCAATCTTCGCACGACGACGAACATCTCTTTGGGAATCGGGGATTTTGTTTTTCTTGTTCTTCCGCTGCGCATATGATGTCGCCCCCAAGGATTTCCCTACAAGATATGTGGGATATATTGGAGGAGAGGATGTTGAGGATATTGATCCTCAGACCTACGAGGAGGCTATTATGAGTATAGACTCCGAGAAGTGACAAGAAGCTATGAATTCTGAGATGGATTTCATGTACTCCAACAAGGTTTGAAACCTAGTTGATGCACCCGAGGGTATTGTACCCATAGGTTGCAAGTGGATTTTTAAGAAAAAGATCGAATTAGATGGAAAGGTAGAGGCCTATAAAGCAAGACTGGTGGCTAAGGGGTATTGTCAAAGGCAAGGTGTTGATTGTGACGAAACCTTCTCACCCGTAACCATGCTAAAATCCATCCAAATTATATTGGCTATTGCAGCATACTATGATTATGAGATCTGGTAGATGGATGTGAAAATTACATTCCTCAATGGCAACTCAAGGATGAGGTGTATATGATACAGCCTAAGAGATTCGTGTCCAAGGACTGCCCATATAAGGTGTGCAGGTTGCTTAGATCCATTTATGAACTAAAGCAAACTTCATAAAGTTGGAACATAAGATTTGATGAGGCAATTAGATCTTATGACTTCATTAAGAATGAAGATGAGCCTTGTGTGTACAGGAAGGTAAGTGGGAGCTATATCACCTTTTTGGTATTATATGTGAATGATATCCTAATCATTAGGAATGATGTAGGAATGCTATCCACAGTAAAGGCTTGGTTATCTAGATACTTCTCCATGAAGGACTTAGGGGAAATATCCTATATCTTAGGGATTCAGATCTATTGAGATAGATCCAAGAAGATGCTTGGCTTGTCCGAGTCCAAGTATATAGACACCATTGTCAAAAGGTTTGGCATAGAAAATTTCAAGAGATGTCTCATACCGATGAGACATGGGATATCATTTTCTAGGAGTATGTCCCCAAAGACTCTTGAAGAAAGATGAACATGGATAGGATACCCTATGCCTCAGCGATATGGTCTATTATGCATGTCATGCCATGTACCAGACCTGATATAGCGTATGCTCTAAGTGTCATGAGCAGGTATCAAGAGGATTCAGGCTTGGAGCACTATAAAGCAGTAAAGTGTATCCTTAAGTACTTGAGAAGGACTAAAGATCTTTTACTAATATATGGACGTAGTAGCCTCAGGGTTGAAGGATACACGGACTCAAATTTTCAGTCCAATATTGATGATAGCAAGTCAAATTCGGGGTATGTGTATACCTTGAATGGAGGAGCAGTGTGTTGGAAGAGTTCCAAGCAAGATACTTCTGCTGACTCGACCACAAAGGCAGAGTACATTATTGCAATAGAGGCAGCAAAAGAGGGAGTCTGGATGAAGAAGTTCATCACTGATCTAGGAGTCATGTCGAGTAGTGAGGAGTTGATTCTTTATATTACAACAACAATAGGACGATTGCTTAAATGAGGGAACCTAGGTCTCATCAGAAATATTATAAAGAGGTTCCACCTTATTAGAGAGATTGTGAACCAAGGAGATGTAGTAATGGAAAGAGTTTCATCCAAAGATAACATTGCAGATCTATTGACAAAGCCGTTGTCTCAGATTGTTTTTTAGTGTCACAAGGGTCTGATGGGGATTAGACACATAGGTGATTAGCTTTAGGTCAAGTGAGAGATTGCTAGTCATAGGTGCCCTATAAGCCAATCACGTGAGTGATGGCACGTGTGACTTTACACATAGTCTTTTTGCTTATTATATTTTGACATTTATCACTTTATATTGCTTGTTGCATATATATATATATTGTGATGTCCTTGGATCTGTGCAATGAGAATCAGATCGTGATGAGATCATGATAGACTGATTCGCCTTTAAACACAGATCCTAAATAATCTTGGTCATAGGTTACTCGAGAGGAATACTAAGATAACCAGATAGACTAGTGTGTATACCCGTCCATATGATGAATGCAGCTGATCTCATAGCTACTCGTGTGGGGACACTAAGGATGTAGTACAAGTGCTCATTGGAGAATGAATTTACTGATTGATCCGCTTATGGAATGTTGGATGGTTGATGATACCTTATTATCAGACACTAATTCCATAATCCCAGTGGTGTATCTGGTCCTTAGACTTGAGACATCAATGATGTCCTGTATGAGTGCTCCACTCTTTGATACCGGACTTATAAGTTTGGATGTCTCAGATCTAGCATAATTGGTCGTCGAGAGTAGCAGTCAACCTTACAAAGGCTATTGAGTGTCGATAGAGGATCATCCACTCTCGGTATCATGAGAGGAATATTCTATGTTTTCTTACTCAAACAAATCCCTAGCTAGGGTCATTCGGATTGAGAGAGAAAGAGTTCTCCGAGAGAATCCGATTAGAGAGAGACTCGAGTAGAAACTATATAGATCTAACAGCACCATGCTCGATATACGGTCTCTGGGATATTAGATGGATGAGGGACTATAAGTACATGATAACTGAGGACAGACATGTCCAATAGATTGTATTCCCTTATATTGTTTGAGGATTGCAGTGTAGTAGCCTAGTACATCCGCAATCGATGAGTCGAGTGAATTATTATAGAGATAATAATTCACTGAGCCATAAAGAGTTCTGACAAGTATGACTCACGACCAACTCGATATTGAACCTAGAGGGTCACACACATATGATAGGTATTGCGATGAGTAGAGGTTCAGATATGAGATATCCGCCGGAGCTCCTATCTTATTGGATATCCAATAAGTTACCGAGTTATTGAATCATATGGATAAGATCCAATAAGGGCCCATGAGTAATTATTAGATAGAGATATACTAATCTAATAGGCTTGGGTGGTTGGATGGAGATCCAATACCCAATAAGGCAGAATCCATTAGGGTTAAGTTGATAAGGGATGTCTATAAACAGAAGAGAACTAGTGGTTCATAGGCTAAAACTTTTTATTGCCTCTCATATTCTCCTCCCCCTCTCTACTTTAGAGTAGACCTGGAGTTTTGAGGAGCGTCGTCGCAGCCCTACTATGTGGATCATTGCTAGAGAGGAGGGCACTTGACCTCCTTCACCCTCTCCCAAAGATCTGTAGGGATTTAGGAAAATATGATCTCCCTTGGTAACACAATCTATCTTATACGCAATTTTAAGTTTCGTGGATTTTATACACCAATCATCGCACAATGACGAACATCTTTTTAGGAAATTGAGGATTTTATTTTATGTTCTTCTGCTATGCATGTGATGTCACTCCCAAAGATTTCTCAATACTCTTGTCCTTCAATTGTTTGTATGCTTGAATCTATTATGTAAAGTTCATGTTTGTATCGTACTGTTTTGTATAGGCAAATGCATTCCGTTGTTCCGTATTTGTTTCTGATATATCTCAATTTTATTATTCACAATACCCTTTTGTACTCTGGCATTTGTGGGATAATGTGAACCTTTGCTAGAAATGGTAAAGAGATTATTTGGACCTTTGTCAGTAATAGTAAAGGTTCTGTGCCTAGAGCCTACGTTGCTCTAGATTAAGTTTGGTGGTCATTCAGAAATGGATGGACCATTTTATGTTATGATTGCACTTCACCATCTATGTGTTTGATATGATATATAGAGCTTTAATTATATGCTTCTATATGTGCTTTGGATAAAAATGAAATGTATACAATGTCAAATGCGACATTTGAGCTTTTGTTTTGTATTTGTTATTGATATGTTCTAAAATATTTCATATGCTATTGATATGTTCCGAAACATTTCATACGCCATTGATATTCTCTGAAATATTTCATTTGCCATTGATATGCTCCGAAATATTTCAACCGCTAATGATATGCTCCAAAATATTTCATATATCATTGATATGCTCCGGAACATTTCATATGCCATTGATATGCTCTAAAATACTTCATGTGCCATTTATGTTTCGAAACATTTCATACGTCATTGATATATTCTGAAATATTTCATCCACCATTGATATGCGCCGAAATGTTTCATCTACCATTGATATGTTATGAAACATTTCATATGCCATTGATATGCTCCAAAATACTTCATATACCATTGATATATTATGAAAAATTTCATACACCATTGATATGTTCTAAAATGTTTTATCCACCATTGATATACTCCAAAATGTTTCATCTACCATTAATATGCACCAAAATATTTCATATGTCATTAATATGTTCTAAAACATTTCATATGCCTTTGATATACTCCAAAATACTTCATATGCCATTGACATGTTTTGAAACATTTCATACGTCATTGATATGCTCTGAAAGACTCCTTACATTATTAATATGCTTTAATTAGCTTTACTCTCTTATTATAAATAAAACATACTTCGAATGAAATGATATTGTAATTTTACATTTGTTGAGTGGCTATCTATGAACTCTTGTATCTCTACCTTGTATTTGATACCTTATTTGTTTGAAACTATCCTATTTCATCATGGATATATTAGTCGCTTGTTGAGCTCTATATGCTCACTCTATTGCTATATAAAATTTTCAGGATAGTATATCACTTGCTAAAATGTTTAAATTGGGTTGAGGCTGTGGAAAGCTAGAAGATTTTAGGACAAACCTTTAGTGGATGATATATTTTTATTTTATAAGTATACTTGGTGCCTAATGAAATGTTGATGGTAAATCTGAGCTTATGAGTTTTGTAAAGTTTAAAGGACCTTTAATGTTTAGGATTTTAAAGTGTTAAGTTGAATTTGTGTAATGATATGAGCATGTGGTAAATATTAGTTTTTGTGATTATATAGAATACCACACTTGTGGATTGATGAGGTGGTTATTGTCTTGGTGAGTTAGCTTCAGCTTTTATAATTTATCGAGTGATATAGTATATGATTTTAAACTGTATATGTTATATGAATTATGAAATTATAGATGTGAATGATTTGAATATTTTATCAGTGTCCTCAAATGTGTATTTGGATCTTGCGATGGATTATTATTGAATTATAATAATGATAGGTTCATGCTTCCTGAATGTGAAAATTTGGGGGGCGTGATACCAAATCATTTCATTCATTCATTGGTTCGGAAGACTTTTAAAAACTAAATTTGACTATATTCCATAAATTAAAATTCATATAAAGTAAGAAAACTCTCATTCGAGTTTTTCAATATGTGTAGTCCGTCCCATTGAACAGAGGAGGATGATTGATAGAAAGACCCTCTTGATTATCGTAAAAGTCATTTCTCTTGGGTGTTAAACCAAATGAAATGATTAGTGCTTCGTAAAAACCTCAATGATTCCAAAACTTTCATTCGATGAAAAACTATGTCAGAAATGTTGTAGGTATGCTTGACTTAGAATAAGTGCAATAAGTAATTACAACAATATTAATGATAATGAATAGTAGAATAGAAATGCAAATTGAGTTTTATAGTGGTTTGATTTTCATGACCTACGTACACTCCTAATTCCTTCTCTTTTGAGTCCATTGACATCTACTAACGGTTTTTCTTCAATAGCTGAAGACTAATTACCCTCTTACTACTCTTTCTTCTTTTCACAGGTTTAGGAGACAACCTTTATAACCCACTCACCCCTCTCATAAACTAAAATCAACACTTAGAGTTAGAGGAGGGAAATTCTCACAAGATTACAATAGCATTTTCCTTAATTTTTATTCTCAATTCATATGTTCACTGAGCAGGGATGAGTTTGGTTTTTATAGGACTCAAATGGATTCAAATTTAGAGTCAAAACGATTTCATCTCGGGTTTTCGGGGTACTAGCAGTATCACCGCTAGTACTAGGTGGTACCACCACCAGTATTTGGTGGTACTATCACCTGCCAATCTGACTCTAGGTGGTACCATCGACATAGTCTGAGAGGCTGCGTCTTAGCAGTACCATCGTTAGACCGTGCTATAAGTCACTAAATGGGCCAAACAATAGGCCCAATTTAGCCCCAATTTAGTCCAATTGGCTCCTAATTGAGTTGACATTATTTTATCCTAATACTGACTCAATTAAACTTAAACTAACTTGATCTATAAATAATTGATTACAAACATGAATCCTATATTGTCCGGCATGTCATTGGTTCATCTAACTCTTCATCCGATCCTTCGGTGCATCGTCTCTCCTAATAACTTGCATGGATTACCTCCCAATAGGGAAGGTGAATTTGCTATTGATTTGATCCCCATGATAACACCAAATTCTAAGCATTCCTATAGAATGACACCACTTGAGTTACTGGAGTTAAAGAAGAAACTATAAGAACTATTAGAACAAGTATCATCTACCCAGAATTGATGATTTATTTGATTAATTATGAGGTGCACAGGTTTTTCCAAGATTGATACAAGATCTAGTTACTATCAATTAAAGATCAAGAACAAGGATATCCCAAAAGAAATATTTAAAACTTGATATGGTCACTATAAATTTTTGGTAATGCCTTTTGGCTTAACTAATGCACGTATGACTTTTATGGATCTAATGAATAGGATATTTCAATCACTTTTAGATTATTATATAATTATATTTATTAATGATATATTAGTCTATTTGAAGAGTAACAAGAACATGAAGAATACTTGAGAAATGTATTATTAATATTAAGAGAAAAAAAGTTATATGCAAAGTTGAGTAAATATGAGTTTTGATTGAATGAAGTTACCTTTTTGAGTCATGTGATTTCAAGGGAAGGTATTTTTATTGATCCAAAGAAAGTGGAAGTAGTTAAATGAAAAATAATAAATATGTTATTACAGGAGATTTGTGTAGGGATCTTCTCCATTTGCTAGTTTAAAAAAGATTGACTAATTAGTGCACATATTCTCACTATTATGATTGATAATGATATATTTTTATTTTAAACATATGCTTCAAGAAAAGGCCTTGGTTGTGTTTCGATGCAACATGGGAAAGTAATTGTGTAATTAAAAAGTTTTGAAATGAACAAAATTATCTAACTCATGATTTAGAGTTAGCAACAATTATCTTTCTTCTTAGGATTTAGAGATATTACTTATATAGGTGAATATTTAAAATTTATACTGATCATAAGAGTTTTAAATATATTTAAACTCTGAAAGAGTTGTAGCGGAGATGGATATAACTTCTAAAGATTATAATTTAATAATTCATTATCAATAGGTAAAATCAATATTATAACTAATGCACTTAGTAAAAAAATTATAAGTTTTATGGCTAACTTAATTATGAAGTAATGAAAGTTGTTAGAAGAAATTATGATTTGAATATTATAAAAAAAGTGTAAGACTCAATGATATTAATAGTCTCCATTTGAGTTCAATCTGATCTCATTCAACAAATTAAAGAAGGATAACTATGAGTTCCACTCTTAGTCTTAATAAGAAATAAAGAAGAAAAGAGATTGAAACTTGATTTTTAGATTTTGGAGAATAGCTTGTTGAGATTTAAGGATAGAATATACGTCTCTAATGATGTAGATATCAAGAACCAAATCTCAAAGGAATGACATAAATCCAAGTATACTATGCATCTTAGTAGTACTAAGATGTATAGAGATCTCAAAAATCATTATTGGTGGAAAGGAAAAAAAAATCATATGATCATCAAGATAATTTAATATATTAAATATTTTCTTCATTCACATCATTCATTTTTCTAATTGGGTTATGTTCACCATTAAATCAGGATGGACTAAACTTCTTAAATTGTTTTGTTCTTAGTCCATTATAAATTGATGTCTCTACTCCATCATTTTTCTTGTTGAAATTATTACTGTATCACATTTGACATAGTCTCTAAAGTTCTCATAATCTCACTCAACCAATTAGAAGAAGGTATAATAGAAGGATTAGATGATCTCGTTATCCTAAATTCCTAAAAGGCATCAAAAGATAATTTTAATTAATCACTATATAATTTATTAAACCTAAAAATATATTACATAACTAATAAATCAAATATCTTAGTGATTCTCAAATCATGCTTTGATACCACCTTTGTCACAATCTCCAAAATAACATTTAAGAGGTGTGAATCTATCAATCATTCACATTCCAAACCTAGGATCCAAGATATAAAATTTGAGAACACTAAAGGCATTAAATTCTTATTCATATCTATAAAATTTGTGTAATTGATAATCATTTAACATATCACTTGATAATTCTATAAAACCCAAAACCAACTAAAAAATTATTACCAATCACTTATAAACCCATAAGAGTAAAAACTAACATAATTATAAAACTAATAATTTATGATAACTTCATATCAATATAAAACTTGATACTTAACATTCTAAATTTCGAAACATCAGAAGCCCTTTAACATTTACAAGACACATCAAGACTTTCATTAATACTCTCATTGCATTTCCTTCCTTATCTTTTATATTTCTTGAAGCTTCATCCTGCAAATTAATTGTATAAGCATAAGAACTATAATCATATTATTATTATATAAAAATTTTAATGCCATAAACTAAAATCAAATAATCATATATCGAAGATTAGATGTGCATACCTTTCGATATCATTTATTTTTTATCTAAGAACACACTATAATTTGATCCACAAGTAATAACCAAACATATATGCAAGATGAACTAAAATTTTTATCTCCTTTCTTCATATCTCTCACAAAACCACTATAAGTGATAAAATAGAACTAGAGGGAGATGAAAAAAGATTTATAGTCTTATGTATATTATTTATCATACATGTTGAGTTACTAAGAGGTCTTATCTATTTATAGGTGAAAGCAAATGGTTATGATGAGTAATTAGGAGAATCCCTCCAATCAAGGTCATCTTATGAAAAATTCTATCATAAGTGAACTTTGTTTCTATTAGTTGATAACCGTAATTAGAATCCAAACAAATATATAATGTATCATACTAAATTAAATAAGATCACATAACCTAATATTCTCTCACTTTGTCTGTTAATTAATAAATTATAAAAGAAATTTAAGATCAATTTAAATAAAATAGATGATTATTTGAAAATAATTTTACCTGATTAGGTTTTAAAAAATTTGAAATTTATTTTATATATAACTATGAATCTTAAAAATATCAATAAATTTAATAATATAATAATATTTTATTAACTCTATCAATGTGAGTCATAATAGTTATATGACATCAATATCATACTTTATTCTATGTATCATAATAATGTTAGCTTTTCCTAATATAATTCATAATGACCAATATAATTTATCTTATCAAGATAATTATATTATTATATTCAACTATAATATACATATATATAAATATAAATATGATAATATAAATAAATAACTTTAATTAAATAAAAAATAAATAATAATATGCACTTAAACATGTCCCACCATATCCTTTATGAGTTACTCACAAACCTCATTCTAAGAATATATTCTTTAAATACTTTAGGCTATAAAACTTTTAAATGGATTAGCAACCACTAAAGTAATGTTCAAGTTCTCAATTAATACTTATTATTTCTAGACTCTTTCTCTAATCATCAAGTATTTTATCTTGATATATTTGGAACCACTAGAGTACTAATAATTCTTAGAGAAGAAAATTACATGCTGTTATTACAAAATATTTTTAACAACTTGATGATTGAGTTACCACATTAAGTCCTAAGATTAAATTTCAAAGCTATAAATTTTAATTTGTGACGTCAAAATATGTCACAAATTTAGCTTTCATAATACAAGCAATTACTTTATATTTTTTTAAGTAATTACCTCTCTAGCTAACATAAATATAAATATGAAAGTAGACTTCCTACTATTAAGGCAACTTATAAAGTCTTTCATCTCCTGAAGATATCTCATCACTTTCTTTGTCGATTTTTAATGTTTCATTCTTGGGTTGCTCTAATATATATCCAACATTCTAACTATAAAACTAATATATATTTTTGTACATGTTTGAGTATATAATATAATTTTAACTATTGTATGCATAAGAAATATCTTTTATTTAATTTTTTTCGAAGTCATTCTTAGGACATTGGCTTTGACTAAATTTTTTACCTCTAGTAATAGATATATCATTAGTTGAATAAAGTTGCATACTAAATCTCTTCAAGACTTAGTTAATATATCTTTTCTAGGATAGTCATAGTAATTCTTAAATATCTTAATGTCAATAACATATGTTGTCTTCTTTGTATTAATCATCTTAAATTTTTTTATGAGAAACATTTTGGTTTCATGTAATAAACCAAGATCATTCCTAGTAAACAAAATATCATCTACATATAAGATTGATATAATAAATTTGCTCTCACTAATTTTCATATATATACACTAATCAACAATATTTTTCAAAAATTTAAAAAATGATATCATGAAACTTTATATAGTATTATCTATAAACTTATTTAAGGTCATAAATAGATTTCTTATGTTTGTAAATCTAACTTTTTTTTTTCTTTTTTGTGAATCCTTTAGGTTGTCCATATAGATTTTCTTATCTATATCATCATTTAGAAATACTATTTTCACATCCATTTTGTTAGGATCGAGAGCACTAAGAGGGGGGGGGGTGAATTAGTGCAGCGGAAAACTTTCTGCGATTAAAACCGAAAGCTGCGTTTGAACGATAAGGACAACTCTGTATGAGAGTTAATACTAAGCAAGGTTACAGTCAATCTATGCAGGCAGTTTGCAGCAATGATGAAAACCAGAATATCGGCGTAAACTGAAATCCGACGTTCGTATGAAGAAACAGATTTACGTCTAAGTGTCGATTCGTAAATCACTTGTTTAGATAAAACGCAGTTCAAGCAGAAGTATAAAGACAGTGTGCTGCTATTGTACAGCTCAAAAAGTAATCTGCAAAAAGCAGATTTACGTCTAAACGCAGATTTACGTATAAACGCAGATTTACGTCTAAACACAGATTTACGTCTAGACTTTGAAACTCGTTTGTAAAATCGCAGAAGGCAGTATGCAGTTGAAATCAAGATGTAAACGTAAACTGAAATCTGATGATTGTACGAGGAAAGCCGATTTACATCTAAATGCAGTTTTACGTCTAAACTCAATTTTGCGTCTAAACGCAGTTTTACGTCTAAACGCAGTTTTACGTCTAAACGCAGTTTTGCGTCTAAACGCAGTTTTACGTCTAAACGCAGTTTTGCGTCAAAACGCTGTTTTACGTCTAAACGCAGTTTTACTTCAAAGCGTAATTTTACATCTAAACGCAGTTTTGAACTTTGAAAAGCGTTTTATGAATACGCAGAAAGCAATTTGCAGTTATAAATGGAATCAAAACGTAAGTGTAAACTGCAGCGTAAAGATCGTACGAAGACACCGATTTACGTCTGAATGCAGATTCGGAAAGATCAGAATTTAGAGACTCGTTCGTAAAAGCGCAGAGGGCAGTAGCTATGTAGGAGGTTTGCAGTAATGATAAAGTGCTCAAAGTAAAAGCAAACTAGAGATTTAGAGTGGTTCGGTCAGTCTTGACCTACTCCACTTTTGGCTTCCTCCTCCGACGAGGTCACCGACGTCAACTAGCTGCCTTCCTTCAATGGGCAAAGGCCAACTTCCCTTTTATAGTTTCACTCCTTTTGATGGGCTCAGGAGACAACCCTTACAGAAGTTTTCTCTCCTCTCTTTACAATTCAAACTTGAAGAATATAAGGAGAAGAACTAGCAGTTTTGAGCTCTAAGAAACACAGAAAGATAGCAAGGGAGCTCGATTCATCCCAATTTTTGTTCTTCTTCTTGCGTTCAAAGCAAGTAGTTCCATTCTTTTTGCTTTTTAATTTTCGTTTCATTTGTAGTTTAAGTTCACCATCACTTGAGCTTATGCTCGAGTGGTCTTCAAATGTTCTATGTCCCAAATCCTTCCTGTTCTTTGGAAGGTTGTTTTGTTCATCATTGTCCTCATCACTTGAGTCATCGCTCAAGTGGCATTCATTTGTCCAGAGTTCCAAATCCTTCCTGTTCTTTGGAAGGTGATTGTGTTCAACATGTTCATCATGTGCATTGTGCACCATTTCATATGTCATCAATGAACCAATTAGTTCTTCAAGTGGAAATTGGTTCAAGTTTTTCGATTCTTGAATAGCAGTTACTTTTGAATCCCAAGTTTTAGAAAGTGAGCACAAAACTTTGTTAACGAGTTTAAAATCCGAAAAACTTTTACCAAGTGATTTTAAACCATTGACGATATCCGTAAAACGGGTATACATGTCAACAACGGTTTCGCTTGGTTTCATATGAAAAAGCTCGAAATCATGCAGTAAAATATTAACTTTCGAGTCTTTGACTCTACTAGTTCTCTCGTGCGTGATTTCAAGAGTGCGCCAGATATTGAAAGCCGTTTCGCACAAAGAAACCCGATTGAACTCATTTTTGTCCAAAGCGCAAAATAAGGCATTCATAGCCCTTTGCGTTTAAAGAAAAATACTTCTTCTCTAAATCCCACCATTCGTTCATCGGTTTAGAGGGAAGTTGAAAACCGTTTTCAACGATATTCCATAAATCCAGATTTAGAGAAATCTAGAAAACTCTCATTCGAGTTTTCCAATAAGTGTAGTCCAATCCGTTAAAAGAACGGTGGACGAAAAGACCAAAAGCCTCTTGAAGAGCCATTTCTCTCGGGTGTAAATCCAAAATGAGAAATACCCGCTCTAATACCAATTGTTAGGATCGAGAGCACTAAGAGGGGGGTGAATTAGTGCAGCGGAAAACTTTCTGCGATTAAAACCGAAAGCTACGTTTGAACGATAAGGACAACTCTGTATGAGAGTTGATACTAAGCAAGGTTACAGTCAATCTATGCAGGCAGTTTGCAACAATGATGAAAACCAGAATATCGGCGTAAACTGAAATCCGACGTTCGTACGAAGAAACAGATTTATGTCTAAGTGTCGATTCGTAAATCACTTGTTTAGATAAAACGCAGTTCAAGCAGAAGTATAAAGACAGTGTGCTGCTATTGTACAGCTCAAAAAGTAATCTGCAAAAAGCAGATTTACGTCTAAACGTAGATTTACGTCTAAACGCAGATTTACGTCTAAACACAGATTTACGTCTAGACTTTGAAACTCGTTTGTAAAATCGCAGAAGGCAGTATGCAGTTGAAATCAAGATGTAAACGTAAACTGAAATCTGATGATTGTACGAGGAAAGCCGATTTACGTCTAAATGCAGTTTTATGTCTAAACGCAATTTTGCGTCTAAACGCAGTTTTACGTCTAAACGCAGTTTTGCGTCTAAACGTAGTTTTACGTCTAAACGCAGTTTTACGTCTAAACGTAGTTTTGCGTCTAAACGTTGTTTTACGTCTAAATGCAGTTTTACGTCAAAGCGTAATTTTACGTCTAAACGCAATTTTGAACTTTGAAAAGCGTTTTATGAATACGCAGAAAGCAATTTGCAGTTATAAATGGAATCAAAACGTAAGTGTAAACTGCAGCGTAAAGATCGTACGAAGACACCGATTTACGTCTGAATGCAGATTCGGAAAGATTAGAATTTAGAGACTCGTTCGTAAAAGCGCAGAGGGCAGTAGCTATGTAGGAGGTTTGCAGTAATGATAAAGTGCTCAAAGTAAAAGCAAACCAGAGATTTAGAGTGGTTCGGTCAGTCTTGACCTACTCCACTTTTGGCTTCCTCCTCCGACGAGGTCACCGACGTCAACTAGCTGCCTTCCTTCAATGGGCGAAGGCCAACTTCCCTTTTACAGTTTCACTCCTTTTGATGGGCTCAGGAGACAACCCTTACAGAAGTTTTCTCTCCTCTCTTTACAATTCAAACTTGAAAAATAGAAGGAGAAGAACTAGCAGTTTTGAGCTCTAAGAAACACAGAAAGATAGCAAGATTTCGAGTGTATATTCTTTGCTTTCAGTGCTGAATGGGTGGGGTATATATAGGCCCCAACCCAGTTCAAATTTGGAGCTCAAAACGATCAAATCGATCAAATCCCGGAATTCCGGGATCAGGCGGTTGCACCTCTTGACTGGAGAGGTTGCACCGCCTGGCAGAGCTCGGAGACTGAGCCCAGGCGGTTGCAACTCTCTGTCAGGGGCAGTTGAACCGCCTGAGTCTGGCTCGAAGACTGAGCCCCAGGCGGTGCCACCTCCTGACTGAGGCGGTTGCACCTCTCTGCCTGAGCTCGAAGACCGAGCTCAGGCGGTGCTACCTCTTTGTCAGGGAGGTTGCACCGCCCAGTCTCACTGGGAGACACAGCCCTGGCGGTTGCACCTCCTGGCCTAGGCGGTTGCACCGCCTGGTGCAATCAGGGTCCGAATGGTTAGCTCCATTCGGCCCAATTTCAATCTTTTCAGGGGCCCAATTGCCCCAAGATTAAGCTAATGAGATCACCTCCCATTTTCAAGCTTAATCAACGTGCTAACTACGATTAAATCTAAGACAACTTCTGCAGCTTTGCTCCGATGTGTCAATCGCTCCTTCCGGCGAGTTTCTGGCGAACTTCCGTCGATCATCCGATGAACCCTCGGTGATCCTTCTGCGGACATCCGGCAAACTCCTGGACTTTGCGACGATCCACTTGGCGAGTTCCAACGAGCTTCGCTTGGCAAGCTTCTGGACTTCTCGGATCTGTTCTCGCTGAACCTCCGACGACCGTCCGAACTTCCGTCGAACTCTCGAACTCCCAACGTGATCATGATCTTGACTCCGGCGCAACACCTGCTGCTTGTCTAACTTTCATCATAGTTAATCCTGCACAACAAAACAAAAACTTCGATCGAGACAATTAATCCTAAGCAATTAACCAAGTTGTTTGGCATGTCATTGGTCCCTCGACGCTTCGTCCGATTCTTCGGCGCATCGTCCTCGTTTGCAGCCTATTGCCCAATCGGCCAGTTGACTCCGCAACTCTGATATCCTTGGCACAATACCCGCTCTTCTTGGTCCGATGCCCGAGTCCACGACCCGAAGCCTTCTGTCGATACGTCGATCGATCCACCGGCCCGACGTCCAATCTTCTGACATGTTCCTCCGGCACAACATGATGTTCCTGCTTTAATTGTCTCATCCTGATCGAAGCATCCTACGTCACTCAAAACGCAGATTAAATCATAAACATATATCAAGTAGTTTCATCATCAAAATATGAGATTCAACACATTTGACATAACTTAAGATTATAATGAGCTGTTAATATCATGCTAATTCTTAATAAGTTATTTTTAAAAAAATTAAGAAAAAATCTCATTATAGTTGATATTTTCTTTCTGAGAAAAATCTTTAGCCACAAGTCTAGCTTTATATCATCCGATATTACACTTTAAGTCATATTTTACCTTAAATATTTATTTACAATAGATTTTTTTATAATTATTAGACAATTCAATGAGTTCCTAGATACTATTCTAATCCATTAATACTAATCATTACTTTTTATGACTTTAAAAATGATAAAGGGTCATTTTTAATTCCTAAGTCATAATCTAATTCATTTAGATATATTACAAAATCATTAGAAATGGTAAATATTTGTTTATCTGAGATCTTCTTAAAACTATTAATTGTAGTTGTTCTACAAGATCATTAGTAGTGATATCAATATCATATGAGAATTCATCAATATTTTCATTCAATGATTTGAGAAATAACAATCTTTCGAATAGGAAATGATAAAGTTGTATTAACCTATATCTTATTTATATCAAAATTATTTTTTTGAGAATTTTCAATCATACTAATTTTATCTTTTCTAGGAATCTTATATTATTAGATTATACTATCCTCGTACAATAATTAGAGTAATAAAATTTATATCCCTTGGATTTTTATAGATAACTAATAAAATATCTAAAATTAATTCTTAGAATTAATTTTTTTTCATGTAGATTGAAGACTCTTATCTTTTTAGGATAATCCTAAACATATGGATGTCCCAAATTGGATTGTCTATTAGTCTATAACTCAAATAGAGTTGACAAAACTGACTTATTAGGAACCATGTTTAAGATATACATAGTTGTCTTAAGAGTTTCATTATATATCGACTCAAGTATAAAGGAATAATTCGTCATACCCTTAATCGTGTCCATAAGAATATGATTCATCTTTCAATAATGTCATTCTACACTATGACATATATTGTAAGACATGCTGAGCACAAATATCTCATTTTTCTAGAAATCTAATGAAAGGGCCAAGATTCTGACTTGACTCATTATATCTATCATAAAATTCACTATCACTATCAAATCTACAAATTTTAACTTTTCTATTTAATTATCTCTTAACTTTATTTATATACATCTCAAGGGTGTTAACAGCTTAGGATTTTTCATGTATTCGATATATATAGTCATATCTTAAAATGTTATCTATAAATATGATGAAATATATCTCTCTATTGAAATAGGGAATATGAAGTGGTCCATAAATATAAGTATGAATAATCTCAAGGAGTTCTTTATTTCTTGTGACATTCTTCTTTATATGTTTAGTATGTTTTTCTTTTCTACAATCTATACAAACATTAAAATTAATGAAATCTAAATCTTTCAAATATTATCCTTTACTAATCTTTTGATTCTTTTCTTGGAGATATACCTCAAATATGTCATAAGATAGAAGATTTCTCATTATTGAAACTATATTTCAATCCAATATTCAATTGTAAGGTCATCAATGTTTTTTCAAACTTAAGATTCAAATTAATTCAATACAAACCAACATACCAAATTTTAGAACTAACTTTCATTTAATCATAAAATATATTATTTACTATTACAAAAAAAATAATATTCTAACTTATCAATTCGTCTGCAAGATCTTTCATATGACTCGTATGACTCATCTCTAAGCGTAGCGATAAATTCTCACTACTATCACTTTCCCCATAATGATGAATCTTTTATATTCTTTTGGTTTTTAAGTTGAAAAAAATTCTTGTATCTTATTGGTAATATAAGTCGAAGCACTAATAAATCCATCAAGTATTAGAAAGAATATTTATAATGTTTGATTCAAAATATATAAACATCAAATTTATGTATTTCTTTTCGAACTAAGTCTGTGTTTAACGTAGTCCTTTTTCAAATATTCTTTTTGGCCATAAAAGAATCACTTTACTATAAAAGCTTTTTTTTATTAGTTTGTTTAATATTTTCAAACCTGACAAATATATTTGATGAATGACATGTCAGCCTTCTTTTCTTGTTATAAATTTCTTGAGTAGTAGTCAACATATTATGAGATTTTTTTACCTTAACCTTAATTCTTTTTTAATACATATACTAGTTAGCTCATTCAAGTCCTATTTATTCTTTATTGTATTATAGCAAGTCTTGAATATGCTAAACTAAGGAGGAAGAAAATTAAAAATAAACTACATGAGGAAAGACTTGTATATATTCATACCTAATACTTTAAGTTTTGCAGTCTTATTAGCAATATTGAAGATTTTATCTTGAATCTCTTGAGTGCTAACATATTAAACTATAGTCAACTCTTTCATTAATATATTAGTCAATGATTTATCAATATATTTAAGTATATCTTTAATAGCCCTCAAATATTTTTGTGTACTACTGAAGGCCATAATGAAGTCTTGATGTCATTCACAATTATCATTCTTATAAATATTAGATTGAGCCTATTAGATCTTTTTCAAGTATTTATTTTATTAATTTATTTTATAGTGCTTTTATAAGTTAAATTTGTAGGCATTTCAACAAATAATGCTAGGTCAAGATCTCAGTAAACTACATATGTTCTAACTATTTTGAATAATTTGAACCAGAGAGTACGATGATACTAGAAGCATAAGAGTGTATTGAAGAAAGTATTACTATAAAATATAAAATAACATTAATACTTTATGCTTCCAAAATATGATGTATTATTGATATTATTCATATTTTACCTTTAAGTGAATATTAATATATCTATGTTTACTCAAAATTATTTATGGATGACTAATACCATTCTTGTAGAATAATATTATTATCTTTAGGTATATAACCCTAAACTGAAATAATATTCAAAGTAGTATCATCCTATTTTATCACATAATTATTTTTCTTAATCTAGGTCACTTTGACCGTTACAAGATCAATACAATAATATAAAATATAATTAAAAATATCATATAAATGATAAAATATGTATTATAATTTATATTCCACAAGTCTTTCATCTTATGTTACTTTGATAGCTACTAATCAAATAAAACTTAAGAATATAATTTATAAATAATATTTACTAAATATTTTTAATCTAATAATGTAGTATTGATCAATAAAATAATCATAATCATTATTGAATAAAAAATAATCAACACAAAAACTCATATGATGATAATAATCATGATAAAATAAAATTATGACTTTATGTAAAAATAAATATCATTTCATAATTTCAAGATATATGTATGTAAATAACTCTACAAATATCTAAGAATAATAATTAAAAATTAATTATCATAATTAAAAAAATTACAAATATATCATATGAGAAAATTACAAAAAAATTTCATAATATATATTTTTAATTTTATAAATGATCTAAATTGGTCAATCGATTTTATTTAATTGGACATCCCAAATCGGGCCAATTCGAATTGAAATAAACTAATTATGCCACCCAAATTAGACCTAATAACCGACTCAATCAAAATTGGGTTCAGTTAAGATCCAATTTAAAAATAAATTAGGCTTCGATTAAAATTTGATTAAGGCATATCAAATTAATCAATTTTATAATTGAGGATATAAGTAAAAAATATTTGATTTTCGAAGAACAAAACTATCATAAGGGGATATCAATAGAATTAAATCATTTAAAAGGTTAAAATGATCATTTTTTAAGTGAAAGGCACTAACCCTAATTCTTTTTTTTCATAGCAATCGATGCATTCCACCATTCGCACACATGCACCTAGCTGAGTCCTCACCGTGCGATGACCCTATAGCGATAACGAGATGGTGGCCAAAGACTACTGTTTGCTATCACCATCCACTACTGCCCATTAATCAACTATCACGACACCTCATCAAGTTGGTGGTCGTCGACCAACACTACCCCCTTTGTCGATGACACAACACAGCCACTCAATGCAAGGTCGTTGACCATAGCCTCCTCGAGTCCCAATAATGTAGCTCATTGCCCGTTTTTGCTATCCGCTAGATGATCGTGATGCATGGCCATAAGCCTTGCAGCCTTCAATAATGCCATCAACCCTGATGTGGCATGTCATCACATATCGCCTACGACTGTTATGATGCAGCCCATCTGCCGCTTGAACTATGTGTAGTCAACGAAGCACACCCATAAGTTTTGTAACATAGCCCACCGACATCGTCTATCGACTAGTAGATCATTGCGGTAGCCCATCGTACACAATAAGGCCACCATCACATGTAGCAATTGCTAGTCATAGGTGTCTTGCAAGCCAATCATGTGAGTGATGGCATATGTGACTTGACATGTAATCTTTTTGCTTATTATATTTTAGCATTTTATCACTTTATATTGATTGTTACATATACGCATGTATATATTATGATTTCTTTGGATCTATGCAATGGAAATCGAATCGTGATGAGATCACGATAATGAGACCGATTCACCTTTAAACCCAAACCCTAAATAATCCCAGTCATATGTTATTTAAGAGGGACATCAAGATAACCATATATACTGGTATATTGTATACTCATCCATATGATAGATGCAGTTGGTCTCATAGCTGCTTGTGTAGGGACACTAGTGATACAATACAAGTGCTCATTGGAGAATGAGTTCACTAATTGATCCACTTATGGAATGCTGGATGGTTAATGATACCTTATTGTGAGATAACGATTCCATAGTCCTAGTGGTATATCTGGTCCTTAGACTTAAGATTCTAAGGATATCCTATATAAGCACTCCATTCTTTGATATCAGATTTATAGGTCTAGAGGTTCCAGATCTAGCATAGTTAGTCATTGGGAGTGGTAGCCAACCTTACAAGGACTATTAAGTGTCGATAAAAGATTATTCACTCTCGATGTCATGAGAGAAATATCTCATGTGTTCTTGCTCAGACAAATCCCTGGCTAGGGTCATTCAGATTAAGAGAGAAAGAGTTCTCCAAGAGAATCAGATTAGAGCGAAGCTCGAGTAAAAACCATATGGGTCTAATAGCATCATGCCCAGTATACGATCTCTGGGACATTAGATGGATGAGGGATTATAGGTATATGGTAACTGAGGATAGATAGTTCCAATAGATAGGATTCCCCTGTATCATCTGGGGACTATAACGTAGTGGCATAGTACGTCCGCAATCGATGAGTCGAGTGAATTATTATGAGATAATAATTTACTAAGCTAGAAGGAGTTCTAATAGGTATGACTCATAACCAGCTCAATATTGGGCATAGAGGGTCACACACATATAGTAAGCATTGTGATGAGTAGAGGTTCAGATATAAGTGTTAGGAACGAGTCGACACTAAGAGGGGGGGGGGGTGAATTAGTGCAGCGATAAAAATATCGGTTTGAAAATTCTTCATTCGATAAAAACCGATTTCGAAAATGTGCTTGACTTGAAAGCATACTTGTTTGTAAGTGTAGTGAAAACAAAGTAAGTATGAAGTTTGCTAT
Organism: Musa schizocarpa; assembly: GCA_900464855.2. Classification (NCBI taxonomy): domain Eukaryota; kingdom Viridiplantae; phylum Streptophyta; class Magnoliopsida; order Zingiberales; family Musaceae; genus Musa; species Musa schizocarpa. The sequence goes on from LS990915.1 coordinate 16,553,150, forward strand.
GAAAGTAAATTGCTCAAAATAAATGCAAACCAAATTTTATAGTAGTTCGATCGTTGTGACCTACATATACTCTCGATTCCTCCTCCGTTGAGGCCAACGACATCTACTATCGGTCTTCCTTCAATCGACGACAACCAACTATCCTTTTACACCCCTTTTCTCCTTTTCACAAGTTTAGGAAACAACCTTTTACAAGCACTCACTCCTCTCTAGAATTCTAAATTTAAGCTAGAGGAGGGGATCTCTCAAGTAATTTCTACAACGTTTTCTCACTTTTAAGTTCTCTATGCTTATGTGTCTTAATCAAGGATGAGAGGGGTATTTATAGGCCTCAAGTTGATTCAAACTTAGGACCTAAAAATGTCTCATCCCGGGTCTTCCGGGTACTAGCGGTACCACTACCTATGTTGGGCGGTACCATCGCTTGCAGCATTGTCACTAACATTGACACTAGGTGGTACCACCGCTCATCTAATGGTACCATCGCTTGGAAGACTATATTTGGGTGGTACCACCACCCAGACTAGTGATCCCACCGCCTAGTTTGGCGGTACCACCGCCCGACATAGTATCGGAGATTGTGCCACGATGATTTCACTTGTTGGGTCACTATTTGGGCCTTTAACTTGGCCCAACACAGTCTATACATGGGCCCAACTGACCCCTAATTGGGTTAGCATAATTTCAATCCCAATTATGTACTAACTACAAATTTTAAGATATTTACTAAGCTAAATAAGTTTGTAAGTCTAGGTTTCTTCCGGTGAGCTTCCAGCGATCTTTCGATGAACTTTCGACGATCTCTCGGCAATGTTCCAGCGGACTCCCAATAAGCTCCTAGACTTTATGATGATATTCTTGGCGAGTTCCGATGAGCTTCTTTGGCAAGCACCTGGGCTTCTTGGTCAATTCCGATAAAACTTCCGATGAAAGTTCGGACTTCCAACGAACTCTCGAGCTCCCAACGAAATCTCGTTCTTGACTCCAAGACTTCATTTTGCTTTATGCCTTGCTATCATAGTTTATTCTGCACATTTAAAACCTACTTCGATCTAGATAATTATTACAAAGCTTGAATCAAAGTTGTCCGACATGTCATTGATTCATCGACGCTTCGTTTGATTCTGTGGCGCATCGTCCTCTCTTGCGGCCTATTGCCCAATCGACCAGTTGACCTCTGTAACTTCGATTTCCTTAGCACAATTTTCACTCTTCTTAGCCCGATGCCCGAATCCATGGCCCGAAGCTTTTTTTCAATATGTCGACAAATCCTTCGGCTTGACGTCCAATCTTTTGACATATTTTTCTTTGGCCCAACATGATTCTTCTTGCTTTAATTATCTCTCCTTGATCGAAGCTTCCTATATCACTCAAAACGCAGATCAAATCATAAACACTATCAATTGGTTTCATTATTAAAATTCGAGATTCAATAATCTCCCCCTTTTGATGATGACAACTAATTGATGATGGAGTTTAAACAAACTCGTAGAGTTTTAACAAACTCCCTCTATCAATATGCATATTTGAGTTGAACATTGAATTCAAGTAAAAGCAATTTAATCATAAATATATCATCTTTGCATGCATCATGAATATTAAAAAACCCGATTAATCATTATCATGCAATATAATCTCATGCATAATCAAAATATCTAAATATATCATTTCATGCCTGATTGTCATCATAATTTCTCCCCCTTTGTCATCAACAAAAAGAAAATGTGCAACTAGCAAGTGTTTAGATATAATTTCAAATCATTGCATAATAAACATAATCTCAAGTTTTATCATCATATAAGTTAGCAAATTTTAGAGATATGTAGAGTTTAGTATGTTTGCTTTTCTTTGCAATGTTTAAGCTAACAAGTTTTCGAAAAAGAATGCAAGATAGCATTTTTGCCTCTTGTTGAAGTGTGCAAGCTAACAATTCTTGCTTTCTTTTGTAATGCGCAAGTTGCAAGTTTTGCTTCTTGAGATAGGCAAGATAGCACTTTTACTTCTCTTGAGATTGCAAGATAGCAATTCTTGGTGATGTTCAAGATAGCAAGTTCTATATCATGCAAGCTAGTGAATTTTTACAACATTTTAGAATATGCAAGCTAGCAATTTTACACATATGAAAGTTGAAAAAATTTTGTATCTTTTGATATTAGCAAGTTTTTTGCTTCTCTTTATGATGTGTAAACTAGCAACTTTTCTCCCCCTTTGTTATTGTCAAAACGAAGGGAAGAATACAATTTTATAATTCTTTTCTCTTTACAATAATTTTCAAATCATGACAAGGATAAATAATAAAGATGAAAAATCAAGTCGAATGTCAAAATAATTTTTTATCATGAATATTTCATCATTGCATGCATCATTATCATAAGTTGAAGTATTTCATGCATAATACCAAATCAACATTCATAATTACATCAATATTCCAATTATTATTTCAATTATCAAAAATAAAAAAATCAAGTCTAAAATTCGAGAAATCAAGATCATGAATTGAAAAATATATAAGAAGAATGTATGCATTTGGGAGCCCTAATATGTCTAAGTTTATCATTCAAGCTAATAAATTTGGTTCTCTTGAGACGCCAGCTATTTTCTTTCTCCCTTTTGTCATTGTAAACAAGAAAGAAGAAGGGAAGAACATAATGGTGTAAATGTTCAAGTCATCACAAAAATATAAATGTGTCATATGAAAATCATGACACGAAAGATATTAATATCAAATCATGAATGCCACAAGACATGATTTATTTCAATAAATCTCTTTTTTTTATAAATGACAAAAAGAAACATAGGAGATCAAATGATATAATATCTTGATTCATGCATAAGAAATCTCAAGTTATAAATATCAAAAAATAAGATAAAACTCATTCAAATTCAAATAATCAAATCATCAAAATTACTTTCAAGATATTCAAAACATAAACAAATTTATCAATCTCTAGTGAAAAATCGATAAGATAGAGAAAAAACAAATTTCAAGAAAAATGCTTTTTTGTTTTTAGTTATTTCAATTCAGGTGATTTATTTCATAGAAGCATGTCTTTTTCATTTATGCCAAATAAAAACATGCATTAATGTTTAAAACTGAAAAAGAACCTTCGTTATGGCAAAGATCGATAATGCATAAATCACAAAAATCATCATGCATAATTTTGAAAGAAAAACTCATTAAACATGATCATTATGCATCATTATTTTGGGCATAATTCCAAAACATGGTTTCAAGTTTTCAAGATATAACATGCATAATTTCAAACTATAAACTCATTAAGCATGATATCAAATCTCTTAACATTTTCATTAAAACATCGAGGTTTCATAAAGAATTTTCAATTAAAATAAAAAATCATCAAGATACATATTATTTCTTCTTAAAAATATACATAGGATTAATCACTAGACTTAAATATAACATTTTATTCCTCTATCATAAAACATGTAATTTTCATGATCATTTTTTTTCAAAATAAAAAAGAAGCATGATATAGTTTTTTTTTATTTACTAACTAATTTAAAAATAACTCATAAAAAAGGCATCAAGTAATTTCGAAATAAGGCAAAGGGGTTTTGGTTACCTTATCGTCGAAAGTCATTAAGGCATAATTTGCCACATCGCTTTTGTTGATTTGTTCTTCATCTTCGGATGAGCTAGATTTATTCCAAGCTACCTTAGTACATTTTTCTTCTTTGAAAACTTCTTTTTAAGTTTATTTTTATTTTTAATTCTTGTTTAATGAACCTTTTAAATTTTATAGTGAGAAGTTCGAGTTCATCATCACTTGAGCTTTCGCTCGAGTGGTCTTCATTTGTTCTAAGTGTCAAATCCTTCTTGTTCTTTGGAAGGTTGTTCTTGAGTTCTTCATGTACATTGCCTATCATTTCATAGGTTATCAAAGATCTAATAAGTTCGTCAATCGGATAATGGTTCAAGTTCTTTAATTCTTGTATTGGCGTTACTTTCAAATCCTAATTTTTAGAAAGTGATCGTAAAACTTTATTCACAAGTTCAAGATTCGAAAAACTTTTACCCAGAGCTTTTAGACTATTGATGACATCCGTAAAACGGGTGTACATGTCTCTAAAAGTCTTGCTTGGTTCCATATGAAATAACTCAAAATCATTTATCAAAATATTTATTTTAGAGTCTTTAACTCTACTAGTGCCTTCGTGTTTGATTTCGAGTGTGTGCCAAATGTCAAAAGTTGTTTCACAAGCAGAAATCTGATTGAATTATTTATTATCTAAGGTGTAAAATAGAGCATTCATAGCTCTAGTATTTAAAGAAAAAATTTTCTTCTCCAAATCATTCCATTCGTTCATTAGAGTAGAAGACATTTGAAATCTGGTTTCAATGATATTCCATAAGTTTAAATCTATAGAAGGCAAGAAAACTCTCATTCGAGTTTTCTAATAAGTGTAGTCCATCTCATTGAATATAGGAGAACGAACGATAGAAAAACCCTCTTGAAAGCCGAAAAGAGCCTTTTCTCTTAGGCGTTAAACCAAATGAGAAATAACGAGGTTATGAAACTAACTATTAGGAATGAGTGGCACACTAGAGGGGTGAATTAGTGCAGTAATAAAAATATTGGTTTGAAAATTCTTCATTCGATAAAAACCAATTTTGGAAATGTGCTTGACTTGAAAATATACTTGTTCGTAAGCGTAATGAAAGCAAAGTAAAGAGGAGGTTTGCTATGAAAGTAAATTGCTTAAAATAAATACAAATCAGATTTTATAGTAGTTTGGTCGTCGTGACCTACATCCACTCTCGATTCCTCCTTTGTTGAGGCCACCGGCATCCACTATCGGTCTTCCTTCAATGGGCGAAGACCAACTGCCCTTTTACACCCCTCTTCTCCTTTTCATAAGTTTAGGAGACAACCTTTTACAAGCACTCACTCCTCTCTAAACAGAATTCTAAATTTAAGCTAAAGGAGGGGATCTCTCAAGTAATTTCTATAGCGTTTTCTCACTTATAAGTTCTCTGTGCTTATGTGTCTTAACCAGGGGTAAGAGGGGTATTTATATACCTCAAGTTGATTCAAACTTGGAGCCTAAAAATGTCTCATTCTGGATCCTCCGGGTATTGATAGTACCACTGCTTGTGCTGGGCGGTACCACCGCTTGTAGCACTGACATTGACACTAACATTAAGCGGTACCACCGCTTGGAAGTCTGTGTCTAGGCAATACCACCATCCATAATGGTGGTACCATCGCCTGACACTACCACTAGGTGGTACCACCACCCAGTCTGGTGGTACCACCGCTTGACATAGTCTTAGAGATTGTGTCATGATAGTTTCACTTGTTTGGTCATTGTTTGGACCTTTTACTTGGCCCAACATAGTCCATACACGGGCCCAACTAACCCCTAATTGGGTTGGCCCAATTTAAATTCCAATTATATGCTAACTATAAATTTTAAGACATTTACTAAGCTAAATAAGTTCGTAAGTCTAGGTTTCTTCCAGTGAGCTTCCGACGATCTTTTGGCGAACTTCTGACGATCTCTCAATAATGTTCCAACAGACTCCCGGCAAGCTCTTGGACTTCACGACGATCTTCTTGGTGAGTTCTAATGAGCTTCTTTGGCAAACTCCTAGACTTCTTGGTCAATTACGATAGAACTTCCGACGAACGTTCAAACTTCCAATGAACTCTCGAACTCCCAACGAAATCTTGTTCTTGACTCCAGGACTTCATTTTGCTTTATGTCTTACTATCATAATTAATCCTATAGACTTAAAACCTACTTCGATCTAGATAATTATTACAAAGCTTAAATCAAAGTTGATCGACATGCCATTGGTTCATCGATGCTTCGTCCGATTCTTTGATGCATCGTCCTCTCTTGCAGCCCATTGCCCAATCTGCTAGTTAACCTCCATAACTCTGATTTTCTTAGCACAATTTTCGCTCTTCTTAGCCCAATGCCCAATCCATGGCCTGAAGCCTTCTATCGATATGTCGATCGATCCTTCGGCTCGACGTCCAATCTTTTGACATTTTTTTCTCTGGCCCAACATGATTATTCCTGCTTTAAATCATAAATTAAATCATAAACAATGAGATTAAATCTTCAAAGCTTCCTACATCACTCAATGAGATTAAATCAATGAGATTAAATCATAAACATGATTTTTCTCTGGCCCAATATGTCGATATGTCTCTCTCTATTCAAAGCTTCCTACATCACTCAAAACATAGATTAAATCATAAACACTATCAATTGGTTTCATCATCAAAATTCAAGATTTAACAATGAGATATCCGTCAGAGCCCCTATCTTATTAGATATCCAATAAGCCATTGAATTATTGGATCCTATAGATGAGATCCAATAAGAGCCAATGAGATATTATTAGATAGAGATCCACTAATCTAAGAGGCTTTGGTAGTTGGATGGAGATCCAATACCCAATAGGGTAGGATACATTAGGGTTAAGTTGACAGGGGACCTCTATAAATAAGAAGGAACCAATTGTTAATAGGTTAGAGCTTTTTTGGGTTTCTATCTCCTATTCTCCTCTCCCCTTCTTATCCTCAGATAGCAGGCTTGAAGATTTGAGGAGCATTATTGTAGCTCTACTGTGTGGATCATCGCTAGAGAGGAGGACGATTGACCTCCTTCACCCTCTTCTAAAGATTTGTAGAGATTTAGGGATATACGATCTCCATAGGTAACACAATCTTTCATATACGCAGTTTTAAGTTTTATGGATTTTACATACCAATCTTCGCACGATGACAAACACATCTTTGAGAAATTAGGGATTTTGTTTTTATGTTCTTTCACTGCTATGTGATGTCACCCCAGATTTCCCTATAGTGGTATCAGAGCCAAGTTGTTCGTGTGAAAGATTGGTTTTGAACTATATATGTTATGTTTTGAAGAAGTTTTTGACATCAAAATTATTGACATAAAAGTGAGAAAGGGCAGTAATTGTCACTGCCCTTATTGCCCTCGCACATGGCAGCCTTGGCTACCATTTATGTGCAAGAGGCTAGCAGCCATCAAGTTGCTATCGACGGCTGACGACCTGCTGCAATGGTGCCCGGACCTACAAGCATTGCCCCTACAAGGCGCAGCACCTTCAAGCACTATGCCCATGGGCAAAACCTGTTGAATCTCAAATTTTGATGATAAAATCAATTGGTAAATTATTGATCTAATCCATATATTAAGATAAGCGTTGCAGGATTAACTATGATGACAATGAAGGCATAAAGCAAGATGTTGGGCTAGAGTCAAATATCGGACGATACATCGAAGGTTCGGGCGATGTGTCAGAAGTTTGCCGGAAGCTTGCTGAGAGTTCATCGGGAGCTTGCCGAGAGTTCATCGGGAGTTCGCAGAGAGTTTGTCAGGAGTTCATCGAGAAGTTCGTCGAAAGTTCACCGAGAGAACAATTGACATACCGAACAGAGATTGCTTAGTTAAATATCTTAATTATCGTAGTTAGACCATAAGTTGAATTAGGATTAGGAGGTAATCCTACTAACTCAGTTAGGGGTCAACTGGGCCCTTAATAGGGCTAAATTAGGCCGATTGAACTGCCCATTCAACACCTGAATCATGGCTAGTGGTGGCACCGCTTGGGACTCAGTCTCCTAGGTGGTCTGGGCAGTGGTACCATTGACAATTAATGTTGTCAAGTGGTGGTACCGCCAGAATTTGGTCTCCGAGCTCTGTCAGGCGGTCATACTACTCAAATTGAGTTGTGATACTACCAAGTGTCAGTCTGCAGGTGGTGGTATCACCCAATAATGGCGGTGGTACCGCTAGTACCCTGAAAATCCAGGATGAGATACTTTTTTGCTCCAATTTTAAAGCCATTGGGACTTATAAATACCCCACATTTTTCTACATGAAAAGGCTTGGAAGTGTGAATAATATCTTGAAGTCTTAGGGTGTTAAAAGTATTATAAAAGTGCTAAGAGTCCTCCTCCTCCATTTCTAAGTCTTGTGATCATTCAAGATAAGTGTGAGGCTTGTAAAAGTTGTCTCTTAAACCCGTGAAAAAGAGAAAGTGTTGTAAAGAAGGTGATTGGTCTTCACCCATTGAAGGAAGACTATTAGTGGATATTAGTGACCTCGACGGAGGAAGAATCGAAAGTGGACGTAGGTCCACTTCCACTTCTGATTCCTACGTCCACTAATGGAATATGTAATTATTAGACGTCCTCGATCAAGGTCACCTTCCGATTACTATGTCCACTAATGTAATTACTAGACGTATATGACCTATGTCCACTTTTGATTCCTCCTCCATCAAAGTCATCAGCGTCCACTAATGGTCTTCCTTCAATGGGCGAAGACTAACTACCCTCTTATAACACTTTGTCCTTTTTACAGGTTTAGGAGAGAACCCTTATAAGCCTCACACCTTACTTGAATGATTACAAAACTTAGAGAGGGAGGAGGACTCTTAGCACTTTTATAATTCTTTCACACCCCAACACTTCAAGATTTTGTTCACAGTTTGATATACTTTCATGCAGAAATGAAAGAGGTATTTATAGACCTCAATGATTTCAAAATTGGAGCCTAAAAGCATCTCATCGTAGGTTTCCGGGGTACTAGTAGTATCATCGCTAATATTGGATGGTATTGCCTCCTGACACTCTGACATTGGGTGATACCACTGCCCAATCTGGCGGTACTATTGCCTAATAGAGCCTCGGAGACTAGGCTCTAGTGGTACCATCACCTGACAGGGCGGTACCACCGCTTGGCAATAATAACTATCGGTGGTACCATCGCCAAGTCTAGGCGGTACCACCGCCAAGGCTTCTTGGTGACTAAGCTCTAAGCAGTTCCACCACCCTAGTCCAGCGGTACCACCACTAGACAAGGTTTAGCAACCTATTTGGGGCTTGAATCCAGCCCAAACCAGTCCAATTGGCCCTTAATAAGTTTAATGGGATTACCTCCCAAACCTAACCCTAATTATGTGCTAACTTTGATTTTTATGGCATACACTAAACAAAACAAGTCTAGCAAGTCTAGGTTTCTTTCGGCGATCTTCCGGTGGACTTCCGTTAATCTCTCGACAATCTTCCAATGGACTCCTCGCAAGCTCTTGGACTTTACGATGGATCTTTTTGGTGAGTTCCGATGAGCTTCTTCTTGGCCAATTCCGATGACACTTCCAACGAACTTCGGACTCCTGACGAACTCTCGAACTCCTAAAGAATTATCGATCTTGACTTCGACACTTCATTTTGCTTTATGCCTTGATCGCTATCGTAGTTAATCCTACATACTTTTCTCAACATATAGTTTGGATCAAATAATTTACCAATTGATTTCATCATCAAAATCCAAGATTCAATAATGTCAAGATAGAAGTTCATATCTTGATTGATTATTTTTTACAAAATTTACATGTTATTTATTTATGATGCATCTTTTGTTTGTTAGAAACATATCACTTTCAAATCTCTTAGTGGCATACTTGATGTCAACTGTTTCACTAGTCCAAAATACATGAATTGGATCTGCAACTCGAGAATTATTCTCATGGCAGAGAAAATTGTGTACGTCCATGATATAGTGATGCTTATGCCCGAGGAAGGGGTAAGCGAGGATGAGATCACTTGCTACGTGAAGTACATAGATGACTCCACTCATGCTTAGTGTTATATGTTGGGCTCCATAACTTCCGAGTTACAAAGATAGCATGAAAAGATAGATACCAGATCCATTCTCTTGTATATCCGTAAATTGTTTGAGGAACAGGGAATGACTCAATGATGTGAGATAACCAAAAGTCTCTTTCGCGCTAGGATGACTGAGGGGACATCGGTTCAGAACCATGTCCTTAAGATAATTGAGTGGATAGAGAAACTCACGGGGCTATGAATGGTCCTACAGAATAACCTGTGTATGGATCTTATGCTTCAGTCCCTACCAGATTTCGTTTCTTAGTTCATTATGAATTTTAATATGAATAAGCTTGAGGTAACTCTCCATGAGCTCCTTAATATGTTGAGGGAAGCTGAGAGCACTATCAAGAAAGAGAAGCCAATTTTCTATGCTGGTGAGACCAGAAAGAAAATGAAGATAGAAAAGTCTCTTAAAAAGGGTAAGGGCAAGGGCAGGCCGAGTAAAGCAAATGTTGCTAAGAAGAACCCGACAAAGAACAAAGACTAGTGCTTCCACTATGACAAAGACGAGCATTGGAATAGGAACTACAAAGATTACCTTGTAGAGAAGGTAAAATAGAAGCTTGAAGAAGCTTTCAGGCACGTTCATCATTAATCTCCAATTGTAAGATTTTTATGATAGTATATGAGCATTAGATACTGGTAGTACTTATCACATCTGCAATTCGTAGTAGGTTCTAGCAAGACCTAAGAGATTAGCGAGAGGTGAGATAGACGTCAAGATGAGCAATAGAGCAAAAGTTGCTGTAGTGATTGTTGGCGAGGTCACCCTACATCTACTTGGTAGAGCTAGTATTGTATTAGATGCATGTTATTTTGTTCCTTCTATTATAAAAAAAAAAATATTTTTATTTCATGTTTGACAATTAATGGATATAAATTAGTTTTTGAGAATAATGATTGTTTAAAATTATTGGATGATAAGATCATCAAGAGAGGAACATGTATAATGGTTTGTTTATGCTAGACATTACTCCACATATCATTAATGTAAGTGTGACCAAGAGGAAACGAGATGAGATGAATAGTGCATACCTATAGCATTGTAGGCTATGTCATATCCATGAGGGAAGGATTCAAAACTTGCTAAAGGATGGATATCTAGATCCATCTGACTATGAGTCATATACAACTTGCGAGCCTTGCCTTTGTGAAAAACTGACCAACTCTACATTTAGTGGAACTAGAGAGAGAGCTATTGAGTTGTTGGAACTCATACATAGTGATATATATGGTCTCATATCAACTCTTGTCATAGGTGGTTAATCCTGTTGAATCTCGTATTTTGATGATGAAACTACTTGATATATGTTTATGATTTAATCTGCGTTTTGAGTGACGCAGGATGCTTCGATCAGGATGAGACAATTAAAGCAGGAAAATCATGTTGTGCCAAAGGAACATGTCAGAAGATTGGACGTCGGGCCGGTGGATCGGTCGACGTATCGACAGAAGGCTTCGGGTCGTGGACTCGGGCATCGGGCCAAGAAGAGCTGGTATTGTGCCAAGAATATCGGAGTTGCAGAGTCAACCGGCCGATTGGGCAATAGGCTGCGGAGAGGGACGATCGCCGAAGAATCGAGACGGCGTCGAGGACCAATGACATGCTTGGGACAACTTGGTTAAATTGCTTAGGATTAATTGTCTCGATCGAAGTTTTGTTGTGCAGGATTAACTTCGATGAAAGTTAGACAAGCGGCAGGAGTTGCGCCGAGTCAAGATCATGATCACGTTGGGAGTTCGAGAGTTCGACGGAAGTTCGAGCGGTTGTCGGGAGGTTCTGTGAGAAACAGATCCGGAAGTCCGAAAGCTTAAAAGCGGCTTCGTCGAACTCGCCAAGTGGATCGTCGCAAAGTCCGGAGTTTGCCGGAAGTCCGCAGAAGAATCACCAAAGGTTCATGGGATGATCGGCGAAAGTTCACCGGAAACTTCGCGGAAGAAGCGATTGATGCATCGGAGCAAAGCTGCAGAAATTGTCTTAGATTTAATCGTAGTTAGCACGTTGATTAAGTTGGAAAATGGGAGGTGATCCCATTAGCTTAATCTTGGGGCAATTGGGCCCCCTGAAAAGATTGAAATTGGGCGAATGGAGCTAACCATTCGGACCCCTCGATTGCACCAGAGGTGCAACCGCCTAGGGCGGGAGGTGGCACCGCTGGGCTAAGTCTCCAGCCCGGCCCGGGCGGTTAAACCGCCCTAGCCGAGAGGTGCAACCGCCGAGCTCAGATCTCGAAAACCGGACTTCGGCGATGCAACCGCCCTTGACAGAGGTGCAACCGCTTTGGGCTCGATCTCCGAAGCTCTGCCGGGTGTTACCTCTCTCAAAGAGGTGTAACCACTGATCCCGAATTCCGGGATTTGATCGTTTGAGCTCCAAATTTGAACTGGGTTGGGGCCTATAAATACCCCACCCATTCAGCACAAAAAGAGCAAGAGACCTACACCGAAATCTTGATCTTCTCTGTGATTCTTGAGCTCAAAATTGTTGTAAAGCCTTTAAGTCTCCTCCTTCTGTTCTTTAAGTTTCTGAATTGTAAAAGTGAGGAGAGAAAGGTTCTGTAAGGGTTGTCTCCTGAGCCCATCAAAAGGAGTGAAACTGTAAAAGGGCAGTTGGCCTTCGCCTATTGAAGGAAGGCCTCTAGTTGACGTCGGTAACCTCATCGGTGGAGGAAGCCAAAAGTGGAGTAGGTCAAGACTGACCGAACCACTCTAAATCTCTGGTTTGCTTTTATTTTGAGCATTTTATCATTACTGCAAACCTCCTACATAGCTACTGCTCTCTGCGCTTTTACGAACAAGTTTCTAAGTTCTAATCTTTCTGAATCTGCATTCAGACGTAAAACGGTGTTTTTGTACGATCTTTACATCGCAGCTTACATTTACGTCTTGAGTCTGTTTATAACTGCAAACTATCTTTTGCGCTTTTACGAACGAGTTTCTGTGCAGTTTACGTTTACGTCTTGATTCCATTTATAACTGTAAACTGTGTTTAGACGTAAACTGTGTTTGGACGCAAACTGCGTTTAGACGTAAACTGTGCTTAGACGCAAACTGTGTTTAGACGCAAACTGCGCTTAGACGCAAACTGTGTTTAGAGGCATGAAAACTGGCGCTTTAGACGCAAACTGTGTTTTAGGCATAAAACTGCGCTTTTAGGCAAATCTGCGCTTTAGACGCAAACTAAACTTAGATGTAAACTAAACCTTTTAGACACAATCTGCATTTAGACGCAAACTGCATTTAGACTCAAAACTGCATTTAGGCGCAAACTGCGTAAACTGCACTAGATACAAACTGTGAATCAGCATTTGCATCATAATAGATTTTATCGAGACTAACGCACCTTTCGATTTTAATCGCTGTAAGATTTCCGCTGCACTAATTCACCCCTCTTAGTGCTCTCGATCCTAACAATTGGTATCGAGCGGGGGTATTTCTCATTTCGGTTTACACCCGAGAAAATGGCTCTTCAAGAGGGCTTTTCGGTCTTTCGTCCACCGTTCTTTAACGGATTGGACTACACTTATTGGAAAACTCGAATGAGAGTTTTCTTGATTTCTCTAAATCTGGATTTATGGAATATCATTGAAAACGGTTTTCAACTTCCCTCCAAACCGATGAACGAATGGTTGGATCTGGAGAAGAAGTATTTTTCTTTAAATGCAAAGGCTATGAATGCCTTATTTTGCGCTTTGGACAAAAATGAGTTCAATCGGATTTCTACGTGCGAAACGGTTTTTGACATTTGGCGAATACTTGAAATCACGCACAAGGGAACTAGTAGAGTCAAAGGCTCGAAAATTAACTTTTTATTGCATGATTTTGAGCTTTTTCGAATGCAACCAAGCGAGACTATAGGCGACATGTACACTCGTTTCACGGATGTCGTCAATAGTTTAAGAGCTCTTGGAAAATGTTTTTCGGACTTTGAACTCGTAAACAAGATTTTGCGTTCTCTTTCTAAGAAGTGGGATTCAAAAGTAACTACAATACAAGAAGCTAAAAACCTAAACAACTTACCACTTGAAGAACTAATTGGTTCACTGATGACATATGAAATGGTGCACAATGCACATGATGAACATGTTGAACACAATCACCTTCCAAAGAACAGGAAGGATTTGGAACTCTGGATAAATGAATACCACTTGAGCGATGACTCAAGTGATGAGGACAATGATGAACAAAACAACCTTCCAAAGAACAGGAAGGATTTGGGACATAGAACATTTGAAGACCACTCGAGCATAAGCTCAAGTGATGGTGAACTTAAACTACAAATGAAACAAAAATTAAAAAGCAAAAAGAATGGAACTACTTGCTTTAAACGCAAGAAGAAGAACAAAAATTGGGATGAATCGAGCTCCTCCGAAGACGAGAAAGTCAACAAAAGCGAGGCGACAAACTACGCCTTAACAGCCTACGACGTTGAGGTAATTAAAATGCCTTTGGTTTATTTTGAAATTACTTGATGCTTTCATGATGTATTTTCTTTTTTAGTTTAGAATTAATTTTCTTGAAAATTACATGTTTAAAAATAAAAATACAAAAATTATGATTATGTTGGTAATTTCGAAAATGATAATATTGCATATTTTATGATAAACAAACAAAATGATTTTGATTAAGAAATCATGGTTAAGAAGTAATAATGTGTATCATGTTTGATTAACATTGTTGAATGAAATCACGTTTGATTTAAAGTAATGCATAAAGATGTAATATTAAATGGTTATGATACAATGATTAACAATTTTATGCATGAGATTTTAAGTTATCCATGATCATGAGCTTGTTTGATCTTCATGATTTAATTTTAAGATCTATAGCAAAAATCATGTCTGAATATATGAAAGTGTTAATTTCATTTTCGGATTCACTTAACAATTGGTATCCTAACAATCGGATTTTCTCATACACTTATGAAAAATATTTTTCTAAAATGGATTTGACGAAATGATTCCTGCTTATAAATTCCATCTTGAAATATAAATGATAGTGTTTTTGCTAAAGAGAATAATTATTAAAATCATGATCTTGATAATTATAACATGAAGCTCTTTATAAATCAAGATTGTTCATTATGCTCCCTACATCTATCAAAAAGGAGTTCTTCAAATGAAATGCAACTTGTCTTTTGATTTCTTAGAATTCAATGAAGTGTCATATTGATATCTTGAAACTTGGAATATTTTAAAATGTGATCTTGATAAGAATGTTACAAGTTGCTCTTTATACTGTATCTTTTCAAATGAATCATGAGCCTTGATATCATATATCTCATAATATAGAAATAACAAGATTTCTTTGCCTTATGTCTTGAACCTTCATGCTTATCTTAATTTGGTATATAAAGACTAAGGCATGCTTAGATGAAAAAGAATCACTAATCATAACTTGATCTATGATATAAATGCCTTGAAATGATTGAAATATTTAACTTTTATGCTCTTCCCCCTACTTTCTTCTTGTTTTCAATGATAAAATGGGGAGAAGTTTTGATCATGCATGGTAGGATATAATTTGACAAAATTGATACCATCATGATATGAAACATTTATAATGTGCAATTATGCATGCAATACTTGTGCTTTCTAATTATGATGTGATGTATTGCATATGATGTAAATCATGATTTAAAATGCTATGAGTGCTAAGTTACACACTTTGAGAAAAAATTGCTATATTGAAACATTAATGTAATTATGAATAGTGATATGAAATTATGCATGTAATACTTCAACCTATGATAACGATACATGCAATGATATTCATGATGAAAAATTGTCTTGACATTCATGACTTGATTATTCATCCTTTGTTATGATTTTGAAATCATTGTAAAAGGAAAAAGAACTACAAAAATGTATTCTTCCTTCTTTTTGACAATGACAAAGGGGGAGATAGCTAGCTTGTACAAGTCAAGAAGATGCAAAAACTTGATTGCTAGCTTGCCTATCTTAAGTAGCAAAGATTGCTAACTTGCTTATTTCAAGAAGAAAAATTGTCTTCTTCAACATCACTATCTTGAATATCTCAAGGAGCAAAACTTGCAATTTGCACATTGCAATAGGAAGCAAGAATCATGAGCTTACACAAGAAAGCTATCTTGCATTTGCTTTCGAAATTTTTGCTAGCTTATATATTGTGAAACTTGTATATCATAAAAATTGCTAGCTTGTTGGTCTAAAGAGAAGCAAAAAGTTGCTATCTCAAAAGAAGCAAATGTGCTATCTTGCCTATCTCAAGAGGCAGAAATGCTAACTTGCGCATCTAGCAAAGTGAACAAAATTTCCAAGAAGCAAGAGTTGCCTTCTTGAACATCTCTAATTTGCTAGCTTGCATGATGTAGAACTTGCTATCTTAAACATTACCAAAAGTGCTATCTTATATGCTATAAAACTTGCATATCTAAAACTTGATAGCATGAATGTTCTAAGCATGATGTAACACTTGCTAAATCTTCTAGCTCCAAGATTGCATGATGATAAAACATGATACTATGTTTTTCATGCAATGAGTTGAATCAATATCACAAACGATTGATTGTGATACTTCTCCTTTTTGTTGATGACAAAGGGGGAGAAGTATGTTGATGAAAGTATGTTGATGACATGACATGTGATGCATAAGTTTATGCATATGTTCATGTTGACGTGTTGCAAGTATTCATGATGAATATTGCAATGACTTGAATTTAGTTTGAATTCAAGGTTCTATCAATATGGCATATTGATAGGGGGAGTTTCTTTAAATTCCGAGGGTTAAGTTTAACTCCGTCATCAAGTGGTTGTCATCATCAAAAAGGGGGAGATTGTTGAATCTCGTATTTTGATGATGAAACTACTTGATATATGTTTATGATTTAATCTGCGTTTTGAGTGACGCAGGATGCTTCGATCAGGATGAGACAATTAAAGCAGGAAAATTATGTTGTGCCGAAACATGTCAGAAGATTGGACGTCGGGCGGTGGATGGTCGACGATATCCCGGCAAACTTCGGGCCGTGGACTCGGGACATCGGGCCAAGAAGAGCGGTATTGTGCCAAGAATATCGGAGTTGCAGAGTCAACTGGCCGATTAGGCAATAGGCTGCGCAGAGAGGACGATCGCGCGAAGAATCGGACGGCGTCGAGGGACCAATGACATGCCGGGACAACTTGGTTAAATTGCTTAGGATTAATTGTCTTGATCGAAGTTTTGTTGTGCAGGATTAACTTCGATGAAAGTTAGACAAGCGGTAGGAGTTGCGCCGAGTCAAGATCATGATCACGTTGGGAGTTCGAGAGTTCGACGGAAGTTCGGACGGTCGTCGGAGGTTCTCATGAGAACACAGATCCGAGAAGTCCGAAGATTGCCAAAGCCTAAGCTCGTCGAACTCACCAAGTGGATCGTCGCAAAAGTCCAGGAGTTTTTGCCGGAAGTCCGCAGAAGAATCACCGAGGGTTCATCGGATGATCGACGGAAGTTAGCGGAAACTTCGCCGGAAGAAGCGATTGACGATCGAGCAAAGCTGCAGAAATTGTCTTAGATTTAATCGTAGTTAGCACGTTGATTAAGTTGGAAAATGGGAGGTGATCCCATTAGCTTAATCTTGGGGCAATTGGGCCCCCGAAAAGATTGAAATTGGGCCGAATGGAGCTAACCATTCGGACCCCGATTGCACCAGGAGGTGCAACCGCCCTAGGCCGGAGGTGGCACCGCTGGGCTAAGTCTCCCAACGAGGCTCGGCGGTGTCGCCCCACCCGGAGGTGCAACCGCCGGGCTAAGTCTCCAATGAGGCCCAGGTGTGCCGCCCCCAGCCGAGGTGCAACCGCTGAGCTCGATCTCCTCGCAGCGGACTTCGGGCGGTGCAAACCGCCCCGACAGAGGGTGCAACCGCTTTGGGCTCGATCTCCGAGCTCTGCCGAAGCGGTGCAACCTCTCCGATCGAGGTGTAACCGCCCGATCCCGGAATTCCGGGATTTGATCGTTTTGAACTCAAATTTGAACTGGGTTGGGGCCTATAAATACCCCACCCATTCAAAGCCTGAAAAAGCAAGAGACCTACACCAAATCTTGATCTTCTCTGTGATTCTTGAGCTCAAAATTATTGTAAAAACCTTTAAGTCTCCTCCTTTTCTTTAAGTTTCTCAATTGTAAAAGTGAGGAGAGAAAGGTTCTGTAAGGGTTGTCTCTGAGCCCATCAAAAGGAGTGAAACTGTAAAAGGGCAGTTGGCCTTAGCCTATTGAAGGAAGGCCTCTAGTTGACGTCGGTAACCTCATCGGTGGAGGAAGCCAAAAGTGGAGTAGGTCAAGACCCGACCAACCACTCTAAATCTCTGGTTTGCTTTTATTTTGAGCATTTTATCATTACTGCAAACCTCCTACATAGCTACTGCTCTCTGCGCTTTTACGAACAAGTTTCTAAGTTCTAATCTTTCTGAATCTGCATTCAGACGTAAAACGGTGTTTTCGTACGATCTTTACATCGCAGCTTACATTTACGTCTTGAGTCTGTTTATAACTGCAAACTATCTTTTGCGCTTTTACGAACGAG
Source organism: Musa schizocarpa (assembly GCA_900464855.2). Lineage (NCBI taxonomy): Eukaryota > Viridiplantae > Streptophyta > Magnoliopsida > Zingiberales > Musaceae > Musa > Musa schizocarpa. The sequence goes on from LS990915.1 coordinate 16,571,372, forward strand.
TTTCTGTGCAGTTTATGTTTACGTCTTGATTCCATTTATAACTGTAAACTATGTTTAGACGTAAACTGTGTTTGGACGCAAACTGCGTTTAGACGTAAACTGCGCTTAGACGCAAACTGTGTTTAGACGCAAACTGCGCTTAGACGCAAACTGTGTTTAGACGCAAACTGTGTTTAGACGCAAACTACGCTTAGACGCAATCTGCGCTTAGACGCAAACTGCGCTTAGATGCAAACTGCGCTTAGACGCAATCTGCATTTAGACGAAACTGCATTTAGGCATAAAACTGCATTTAGATGCAAACTGCGTAAACTGCACTAGATACAAACTGTGAATCGGCTTTTTGCATCATAATAGATTTCATCGAGCGAATGCACCTTTGATTTTAATCGGCTGTAAGATTTCCGCTGCAATTCAATTCACCCCCCCCTCTTAGTGCTCTCGATCCTAACAACTCCTATTTCATTACTTTCACTAACGATTTCTCTAGGTACGGACACGTGTACTCGATGAAGTACAAGTCCGAAGCCTTCAAGAAATTAAGAGAGTATAAGAATGAAATGGAGTACCAGACTAGAAAGTATTAAGATTCTTCAATTAGATTAAGGAGGTGAGTACTTGAGTATAGAGTTCACCTAGTTCCTCAAGGACCATGAGATTCTATCCTAATTGATACCTTCTTATACATCTCAGCTTAATGATATATCTAAAAGGAGGAACTACACACTGTTAGAGATACTATGGTATATGATGAGTTTCATCGACCTACTTATCTCATTCTAGGGATATGCCCTAGAGACCACAACTTACCTTATGAATATAGTTCTAACTAAATCGGTAGTTTCTACACCATATGAGATATGAAAAGGGAAAAAGCTTGATCTTGAGGTTGTTAAGATTTGGGGTTGTCCTACCCACATTAAGAGACATAGCCCGGACAAATTGGAATCTAGGATGGAACGGTGCAAGTTCGTGGGATACCCTAAGGAATCTTGTGGGTATTATTTCTATCACCTCGAGGACCAAAAGGTCTTTATAGCCAAGAGAGTAGTGTTCCTTAAGAAGGAACACATTCTTGATGGAGACAATGGGAGCATAATAGAGTTGAGCGAGGTTAAAGAACCTAGCTCAAGCACCATTCTGTTGAATCTCGAATTTTGATGATGAAATCAATTGATGAAGTTATGGTCTAATGTATATTTTAAGTGATGCAGGATTAACTTTGATTATGAAAAGATAATTCGATTAAAGCAGGAAGAATCAGACGTTGAACTGGAGTGGAACATACCAGAAGATTGGACATCGAAGTGGAACATGTCAGAAGAATCAAACGTTGGGTTAGAGTAGAACATGTCAGAAGTTGGGGCTGTTTTGGGCCAAGTGGAAGGCCCATTCAGTGACCCATAGCTAGCCCCAATGGTACCACCGCCCAAGTTTCCCGGAGACGTACACTGTCTCACAAGCAGTTTCATTGCTTGACCTGACAGTACCAATCTTCAGCACGACGTCCAATTTCTGAATATAAGGGAGTGTACATAATAAAACTATCAATTCTTTCTCCCCTTTATCATTGTCTAAAAGAAGGGAATAATATAATATTATAATTTTTTTCTCTTTATATCAATTTTTAAATCATGACAAAAAAGATAAATTTAAATCAACAGTAATGAGGTATACAATTTATGAATACAAGGGAGTGTACATAATAAAACTCAAGTTGTAACCATCAAGAAGTCAAGTGACATATCATGGTTTATTTGGATAAATTTTCTCTTTAGTAGATAGCAAAAAGATTCATAGAAAAATAGCATATCTTGATTCATGTAGAATAAATCTCAAGTTATAAAAATAGAGGAATCAAGAGAAAAAACATGATTCATTAGGATAAATCTTCTCTTTAATGACAAAATCATACGTGAATAAAGAATAAGGGATCTTGATTCATATAAAGAAAATCTCAAGTTATAATTTTGAGAATTCAAGATCATGATTTAGATAAAACTTCTCTTTAGTAAATAGCAAAAAGAAACATAGAAGATCAAATAAGAGATCTTGATTAAAAAAAAATCTTGAAATGAAAGATTTGAATAAAAATTATTTAAATTTAAATCATCAAATCATCAAACCACTTTCATAGTTCAAGAGATTCATAAAAAATAATATAAATAGATTCATTAATCTCCTTTTTGAAAGATTCGATAAGCTTTTAGGGATAATGACATTTTCAAGAAAAAAAATGCATTCTCATTTTCTTATTCGATTTATGTGATTAACTTCATATAAGCATGTCCTTTTCTTTTATGCCAAAAACCATGCATCAATGTTTAAAATCAAAAAAATAAATTTCATCATAAAAATCATCAAGATCAATAATATAACTATTAATAAACCATCTTCAAGCAAAAGATTTGATTAGTTACAAATGTTCGGATAAATACGACACTAAGAGGGGTGAATTAGTGCAGCGATAAAAATTTTGTTGATTCAAAAAATTTCTTAGAGTAAATGCAAAGTGTAGAATACAGCTAAGTAGTGAAAGAAAATAATAAGGAAAGAACACACCGGATTTATAGTGGTTCGGTTGTTGTGACCTACATCCACTCTTGATTCCTCCTCCGTTGAAGTCACTGGCATCCACTAATGGTCTTCCTTTAATAGATGAAGACCAACCACCTTCTTATAAATCTTTCTCCTTTTCACGGGTTTAGGAGACAACCCTTACAACCATCACACCTCTTCTCTAATTATAACAAGGTTAAAGAAAGAGAGGAGGAGGACACTTAGCACTTTTACAATTCTTTCACACCCCAACACTTCAAGATTTTATTCACAGTTTGATACCCTTTCATGTAGAAAGGAATGAGAAATTTATATGCCACAATGACTTTAGAATTAGAGCCAAAAAATATCTCATCCCGGGTTTTCGGGGTATTGATGGTACTACTCCCTGAAACTCTAACATTGGATGGTAACACCATCCAATCTAGCGGTACTACCGCCTAACAGGATGGTGCCACTGCTTGATAGCATTAACTGCCGGTGATACCACCATCCAGTCTGGGAAGTACTACCGTCCAGACAACTTGGGAGACCAAGTCTCAAGCGATGCCACCGTCGGCCCTGGCTTTAGTCACCGAATTAGCTTTTCTCTTGGCCCAATTTAGTCCTAATTTAGGTCGAGTTGGCCCCTAACTGAGTTAGTGGGATTATCTCCTAATCCTAACGCAATCTAAGTTCTAACTATGATAATTAAGACATTAACTAAGCAATCTTTGTCAGATATGTCAATCATTCTTTCAATGAAGTCTTGACAAACTTCTAGTAAACTCTCGGCATTCTTTTGGCGAACTCCCGACGAACTCTCGACGAACTCTTGGTGAGCTCACGATGAACTCTTGGCGAGCTTGTCGACGAGCTCTTTAGTTATGTGATGAGGTATCTTTAAGGAACCAAAGATTACATGCTTATGTATAGACATATAGACAATCTGTATGTGATTGGTTACTTAGATTCAGACTTTATCGGTTGTATTGATTCTCGTAGATCAATATCATGATATATTTTTATGATGGCTGGTGGAACTATTTCTTAGAGAAGCATCAAGCAGACCTTGACTACTACTTCTACCATAGAAGTTGAGTTTGTCTCCTACTTTGAGGCTACTTCACATGGTGTTTGGCTTAAGAGTTTTATTTTTGGACTTAAACTCATGGATTTTATTTCTAGGCCATTAAGAATTTTTTGTGATAATTCAACTGCTATCTTTATGGATAAAAATAATAAAAGTCAAAGTCAAAGTAAACACATCGACATTTATTTAGCCATAAGAGAATATGTAAAATGAAAGAAAGTGGTCATTGAGCATATTAGCATTGAATTGATGATTGTTGATCCTTTGACTAAAGGCATGCCACCTTTGAAATTCAAGAATCATGTAGAGAAAATAGAACTTGGTTCCATTTTGTAATTATATTGAAACTTATATATATATTATGATATTTTCTCATTCATGTGTACATTAGTTTGAGAAAATATATTTGTATTAGACTAAAACTAAATATAAGGTTTATTCATTAAGCAAAATTACCATACTAAGATTAATTCTCAAGAAACTAAATACGACGATATTACTTGCTCTTAGAGGACTTATCGATATGATTCATGTATTTATTTCTTAAAAAAATATTCAATAAAGATTAATTTAAATTATTAAGCTAAACATATTGACCAAGTAGGAGAATGTAACCGTTCTCATTAAGTTCATCATTCATTATCATTAATTTCTTCATTTATTATGATTTAAATATTTTAATTTTTTTATTTATTATAAATATAATTTTTATTATTAAATATTTTATTTATTATTATTAAAATTCTTAATTATAGTTCAAACGTTACAAATTTAAATTAATTCTTGAACGTTAGGGAGAACATCTATATAAATGATAGTTTTGGTTCTTGGGCTCTATCTCTCTCTTAAGTATAAAGGATTTCCTATATCATCCAAAGCGAGAGTTTTAAGTCGAGAAGTATCAAAATACAAAGAGAAATCATTACTGAAATTCTTGACAACAATGGTTGGAGGTATGTAATTTTCGTTTCCACATTAGTTTTCTTGTATTTCTATTACAGTGGTTTAGAAATACATTTTGATATTAAATTCTTTTGGCCTGTCCTCCCCTTGGACTTATATTATTCTCTCAGACAATTTACCCAATGATGATGTTGGAGGCGATCCTCATCTCTTATACTATCCCATGTCTCCTGCTTTACTATTATCTCATTTGGCTTTCGCTATTCTCTTGGATGGCCTACCAAACCATGTTGTCAGTGGTGATCCTCATTTCATGTACTATCTCATTTCTCTTATTTCACTATCTTATCTAATGCTTTTGGCTTCATGTAAGGTCGGTGGTTCTTTGCTGATAGTGAGGATCAAAATCAAAATTATCATTTTATCATTTTTAGTATCATTTTTATACATAACAACACATGTAGTGAATGACGTGAGAAGAAACAGTGTTAAAAGCTTTACTTTCATAAATATAAAAATATCAATATAATTTTTTAAAATATAAAAATCAAAATTCTAAACATAATTAACTGCATGCTATAATATTTTCCATATCTATTTACCCCTACCTTTAGTCATGCCTACCTCTCACTCTCCTCAACTGTAATCACACTCCTTATTTTTCATCGTATTCCTCTCCTCGACGACTACTATCTGTTCATCTACTACCTCCTTTTTTTTTCTTTTTTTTTTTCTCAGTTAATCTCACAATCTCACCTCCCCCTCTCCTCAGCCATCGCCTCCTTCACCTTCAGTTGTCTTCCATATTTTGCATTGATAAATGAGTGTGATTATTCTTGTTTATAGAATTAACTAAAGCTTCCCAAATAGAATTTTAAAAGTCCATAAAGTACCAAAAAAATAGAAACGTTGTTACACTTGTGCTGAAAGTTTGTGATGCAATAGACACCTATTCAGAATATTCGTTGTTACACTTATTCAGAATAGGTGTCCATTGCACCTCAAATTCTCGTCATAGATGGGTAACAACATTTCAATAAATTTTATGGATTTCCTAAGTTTTCTAGCACATTTTCAGGTTCATTCTATAAACAAGTATAACCACACTGATTTTAATGTAATTCTATAATACTTGTCTATTGCATCTCAAATTTTCATCACAGATTGGCAACAATATCTTAATAGTGTATCTATCATTTTTTTTCTATCTTTTTTAATTTTAGGGACCTTTTAAGGCTAGAATGACATGTTTTAATGTTGATTCTTTGAATAAGTGTTCTTCTATCATTTTTAACGTTGGAATACTTATCCATTGGACCTCAAGCTTTCACCAAAAATGGACAACTCAATAATGAATTAATCGAATTTAATAGTTCTAATTATTTTATAATTTTTAAAACCAATTTGACATGTTTATATGTTGATTTTACAAACCAGTTTAGCCACATATATTCATTAGTGTAACTGCTAGAATAATATTCATTTCATCTCAGACTTTCACCAAATATGGGCACTAGTATCTACATAATGAATCAATATATATTTCTAATTTTTATTAATTTTAGGGCTTTTCTAAGTCTAATTTTAGATTGTTTCATATTGATTCTAAAAATAAATGTAACCATGTTCATTTATTAGTTCGTTTATTTGTGTAATAACAAAAATAGTGTACATTATATATTAGACTTTTACCAAATATGAGAAATAATATTTCAATGATGAATAAATATTTTTTTAATTTTAATTTTTGTAAAAAAAATCAATCTAGCATATTTTTTAAGGTAAAGTGGTAAGGACGAGCGTGATGGAAGGCATAGGCGGCAAGAAGTAGCGGTCAAACAAAGGAAAAAAATAATAATGAAGGAGAGGATAAATGAGTATAACATGAAATGAGCTCACGTGGAAAGAGCGACAATAGTAAAGGAGAGATGAGAGTGATGAAAAATTGAGAGGGAACTAGTAACGAGGAGAAGAAAGAAGGAAAGGATTAAGGTGTTAGTAAACCAGTTAGATGTCTAACTGGTTTGATTAGTTTCATAATTAAATCCTCTAAACTAAATAATAAACCTTGTTTATCATCATATTTGCCCACATAGTATTTGATGATATTTACTTTTTCTTATCCTCGCTCGATATAAATAAATTAGGGGACAAATATTCAACAGGCAAAGTGGATTGCGTCAACATGGAGCGATAGAAACTAACTGACATGTTCTGTACATGATATTATCTTACCGTGACATTGGGTTTGGGTTTTGATCACGTCTATCGATGTAACAAAAATTTGATGACACAAGCTCGTGTTTGATACAAAATCAATTAGATTCGTAATTCATTGGAATTATGATTGTTGAATTATTAAGTTTAACATTAATAATAAAATATCTATCGAATATAAATGATCATATTGTGAGTTGATGATCATAACATGCCGTGCTAATAAGAATATTATCCGTTTATAAATATTACTTAAAATAATAATATCAACACAGCTACAAAATTAATATTGTCTTTCCATAGATAAAAAAAATCGTGTCCCATTATATTAGTAAGAATGTTATCAGTTTAAAATATTTCTTTAAAATGATAAGATTTTTTAGAGACAAATCCGAAGGAAATTATAATATAATAGAAATTTGACGGTGATTAGGTGTATATAACGGTGTGATTTGAATGCCATTACATATTGGTCAGTTGAATATAACGATATAATTTCAATGTCATTATACATTGACATTAAAGGAGATGAAGGGGACGTTAGGCATTACTAGAGTTTAATGGTTTGGAAGAGATAAAACAGGTTAAAATGTTATTTGTTTGAAGGTTTAGGCTGTCATCGGAGAGGAAAAAGCCAAGAAAAATCCCAAAAACTCAAACTAAAACACTCTATAGGTAGATGTTATGAACCTTTAATAGAGCTTTTGAATAATGTTTATTGAGTCTGTTTAGTCCAGTTATTTATTGAATCGGTTTGATTTAGTTAGAGTCAAGTAGAGATTTATTTAATATTTATTTATTATTAGAGTTCAAGTCCTGATAGACTTTGGGTGAAACTCTATAAATCGGGATGTAACTGCTTCTTTTCAATAATCTATGAAAAATATTATTCTGTCTTTTGACAAACCCTACGAGGTCGATCCCCTCGAAGTAGGGCCGATCCCCTCGAAGCGATCAAGGAGGCCGATCCCCTCGAAGCGATCATTATCATCCCCATCTCTCCCCTTTCTTCGATGATAAGACTTTAGGGTCTTATCATTTGGTATTAGAGCCTACGATAAAACTTTATGATCTTATTATTTGGTATCAGAGCCTACGATAAGACTTTAGAGTCTTATCATTTGATATCAGAGTAACGATCCTTGGCGTAACCCACCGCAGCATTGCTTCTCTTCTTCCCCACCACCACTAAGGCAACTCTTTCTTCACCACATACCTCCTCGTTGCCTCATCTCGTTAAAACAAAAAACAAAAAAAAAAAAAAGAAAGAAAAAAAAATGAAAAAGAAGAAACACGAGAGGAAGAAGAAGCCGCACCACCCCTGCGTCCCCTGCTTCCGGCCAGCCCACCCGCCGCTGCTGCTCTCCGGCCAGCACCCACGATCGCCCCGCTTTCCGGCCGGCGACCACTACCGCCGCTGTTACCCGGCCAGGAGACGGCGCCTCCGGCGTCCATCCCAGCCCTCATCGCGCCCCGCCTCCCCCTGCGTCGCCCGGCCGCGCGCCGACTCTCCTCCTCGGCGATCGTTGGTGGCGCTGCTCCCAGCCGCGCCACCACCGCTGCCTTGCCATCGCAACCCTAGCCGTGCCCCCTTGGTGCAGCCGCGCGCCGCTGTTGCCGCAGCCCCTCGTTGTAACGGTTGCGGAAACAGAGTTCCTCTGTTGCCGCAGCCCCTCGTCGATCGCAGCCAGCGTATCCACCAGCCAGCGCCACCTCCAGCACTCCTCTTCCCCTCCAGCGCCGTCGCTGCCCAGCCGACCCATCACCGCTGCGGGCCACCGTGCGACAACCGCCGCACGCCTCCCAGCAGCCGATCCTCCTTGCTTTGCATCCGTAGTCCCAGAAATAGGGCAACTCACCGGTTGCGCTTGTTCCCAACCGTGACACCGCCGACTCCTCCTTCTCCACCGCTGCCTCTGCTTCTCGGCCGCACGATCACGCCGCACCGCTGTTGCCAGCATCGCCAGCGGCTCCGGCTGTGGTGCGATAGAAACAGAGCACCCTGTTTCCCATCTCCAGCATCACAACTTCCCAGCCAGCGACGACGCTCGCTGCCTTTTTCTCTACCGCCAACGCTGCGCTCTGGCCAGCGACCACCGCTGCTGCCAGTCACCGCAGCCTTCTCCTCAACCGATCGTGATCCTTCCTGCCAACTCCTTCGGTGGTGCGACAAAAACAGAGTACGCAGCAACCACCACGCAGCAACAAAAACAGTGGCACCCTCTGCAGCCGTAGCCGCCGATTGTAACCACCGTCGTCGCTCCCGGCCAACGACCAACCCCTCGTTCTGCAGCAGCCACCCTCCAACAGCGAACGTAGCAACCGCAGCAAGTACGCTGCCTTGCCTCAACCCCAACGGCGCACACAACATCGATTCCTCTTCTCAACCTCGGCTGCATCAACGCCGCCTCCCCCTTGCTTATCATATTCTGCCACAACCACAGGTTGCCATCACCACAGGTTGCCATCACCGCAGCCTCAACCCTGTTGCTCGACAATCGCCCCTTGGGTCGCAGCAACTACAACCACATCAACGCAGTCGCCTTCCAACCCCTGCGCTCTCACCCCATACAGTGATAGAAATAAGGCAGCTACTCTTCCTTCAACGCAACGACCGCAACATTGTCCTTGGCGTCCACCTCCTCGGCAACTTCGCATCGACAGTGTTGATCGACACCAAAAACAGGAGTTGAGATTATAGATTTGCAGTCTTACGCAATGGCCACTCATAACTCGGTGAAAGAACAAATGGAAGCATTGGAAATCAGAATTGAGAACCGGTTACAAGAAGTACTTAATGATTTCGAAAAGGACTTACTAGGGAGCCTTAGTAAATTTCAACAAGGTGGGAGCTCAAGTTTTACGTTGCACAGATCTGAAAATATAGGAAAAGGGCCCCAAGATCGTGACACAAATTACTCACACATGAAGATGGGATTTCCGAGATGGAAAGATGGAGATCCGACCAATTGGATCTCTAAGGCAGAAAATTTTTTCCGTTTTCACATAACCCCAGAAGAATCCAAGGTAGAAGTGGCCTCAATCCAGCTTGAGGGAGATGCACTCCAGTGGTACAATTGGTATGAAACTTTCCACGGAGTTCCTTCGTGGGAGTAGTTCAAAAGAGGACTTCTTGTTCGCTTTGGCCTATCCGAATATGAGAATGTTGATTGTCAGCTTACCAAAATTCGTCAGACTTCTGCAATGTTAGAATATCAAAGTAGGTTTGAAAAATTATCAAATCAAGCTAGAGATTGGTCAAACCGACAACTTCTAGATACATTTATTGAAAGGCTTATTCCAGAGATCCGGTGTGAAGTTAAGGCTCGTCAACCCCGCACTATGATAGCTGCGATCTCATTTGTAAATCTACATGAGAAAAAAATTGGCAAGGAAAGATTAGCAAGGGATTTGTACTATGATGAAAATTGGAGTATGGAGCACCGATGTAAACAAGGGCAACTTCTGATGATTGAGCCAATTAGAGAGGAATCGGAAGTAAAAGAGTTGGACTCCGATCATAAAGGTATGAAAACCGATGAAGATATTGAAGCCATCATACATACAGTACAAGCATTGGCTAGCTACACTAACCCACAAACTATGAAAATCGGAGGAACTTTGAAGCTTCAACCTGTTACTATTTTGATTGATACAGATAGCACTAATAATTTTATGGACAGGAAAGTTACAGCCCAATTAGCCCACCACATTGAAGGCTATGATATATTCGACGTTGATGGACGAATTTTAACTTATGATAGCAAAGGCTAGGAATTTCTTGTAACGATTACTACACTGAAAGATCGACCTATTGCTTACACTGTTAAAAAGTGGAGACCACACTTACTTGATCAACGGGTTGTGATGCGTTGCAGATAGCCTATGACTAAAGTGCTAAAAGACAAGTTCCCCGAGATTGATGCTGCTCAGCCTTGAGGACAAGGCTGATTTGAATAGGGAGGAACTGTTATGAACCTTTAATAGAGCTTTTGAATAATGTTTATTGAGTTTGTTTAGTCCAGTTGTTTATTGAGTCGGTTTGGTTCAGTTAGAATCAAGTAGAGGTTTATTTAATATTTATTTATTATTAGAATTCAAGTCCTGATAGACTTTGGGTGAAACTCTATAAATCGGGATGTAACTGTTTCTTTTCAATAATATATGAAAAATACTATTCTGTCTTTTGACAAACCCTAGGAGGCCGATCCCCTCGAAGTGATCAAGGAGGGTCGATCCCTCGAAGCGATCAAGGAGGTCGATCCCCTCGAAGCGATCATTATCATCCCTATCTCTCCCCTTTCTTCGATAATAAGACTTTAGGATCTTATCATTTGGTATTAGAGTCTACGATAAGACTTTAGGGTCTTATCAGTAGAGCTACTCAAGATAGGAGAAATGCTTGTAGGGTTTTCTCAATTGAGAGTAAACAAGATTGGAGCAGGTTCGTACAAGTTGTAGCATAGGAATAAGGGTTAAAGTTTTGATAGAAAGCAAGATAGACAAAAGGTTTGAGAAAGTAGAAAAACTGACAAAGGGGTTCAATTTATGACTGAGGTGAGCAAATAATTTGCCAACAGAATAGATATTTGAGAGAGTGGAGGAAGTTAAGAGAACCAAGAGACCAAAAGAGCATGAGAGAAAAAAGAGTTAATTGGATTTAATTTTAATGAAGAGAAGTCTATTTGATAGCCATTCTAATAGTAATTAATGAGGTCGGACTAATCAATGGGATGTCTTCCACCGATCCAACATAATAGCAAGAAAGATGAGTAATAATATTTTAAGAGATGGGGGGTGACTAATCAGGAAAAACATGCAAGGTAAGTATTTTCCCAAGCAATCACCCTTCTTAATATACTGTCCAATTATTGTAAATAATTTTGTTAACATCAGTTATTATCATTCTTGTTATTTTTTAGCATAATATATTTCCAATATTATCATTACTTTTTAGTACTAATTTTAATTATATTTAAAAATAAAAATATGAGGTATTTCCATGCATGCCATCTAACCTATCAAAAAGAAAAATATAGTGTCTTTTCACATCTCATTAAGTTGTAGCACTCCTTGTATTGCTTTACATATTAATAGATCAGATATTTTGCATTGGCTGACAGTAAAATTATTTTCAAATTAAATATAAAAATATATATTTTAACTTCAGAATGCTTATGCCAAAATTTTAAAGTCTATCATTTTAACTTCAGAATACTTAGAATACTTATTGATTGGACCTCAAACTTTCATCAAAAATGGACAAACAACTCAATAATAAATACATAGGATTTAATATTGTTTAATATTTATCAATTTTTAAATCAAATTTGATATTTTTTGGATTAATTTTATGAACAAATTTAACCACACACATTTATCAATTTAACCATTGGAATAATACTCATTTCATCTCAGACTTTCACCAAATATGGGTGATAGTATCTTAATAATGAATCCATATTTTTTTCTAATTTTTGGTAATATTAGAGATTTTTGAAGTATAATTCAAGAAATTTTGATATTCTTAATGAAAATAAATGCATAAATACAACCTGATAGGGGTAAAAATGGCGATGTGACACGCCATGACAGCATCCCCCTGAGCGACACGATCCCCGAGGCTCGCCATACCCTGCAGTAGCTCGGCCTCCCACGCAGCCCCAGTGGCAATGTCAGACGCCACCAAAGGTACAGTCCTGCCCTACAAACGGGCACGTAAGGTAACACCCAAGCTCATCTATAAATACCCCCAAGTCCCAAACAAAAGGGGACAGGCGGAACACACTAGAAAGCACTTCTGCTTCTCTTCCTCCGAAACCCCCTCCACATCTTTCTCTAACTTGATCGTCGGAGGGGTCGGGTCGAGCACCCCGACCCGACCTGTGTGCAGGTGCGAAGACGGTGTTGCCTCTTCCCGGAGCTTCCTCCCGACCCGAACCGCCGACCTGCCGACCCGAACCGCCGACCCGAACGACCGATCCCGAACTACGGTGCCCGACCGCAGGGAGACCCCGAGGGACGTCGCCCGAGATCCCCGACATCCGGACCCCAGAACCGAGCCGCGTCGGCCTCGAGACCACGGCTTAAAAAGTTACTTACCGTAACACAACCATGTTCATTTTTTAATGTATCAATAAAAATGAAGTCCATTATACTCTAGATTTTACCCAAATATGAGATACAACATTTCAAAGGTGAATCAATATTTTTTCAAAGTTTGCTAATTTTAAGATTTTCTAAGTTTAATCTAGTATATTTTTTAGATGAAGCGACATGGGTAAATATAGAAGGCATATAGGACGATGAGAGATAGTCCTAAAACAAAGTGAGAGACTGAGTGTGGCTAAAGACAGAGAGAAAAACAAAATAGTATAAAAGAAGAGAGAAAGCAGTAGAAGAAGAAGGAGATACCATGTGAGGCATATTTGGTTTGGATAAACGCCACAATTAAATCATCTAAACTATGTAATAAAAGTTAAGGACAAGAGCATACTTATTCAATTATCATATTGATCACACAATATTTGATGGTATTTATCTTTTTTTATAATAATTATTTTTGAAACATATCAATGGAAGTTATTTTTATCGGAGCAAGGTAAATGATATTGTGATATTGAGTTTTGATTTTGTATAGTATCTTAAGATGACACAAGCTCATGATACCGTTAGATGTATAATGTGTTGGAATCAAAATTATTCTTATGTCCAAAAAATTACTAAGTTTAACATTAATGTTAGAATCTTATTTGTTAGATATAATACTAATGATAATTTTATTGGTTTGTAAGTATTACTTAAAAATGATAATATCAACAACTACAAAATTAGGATTTTCTTTACATAGACAAGTAAAAAAAATACCATGTCTCATTGTATTAGTAGGAATTTTATCAGTTTAAAATATTTCTTAAAAATGATAATCTCATCAGCTACGGTGATGATGAGTTTTTAGAGATAAATAAGAAAAAATCACGTCTTAGGCCTTTATCTGACTCTTGATGACAGTAGAATCAAACTCCAGAATCCACTAGTTCTTTGATTAGATCAACATATGATCTGCTTTCATCTCTACTTCCGTCTTGAGTCACGTATTTTGTCGTTGAAGTGAAACGGTCAATTACAAGCAATTGTTGCTACCTCTTCGACGAGAGGAAATTGCAACGCAACATAAATTTGACGGTGATTAATGTGTATATAACGGTGCGATTTCAATGCCGTTACCTTATTAGTTAAACATAACGGGACGTTTCAACGTCAGTACACATTGGTCGGTTGAATATAACAGCACGATTTCACGATATAACACAAGGCTGGGTCGGTGGCGTCTATATCAGCCGAGACCACCCTGTTGCGAACCTCATAACCTCTCTCGTCTCTCGCGCGCTCTCCTCTCGGCTCTCCTTTTGCTCTCTTGGCGATCTCGTCTTTCTGCGAAGGCCGGAGCTGCTCTCCGACGAAAGGATAAAGCTTCGACCGATCGTCGGCTGGGAGTGAGCGTCCTCTCCTCCGATTTAGGGGAGAATTTATATTCTTGTTGTGGTGATCTCATTCCTTTTCCTTTGCTTGAGGTTTCGTTTCGCTTCGCTGTCGAAATTTTTTAGGGTTCAAGATATTGTTGAATTTTGATGATTTGGTTTCGTTTTGGTTGATATACTTGACAATTTCCGTGACCAAAAGTCAGAAATTTTGTTGTTCTCGGGGTTCTTTTTGATCAAATCTTGGTTATCGAACGTCTGGGTTTTCAAGTTTCTTTTGGGAAGTTCGATCTTTCTGGTTTTCTTGATTGTCTCTCGTCACCTCGGCGTTTCTCGTTCTGGTTTCGATTGGCAAGATGGCTTCTTCTCGTTCCAGGCGTGTGGAGTACGACCGCTTCATCCCGTTCCGATCGGCGATGGACATGGACTTCGCGCGCTGTGCTATAACCATGCCTTCCAGACCTCAGCGTGATGGTTCGATAGAATCCCCATCAAGTGCAGCGTACCAAAAACTTCTTGTTCAATGTATTTTGAAGAACAGATCTCGCATTTTCGCATTCAAGAGTGCACCCGAATCACCGGCCGACAAGGTGTGCCAATTTGACGAGGACAATCGACCGCACAAGAAGCAACAGAGACGAATCCCAAAAGATCCAGATAGGGTTTTGGCTGCTTATGACATCATAGATGATGATAGGTTGAATCTCCTCGACTGGGGAAGCAATAATGTGTTGGCGATTGGCCTCAATGACACAGTGTACATATGGAATGCTGCGAATAAGTCTGGTACGAAGTTTTCACGAGCCTTAGAAAACAACAGCCCTGTCACTAGCATCAGCTGGTCCCCAGACGGCAAAGTTCTCGCTGTCGCATTAGGCAATTCAGATTTAGATCTGGTTGATGCAGCAACAGGACGTCTGTTGGTTGGGATCCAAGGTGACAGCCACTCCTTTGTTTGTTCACTTGCCTGGAGAAGTAATGCAATCTTGACGACAGGGAGATCCGATGGTAGTGTTGTTGATTATGATATTAGAAAAGATGACCGGGCCATCTGTGACTATAAAGGGCATCGACTTGAAGTTTGTAGTCTTAAATGGTCCGAGTTGTTTGGGCGGTATCTGGCAAGCGGAGGGAAGGACAAACTTGTGCACATATGGGACGCCCGCATGGCTGTTGCAAATCACCATCCGTGCCAACGTCAATTGCTTCACAAGATCAGCAGCCACACTTCCACTGTAAGGGCCCTTGATTGGTGCCCTACCAGGAGCAATCTGCTGGCTTCTGGTGGAGGACGCAATGATCATTGCATTAAGTTTTGGAATGCTGTTAATGGTGTTTGCTTGAACTCAATTGATACCGGCTCTGAAGTTTGTGCGTTGTTGTGGGACAAGAACAAATCTGAATTGCTAACCTCCCATGGGTTTCCAAACAATCAACTCACCCTGTGGAATTACACATCCATGACGAGAAAAGCTGAGCTTTTTGGTCATTCATCTCGTGTTCTTTACTTGGCTGGGAGCCCATTGGGAGGTGTAGTAGCTTCTGCAGCAGAAGATGAGACACTCAAGTTCTGGAATGTCTTTGAGACTCCAAAACCACCAAAACCTGAAGCAAACACTGTGCCCTTTGCCCAATTTAGTGTCATAAGATGAAAATGCTGATGGTTGGAAAAGATTACGAGAGTAATACGGAAAACTTCTTTAGTGCTTGACATGAAGATCCATTGTTGATAGCATTGCATAGAGAAGTTTGTGGCATCAAAGAGACAACATATTTTCATACAAGCATCATACATTTAAGATCTTCAGATACAAGTGCAAGAGCCTAAGTTAAGTAAGAAATTACAACCATGCTTTAATTTTTACAGCATTTTAATAGGTTTATTATACAACAAACTAATGTGGTTGCAGCTGCAAGTTTGATTTTTGTGTCCAATTTTTCTTTAAGCTTTGCATATATCTTGGTATAACCTTTACCATATTGATGACACATACAATCTATAAGCACTACATTATTGTTTCTATATTTTATGTGTTCTATTTTTAATATTTTTATCAATGTTGCAATCTTGTTGTATATTTTTAGGTGATTTGTTAATTCTTCTTTAAATTTGAGAATCTTCATGTTGACTTCTCAAGCACTAGATGAAAATGCTGATGGTTGGAAAAGATTATGAGAATAATACAGAAGACTTCTCTAGTGCTTGAGAAAAAAATTCATTGCTGGTAGCATTGCATAGAGAAGTTTGTGGCATCAAAGAGGCAACATATGTTCATACAAGCATTATAGATTTGTGATCTTTAGATATGAGTGCAAGTGCCTAAGATGAAAAATTTAGAACCATGCTTTAATTTTTACAGCATTTCAGGTCTATTTAAAATGAGCCTATGTGGATGCAACTGCAAGTCTGATTTTTTTATCCAATTTTTCTTTCAGCTTTGCACATATATTGCTATAACCTTTGCCATATTGATGATACATGCAATCTATAACCCCTACATCATTGTTGCTATATTTTATGTGTCATAGTTTTAATATTTTTAACCATGTTACATTCTACTATTATAGTTGTATCTTTTTAGATAAATTATTTTTTTTTCCTTCTTTAAATTTGATAATCTTCATGTTGATCTTATTCTTTGTTTGTTTATGCTAATTATGCATAATTAGACCAACGAGGTAGCTGTTTATATATATTTTTAGTTTCTGCTGAGTTGAGGTTTCTTATGATTGTAATGTAGCCTCCAGAATTTCAGACTTTTCTTGCTGTTGAAAAAACTGGTTATAAAGTGTATAATTTGTAATCTTAAATGATTTCAATATGTTACTATATAGTAAATAACCTCGAAGTAAAATATAAGTTCAAGAGTGAAATCCAAGCTTAAAATATTTCAATTTTAAAAGGATGTATCATAATTTCTGTAAAATGCAGTTATCATACTTATAAGAACTGCAAACCAAATTGAATATTTAATAGTAAAGAGATATCAAACAAATAATTTTATGAGTTTGATAAAGATGAGGTATTATGATTCTGTTTATTACGTTTTTTTTCTGTGATATGAACAGAGGCTCATGACTTTCCATTAATAGACTGTCTTCTGCTGGTCTTAAGATAGGGCTTGACAAATGGAGTCAAATAGGATATTATGCAAGTTCTAAATTGTGGAAATTAGCTTACGATATCAACAGTTAACAAATGTTAGATTATAGTGATAGGGTCGTTCTGGTCCTTCTGGATTATAGTAATAAAAAGATATTCGTTGAGTCTGAACGTTCTAATTTGTGATTATTTCGGTCTGCAGGATTTTTCTTGCTGATTAGCTGTTGCATTGTAGTAGACTAGTAGCAATCTTCATGAGATTGTTAGAGAAGCTTAATAAGTTTCATACAAATGCTCGCCAACTAATGACATAGCTACTGTTTTAGTATTTTGAATTATGCTGTTGCAGTCATCTATCACGAGTTTCATCATCCACGTGCTGTAGTTTTAATCTGCTACTTGTGAGTATAAAACTGACCTCTGAATTGGTATTTCTTCGTTCCACCTTACCTATTTATTTAAGGAGAATAAGCTATCAGCAGCTGTTGTGATTATTGATTTTAATTCCTAATATCACATATGTAAAAGGTTTAAATTGATATGATAATTCCAGTTGAAACATTTAAGTGATTGTTTCTTTGAGTCATTTAATTGACATGCTTATTTTGGCCCAGTTTTGTGGCTTTGACCATTCTAGTTAGTTTGGCTTGAAGATTTTCAACCTAACAAAGCTAATCTCAGATCTGAAATCAAAAGTGGCATCAAGTCCAGTATTTCCTGTTTGATTGAGCTTAAATTGGAGCATTAGAAAACTCCACTATTCTTCCTATCTGTCATGTCCATCCTTGTCAAGCTTTATTGATTAGGAATTTTGCTACATAGTTTACTTAATGCTAACCAGATTCAGTTTTTCTTTCATATCAAATTTTGTGTTGTTCATGAGTTGATATGCAACATGATGTGTACTTCTTTTTGTCAACTTGGTAAGCATATCAGGCCCCATTTGTTTTCAGTTTTGTACAGTAGATTTGCCTAACATCTTTTGATTACAATTAACGTGATGATTAAGTATCATAAATCAAGCATTTGTTAACTATTTTAGATTTGTGATGCTTTAGATTTTTTCTAACATCGCAGATAATTTCACCTGCAACAACTTTCTTATAGACTGTCATTTGTGATGCTTTAGTCATATGTTGAGGTTTATCTTTCTTTTATTTTATGATCAAGGCACATTCTTTATTTGTTCATTCAGGGACAAAGAGACCTGGAGCATTGATGCTTCACTTATTAGAATTTGAGAATCAGGTTTGAGTATCTTTTTTTGTTGAAGCTATTATATTAGCCCTTCATTAGAGAATATCTCTAGTGGTTTCTCAAATTTGATTATTGAAAAGTCTAGTTTTTTACTTGCTCTTCTGGCGTGCCTCTTAACATTCTGTAACCTTGCTTGTGAATTATTGACAATTACTATACAGGAATTGTGACTTCTGTTAGTCTTTCTGTTAAGAAAGAAAAAAGAGACATTATCTCACTCTTGAATTGCATTATAGATATTCTTTTATCACAGATCATTCATGAATAATATTTTTAGACACATTTCAATTTCTTTAGCCTTTGGTTTTTCTCTTTTATTTGTGTGTTTTTCACTTTGCACTTTTCTGGCAAAATAGATTTCAAACTGACATTTAGATCATTTTGTCATCATTTTAAAACTAAAGAATTTTCATATTAAGAATATAGGTTTGTCTAGAGGAAGCCTACCTTGTTGGAGTTGAATGTAAAGGGACTGAATATATAATACATTTGCTGTTGATGAATCACTTGAAGAATTTGCACAATTAGCTCATGCTGTTACACTTATCGAAAGTATGTTTCTATTTCCCCCATTGAACATGATGCAGCGAATAGTTCTATGGTTGCTCTAAGTGTGCATTTCTAGAGGTCTAGAATCTAGGAGTATATTATTGCTTTGGCTATCCTTGAATGATGAAATTCAGAAAATATATCTTTCTATCATTAGTAAACTCTACAGTTCTTCCTATCTATCATGTCCATTCTTGTGTAGCTTTATTGAGTAGGAATTTTGCTACATAGTTTTATTTGATGCTAACCATATTCAGTTTTTCTTTCATATCAAATTCTGTGTTGTTCATGAGTTGATATGCAACGTGATGTACTTCTTTATTTCAACTTAGTAATCATATCAGTGCAGGCCTCATTTGTTTTCAGTTTTGTACAATAGATTTGCCTAACATCTTTTGATTATAATCACCATGATGATTAAGTTAGAAAATTACTTCATGGTTCATGGTACGCAGGTAATTTCACCTGCAGCAACTTTCTTATAGACTGCCATTTGTGATGCTTTATTCATATGTTGAGGTTTATCTTTCTTTTATTTTATGATCAAGGCACATTCTTTATTTGTTCATCAGGGACAAAGGGACCCAGAGCAAAGATGCTTCATTATAGAATTTGAGAATCAGGTTTGAGTATCTTTTTTTGTTGAAGCTATTATATTACCTTTACTAGAGAATATCTCTAATGGTTTCTCAAATTTGATTATTGAAAAGTCATTAGTTTTTTGCTTGATCTTCTGGCTTGCCTCTTAACATTCTATAACCTTGCTTGTCAATTATTGACAATTACTATATAGGAATTGTGACTTCTATTAGTCTTTCTGTTAAGAAAGAAAAAAGAGATATTATCTCACTCTTGAATTGCATCCTAGATATTCTTTTATCACAGATCATTCATGAATAATATTTTTAGACACATTTCAATTCCTTTAGCCTTTGTTTTTCTTTTTTATTTGTGTCTTTTTCAATTTGCACTTTTTTGGCAAAATATATTACAAACTGATATTTAGCTCATTTTTTCATCATTTTAAAAATAAATAATTATCATATTAAGAATATAGGTTTGTCAAGTGGAAGCCTACCTTATTGGAGTTGAATGTAAAGGTACAGAATTATCAACATCATAATTTGCTATTGATGAATCACTTGAAGAATTTGCATAATTAGCTCATGCTATTACACTTGCCAAAAGTATGTTTCTATTTCCCCCATTGATCATGATGCAGCGAATAGTTCTATGGTTGCTCTAAGTGTGCATTTCTAGAGGTCTAGAATCTAGGAGTATATTATTGCTTTGGCTGTGTCATTGAATGATGAAATTCAAAAAATATATCTTTCTGAGGCATCTTTCTGACATGAACTCCATTCTTTAATCTTACATAGGAAATATTTGATTGATGTCGCTTATCTAGTCCTACATGACATGTCATATTTAGTAATTTGTGCATCTCTTTGTTTATGTCTCCTTCAAGATTCATAAAAGTCATCCAGTGTTGTCAACAACACTAGTAGGTGAAGACATCATGGATAGCTATTGCCAACCATTGAGATGTTATATTATTGGTTATATTTATTGGGGTTGTATAATGTTGATTTTTTCAATGGTTGTGATTTAAATTCAAATTGTCACAATCGTAGTTGCTTTCTATTTGGCTGAATAAGCTTTGGTATTGGCGGGTTCTTTGGTTACGTTAATGTCACTTGAAGCTAGGGAATTGGGTTAGAGAAATTAAAAAAAAAATTAGAAAATTTCGGAAAGTAAGAAATTATGAAAGCAAATGTAATTTTCAATTTTTTTTGTGGCCTTAAATAAAAATATTAAATGCAAAGCTACCTTTTTGGTGATCTTGGAGTTCTCTCTTGGTGGTTGTTATTTGTCATATTCTTGAGAAGGATTAGTGATCAGATGACACTCCTATAATATGGGCTCTTTGCTTTCTCCTTTTCAAAATTTCTATGGAATAGTACAATCAAAATTTAATGATCTATAAATTCTTCTCAATCTTAGATTTTTTCTAATTGAGTGTGTTTGTTCTAACGAAATTAGGGAGTAACTTATTGACCAAATGACACTCCTATAATATGGGTCGTTCCATTCTCCTTTCCAAAATTGTTGTGGAATAGTATAACCAAAATTTAATGATCTATAAACTCTCTTTGACCTTAGGTTTTTTCCAATTGAGTGTGTTTGTTCTTATGAAATTAGGGAGTAACTTATTAATGGTTTTATTCTCTTCATTTCTTGGGTAACCACAATTGCAATATGTAGCAAGGTTCGCCATACCGATGTGTACCGCCCGTGCATTTTGGCAGACGCATCCGGCCCCCAGAGGCGGCCGATGACGGACCGCCTTCTACCCAAGCAGACACCAAAAAAAAGCATGTATCGGGCGGTAACGGTCGAAATTTCGACCGTTACCGCTCGGTACCATTCGGCAACGGTCGATTTCGACCGTTACCGCCCGATACCACTCGGTAACGGTCGAAATCGACCGTTGGAGCCATTTCTCCTCCTATTTAAACTAATCTTCTCTCCCTTATTTCATTATACTCTCTTAAACTCTCTCTCAAACATTTCTTTTCTCTCATAAACTTAATCACATTCTTTTTTCTCGGTCTCGGGTCCGGAGACATGACAAAGAACACCGGACGGCAGAAGCCTCAACGGATGATGGCGGTGGATACCGGCCGTCTCTTAGTCTCGTCTCCAATTGAGGGTGGTGAATGGACCGAGGAGCAATATTTTACACATGCCACTCAAGATTCAGATCATGGAACTTCGACAAGGTAATCGGTCAAGTTTATGCGCCAAGGGAAAGGAGAAGGGGGAAGGGGAAGGCAAAATGAATGAATATGAACAAATCGCGTACAGTGAGCATACATGATATAGACACGAAAAGAGACTCATCAGATTCACGACCATCGATATTAAAGAATCATATGGGCAACAACAAAGATGGGTGATAGTTGGTCATCCTTCTCTGAAAGCAACAACATGATACGAGAACAACACCAATATATGCCTCAAGAGCTCACCTGGACAAATATGATTTATGGCTTACGATCAATCTCCACGATCGCACCACATTGATGCATCAATGGCATATAGTGTATCAATACATTATGTCATGGGATCAATTTCATGATTGGGTCCAACAAACGTATCATATTGATATGTATCGGATCGAGGACCCCCATCCACCACCCGGAGGCCCGCTGCGTTCGTTTTGGTGGTAGAATTAACAATTAGGTATATCTAGATATATGATTATTTAATTCATTTGAATTTTAGAGTTTATATTGTAACAAAATAGTCTAACAATTCAACTCGATTTTTCTATAGATATTTCAATCTATAACGAAATGAAATACTGAACCTCGAACAAGACTACCTCAAAGCCCTAAAAAAGATATGTGATGCTATTTTTTACCTAATTTACATTGATTTTGCTAAACTTATACTATTACTATATTTATTTGTAACTTGAAAACTCTATCTTAACTTTTTTTATTTTCGTGTATTTTCGAGGATAAATCGGTGAAATCAGGTGTACCAAGCGGTACACCTCGGTATTACTGCCGGTTCGATGCGCCGTCTTGTCAAATCTTAACGAACGGCGTTGAAACGCCGATACGGTACGGTTCGGCGAACCTTGATATGTAGAATGAATTTTCTTCGTTGTCAGGTCTTATGTTATCTAGTTTGAACTTACAGTAGTGTTTCTAGAGTGCTTGTAATCAAGATTCTAGTTATGCTAACTGATCCAAAGTTTTGTTTAGGCTTGCTTATTAAAATCAAAGGCTTTATATTGGCTCTAGAAAGGGTGATGAAGTCAAGTGTGCAATCCAAGCGCTTGATATTGAATGTGTAATTTTATTAGGAAGAAGTTCTTATGCATTTATGATATAATTATTATGTAGTCATTAAAGCTCCCTAATGTTGTATTTTATATTGCTTACTATGCTTTAACTAAAATGACTTTACTCGCAACAATATGAACTAAAATGACATTACTAGGGGTGAGGAAGGGAGAAGAAGGAAGGAGGAAAGAGGAAGAAAAATGGAGGTAGAAGGAGGCTATGGTGGAAGAGGCGAAAAAGAAGATGAGAACACTTGGCTGTGGTTGCACAAAGAGCCAAATAGGCTTGTGAGGAGACACGAACCTCAGAAGGAGAACCGGTTCAAGTAATTTTAAAAGAAAAAATGGTTTGATTTGGGTCTTTGAAAAGGGGAAACGGGCCTAGCATTTTTTTTAAAGAAAAGGAAAAAACCATACCATACAGCCTGAAATGAGGCAGTCCACGTCGCCCGGACAGTCATTATCAATCAAACTGATTAAAATTTAAATCCATGGGTATAACACGAACAAGTATACAAACAAATAGTTGAAAATTTTAAAACTGTACAATATACTGATTCCAGCAAATGACCACATTGATGTTGTCGTTATACGTTGGTTACTTGAATTAGTGCTTTCTAGAATAGAAACATGAAAAGAAAATATTGAGGAAAAATAAGTTGGAATATATAAGATATCTTTTATGACTTGAAAGAAAAAGCACTTATTTGAGCTAAAATTACTAATTATTATGGATCCTGTTGATGGCATTCGCCACCAAGTTGGAAAATAATCAAATTTCTTTGATCCTTAGAAAAAAATAATAGATAATTTTATGAAGAAATACTTATAATGAGTAAGAAGAAGCTGATAAAAAAATATAATAACACAATACAATTATGTAAAATATTTAAAATAATTTCAAAAATAAAGATTTAATTGAAAGCTAGAAGGTCAAAAATCTGCTTATGTTGATAAAGATTTGTAGAAATATTACAAATTTAAGAAAATTAAAATTTAACAGATTTTATTATTTAAAAGATCACGTATGCAAAGGAAAATTGTGTTGTGTCTCAGTTTCTCATGTAATGCATTACTTTCTGAGTTACTTTCTGCTATTTGGTAAAAAGTGGGAAAGATAAGTTAATTTCTGCCATTTAAATGCATTTTATAAATGTAATGAAATATTCTAGCTCACCATTTTAGAGAAAGAGTAATGCATAGTTGGTAGAAAATTTCTGCCAAGATTTCTTTCAAGTTGAGTATATCTCAATTAAGACATATTTTTATGATGTTTGATGATATCTATCGTTTGTTTTCTATATCTAATTATCTTACACTTTCATTCAGATTTGTCGATGATATTTCTTTAATGTCGAAAATGATAGAAAACTTGGATAATGTTAGTATCTGAATAGTGTAAGTTACAAAAACTCCAATGCAACATATTCAAATAGTGTCCTTGTCTTTTAATTGTCTTTGCATGGATTTAAACAATGTGCTTCCGCTGCAGTACCTTTGAGTCTTTGACTATGGATTGGTTTCAGATCAAGGTATGCAATACTGTACCGTACCATACCGGTGTTTCAAGGTTAGCTCGGTACGGTACGGTATCGACGTACCGAGCAGTACACTAGGACGTACCGAACGATTTTAAATATTTCTTCCTCTACTGTAGTACTGTAGCACTATAGCACGATCCATTCGGTTTATTTTATTTCAAGAGTAATTCTGATGCATCTTTGATTTGAATTAACCTTATTTCTGGTAATGTATGGAATCTTACTTCTAGATGATTGTGTAACTTAGAGAAGGCACTTAGTGGGGATGTTAGGATGTATGATGGAACTGCTCTTATTGTTAGTATCTTCAACCAAAAGGGTGCAAAATCCATGAAGGAGCCTTACAAGCAAGTGCCCACTAGGCTTTTTCAATTTTAGCTATTTTAGATTTCATGGGAGCCAATGTCATGTCACTAAACATGCATTTGTTATTCATTTTTAGTTTTTGACTTCCCTGCATTAGATGTTATTGTTGCTTGTTTCATTATACCTTAGCAACCTAAAAGTTAGGAATGCAATCCTAGAGACACATTATATGTAATCCAAGTTACAAATATTGTATATATTATTGCATAACTCTTAGGGTCTGCTGAAATAGAAGTTGCATTTGACCACAACAGCAAAATTGATAGCAGATAACTCAATTCCTGATAGTTTGAGAAATTTTGAACATTTGTTTTTTGATATTACAGTATGGCTCCTTAAGTCAAGTCGTTGATGGTTTGAGCAATTTAATTATTTCCTTTCATATAAATTTTTATCTAAAAGATTCTCTTCCAATCTCTTGATAATTTTTTACTTTCTATTTATTTTCTTTTAGTACGCTTGTTAATGAAGCTATCTCTTGACCTTCGAAGGCGCTCCCTTCTGAAGAATGCCATCAAATCATTTGCTATTATGATCATCTGTGCTAACTAGTTCATATATGGATTAGAAAATTGAACAAAAGGTGTACAAAAAATGGTATTGTCATACAAGGTCTGATTTGTGTGATTTAACAGGAAGTAAAGCCATGTACTTGGACATACTTGTTTCCATTTCTACAATTGTCATTTTCAAATTCCTACTAGGTTTTTCAGGTTTTCTCTCTCTTGTAAGGAGAATATCCGTACAAATGTTTTTAACACCGCCGATGTCGGTCCCAAGCCCGAATGAAAAAGGTGGAGGGTTGTGTAAGGACACTAAGAGCCAACCTGAAAAACATTTGAGAACTCATATGCATGATCTTAATTGTTTCATAATAAAACTAGGTCATCATTGAGATTAGATGTGAGACATAGTTACCACCAAAGTATACTAAAATGTGAAGGTGGACTTCTAGACTGTCTGGAAGAAAACTATGATATTAGGTTTCAACTGTGGTGTAAAATAGATAAGGGGACAATTGGATTAGGCTAGTAACATGGAATATAAGGGGTTAGATTGCCACAGTAAAATTATGCAAGTATCATTCATAGATATGCCTTGAAATAATATTGTAAAATCAAGAGATTTTGGAATACAATTATATTACTATAATCTGTGTCATGAGAAAATATTTTGATTCATTGTTTATGCCTCTTGCATTTGTCTTAAGCGATTAAATCAAAGGGGAATTTTTAGAAAATTTAGATAATATAATCTAAGGAGACTCTTTTATTCAAAATCTATAATTGGAGGACATTTGATTGATTATATAGGGAGAGAAGCATGACAATTATGCAACTATAATTGTGTTTGACAATCAAAAGAGCTGTCCTCATCAACCACTCAAATGCTGTTGAAAAAACTGGTTATAAAGTGTATAATTTCTAATCTGAAATGGTTTCAATAAGTTAGTATATAGTGAATAATCTCCGTAAAAGATAAGTTCAAGAGTGAAATCCAAGCTTAAAATATTCCAATTTTAGTATGATGTGTCATAATTTCTATTTTAAACAGCAGTCATTAGACCTATGAGAACAGTAAACCAAATCGAATAATATATTAGTAAAGAGATATCAAACAAATAATTCTATGAGTTTGATGAAAATGAGACATTATGATTCTGTCTATTATGGTTATTTTTCTGTTATATGAACAGAGGTACATGACTTTCTATGAATAGACTATGTCTTCTGCTGGTCTCAAGATAGGGCCTGACAAGTTCTAAATTGTGGAAGTTAGCTTACTATACCAACAGTTAACAAATGCTTGATTATAGTGATAGTGTAGTTCTGGTCCTTCTAGATAAAAGAATCTTAGTCTCTGGGATTTATCTTTTGCTGAATCAGCTGTTGATTTGTAGAAGACTAGTAGCAATCTTCATGAGATTGTTAGAGAAGCTTGCTAAGTTTCATACAAATGCTCACCAACAAATGACATGGCTACTGTTTCAATATTTTCAATTATGGTGTTGCTATAATTTATCACAAGTTTCAGCATCCACGTCTTGTGGTTTGAATTGTGCGCCTTGCAAGCATAAAATTGACCTTTGAATAAGTATTTCTTCATGCCAATTCCCAGATTATTTAATGAGATTAAGTTAGCAGCAGCTATTGTGATTATTGTTTGCAATTCCTAATATCACATATGGTAAAAAGTTTAAATTGACATGATAATTCCAGTTGAAACATTGAAGTCATGAAATGCTTATTATAACATCACGACAATCACCATGATGATTAGCTTGTTAGCAAATTGCTTCATGGTTCATGGGGCAAATTGCTTCATGGTTCATGCTACATGGATATTTCACCTACAACAACTTTCTTATAAATTACCATTTGTGATGCTTTAGTCATATGTTGAGGTTTATCTTTCTTTTATTTTATGATCAAGGCATATTTTTTATTTTGTTCATTAGGGACAAAGAGGCTCAGAGCATTGATGCTTCACTTATTGGAATTCGAGAATCATGTTCATTTATCTTTTTTTTAAACTATTATATTAGTCCTTTACTAGAAAATATATTTAGGGGTTTCTCAAATTTTATTATTGAATAGTCTATTTGTTTACTTGCTTCTCGTTCTTGTTTAACTTCTAGCTTGCCCCTCAACATTCTGTAATATTTCTTACGAACTATTGGCAATTACTCTATGGAAATTATGACTTCTGTTAGTCTCTGTTATGTTTATGTAAGAAGGAAAAAAGAGACATTAACTAATTCTTGAATTGCATTCTAGATATTCATTTGTCACCAGAGCATTCATCAATAATATTTTTACACATCTCAATTCCTTTAGTTTTTACTTTTTCTTGTTATTTGTGTGCTTTCACTTTGCGCTTTTCTACAAAAATATATTGCAAACTGATATTTAGCTTATTTTTCCATCATTTTAAAACTAAAGAATTATCATACTAACATTGTAGGTTTGTCCTGGAGTTGAATATAAAGGCACTAAAGATAAAACTTTTTCTGTTGATTAATCACTTGAATAATTTGCACAATTAGCTTATGCTGCTCCTCCACTTATCAAAAACATGGTTTTTAATTTTGATGTGTACTGCCCGATATAGGCAGTACATACTGGTCCAAGAGCCTCTTGGCACGCGAACTACCTGCTACCAGCCGGTGCCAAATTTTTGGCCCCGTATCACTCGATACAGGGTTGTATTGGGTAGTAACGGTCGAAATTTCAATCATTACCGACCTGCATCCTATTTTAGATGTACCGCTTGATATGGTATGCCTCGATATGTACCGTACCGAGCCAGTACGGACCGAACTTGTGAATCTTGATCAAAAGTATGTTTCTTATTCCCTCGGTTGAATATAATGTAGTGAATTGTCCTATGGTTTCTCTAAGTGTGCATTTCTAGAGGTCCAGAATTTAGGAGTATATTATTGCTTTGGGTTATTGAATGATGAAATTCAGAAAATATATCTTTCTATGGTTTTTTTTAGCATAAACTCCATCCTCTAATGTTACATAGAAAATATTTCATTGATGTCACTTACCTAGTCTTACATGATATGTCATATTTAGTAACTTATACATCATGTTGTATTTGTCTCCTTCAAAATTCATAAAGTGTTTCCAACAACAAAACAACACGTGAAGATTAGAAATGTTGTATGATTGGTTATATTTATTAGGGTCATATAATGTTGAACTTTTTAATGTTTGTGACTTAAATTCAAATACTCACAATCGTGGTTGTTTTCTATCTGACTGAATAAGTTTAGGTGCTGTCAGGTTTATTGGTTATGTTAATATTGCTTTGAGCTCGGGATCCTGGTTAGACAAATTTAAAAAAATCAAAGAGAATATGAAGAAGTCAGAAATTCTGAAGAAAAATATAATTTTCATATATTTTTGTGGTTTTAAATGGAATATTAAATGCAAAGCTACCTTTCTTGTGACCCTAGAGTTCTTTCGTGGTGATTGTTATTTATCATTTTTTATAAGGATTAGTGACCAAATGACATTCCCATAATATGGGTCTTTCCCTTTGTTTTTTAAAATTGTCATGGAATAGTACAACTAAAATTTAATAATCTATAAACTCCTTGACTTCCGGTCTTTCCTTATTAAGGTTTATTTGTTCTGATGAAATTAGTGAGCAATTTATTAATGGTTTTGGACCGTTCATTTCTCAGGTAACCAGAATTGCAATATGTAGATATGGAATGATTGGATAGTGTCACTTGGTAGAACGAATTTTCTTGGCTTATGCTATCTAGTTTCAACTTTCACTACTCTTTCTAGAGTGCTTATGATCAGGATTTCAATTATGCTTACTAATCCAAAGTTTTGTTTAGGCTTGCTGTTAGGACTCTAGCTAGGAGAGTCCTAATTGAGAGGGATACTCTGTTAGGACTCTAACTAGAAGAGTCCTAATTGAGAGGGACATTCTGTTAGGAGGTTTTTTCTTAGAGAAGAATTAGGAGTTGTAAGGGAATATGAGTTTTGAGTATGAGTCATATTAGGAGTTAGTTAGAAGTAAGAGTCTTAAGTAGGAGTCCTATTAGGAGTTAGGGTTTAGAAGCCCTATAAATAACCATGTATTCTTTCTTTTTTTATAAGCAATAGATGAATCTTTTTTGCAGCCTTTGAGCAGCAACTTGGAGGGAGGAACCCCTATAGAGTTCCAAGGAGGCCGATCCCCTAAGGAGATCAACCCCAAGTTTAGAATCTGCAAGGGTTCTAGCTCCTGGTATCAAAGCAGAGTTCTTGGCGTCTCGCTGCCCTTCCATAGCCATCCATCAACCCTCCACAACCATCCAAAGCAATTCCCACAATTGCTTAAAAGATCGTCAATTCTACCATCATCTCCACCAATCGCGAGATCATCCTTTGATCTCCTCGGAATTGCAATAGGTTCCGGTTTCCTACCTTACCGTTCTGCAATTTATTTATCCCTATCCGAAAATCCAAAAAAAAAAAAAAAAAAAAATCGTTCCTATATTGCTGCAAATTTTCATCGTAAGTTGCTGAAATTTTTTCGACGAAATTCTGCTCGCGAAACTTACACCAATTTTCTTTGTCACATCACCGAAATTTTTTTGATGGACATCCTCGCTGCCATATAAACCGAGATATTACTGTAAACTCTCCTTAAATCTCTCAAATTTTTTGGAGATTTCGCCGAGAAACTGCTGTTTCTTCAACGATAATTCTGCTCTTATAAGACAAACCTGGTTGGCAGAAACTTTCACCCATTTCTATCAAACCTATACATGCCTTTTAACTCATCACAAAAGAGAGATCTTAACATCACAGATTTGGAGTCATATACTATGGCATCCGAGGAGACAATCAATGCTAAATTTAAAGCCTTTGAGGCACGAATGGAGGATAAGATCGGACTCTCCTTATTGAATTCAATCGACCCGACCAAGTCCGCCCAAGAAATCACATCAAGGAGAGAGCTCTAACCAATCACATCATGCCCAAAGAGATCTGACTTCCCCAAGAGAGGGGGAGGCTCTACGACCGAATTCCAACTATTCAAGGATGAGAGTGGACTTCCCTAGATGGGAAGAAGGAGACCCAATTATTGGATCTCGCGCTACGGAGCGATATTTTTGCATACTATAAAACTACGGATGCATCCATGGTGGAAATTGCATCTATACATGTCAAGGGGATGCCATACAATGATTTGACCGGTTTTGAACATACTTACGGAGTCCTTTTCATGGCGACAATTCAAAGAAGGACTACCGATCCGCGGACCAACTTATTACGAGAACATTGGGACGGACAACTAGCAAAGATCCCACAAAACCTCCACCATTCGAGTACCAAACCCGGTTTGAAAGGTTATCTAATCAAACTCGTGATTGGTCCGAAAAACAGTTATTGGGGACTTTATTGAGGGCTCAAAGGGAGATCCGGGAGAAGTTAAGGTGCGACAACCATACACGCTTACGGCAGCCATCTCTTTTTCGCACGACTTCAAGAGGAGCGGTGAACCATGAAGCCGGAGGACTAGGATCACTCCACGACCTACAATACTAAAGCCCCTCAGCCCCACTACTATCAACTGGAGTCCCCGCACCGAAAAAGGTTAACAAGAGAAGAACTTGGGAGCGATCTGCAGAAGGGTTTATGTTGGCATCATGGACGACTTTCCATGGAGCCGCGAAAGCATCATTGTAAAAAGGTAGACTTCTTATGATTGAACTAGAAGAAGAGGTCATCGAATATCTAGAAGAGAGCCTGAACATGAAGAAGAAGATATGGAAGAAGAGCCACCCGACCGACATTACGATTTTGCATTACGACCAAATTACTCAAATCCAAAACCATGAAAAAGTTGAGGCCTTCTCAAACAACATGATCAACGTTCTCATTGACACGGGTAGCACGCTAATAACTTCCCTGAATAGTAAGGTTGTTTAGCCGGATGGCACCGCATATTGAAGGTTGCAGCAAAGTTTGACGTAAAAGGTTGCCGGCCAGAATCCCAAAGTGCGACCAAAGATGCCCGCACAGTGAAACTATTATCGCAAGACCAAGAAATTATCACCGATTTCTTCCTCCCACCCATCGATGACTATGAGGCGTTGCTTGGTATAGAATGGTCGACTACACTAGGTGATGTCTCTTGGAACTTTTCTAAATTAATTATGAAATTCTCTTTGTAAGGGCAAACAGATCATCCCACGCGAGAAGCCTTGAGCAACGTTACTGGATGTTTCACTCAACGAATGGAGAAAGTTTTACATAAGGTAAATGGTGCCTTTTGATGCACCTCCAAAGAACCAAAGGGAAGAAAAAATGAATTTGAAGATCAAAATCTTGCCCAATTATGCTTGAATTTGTCACATATTTCTTGAAATCACAAGTCTTCCTCCTCCTTCTAAAAACATGACCATCTAATTCCAATCCTTCCAGCAAGCCACCAAATGAACACTCGACCCCATCCGATATCTTCACCTCCGGAAGATGAAATTGAAAAGATCGTAAAGGAGATGCTTGAAAAGCAAGGGGTGATTCACCCAGTTGCAGTATTCCTCTGTACGGTGCTACTTGTACACAAGAAGGATAAGAACTTAAGCCGGATGTGCATCGACTCACCGACCTTTAAAATGGCATCACCGTCCAAGGACAAATACCTAATACCAGTGGTGGATGAACTTCGATGAATTGAAAGGAGCTCAGTCTTCACTTTGTTGGACCTCCCATCCGGTTACCACCAAATTCCGGGTATGTGGACGATGACATTCAAAACCGGTGCATTTTTCAAGCATGATGGCCATTATGAATTCTTGGTAATGCCTTTTGGACTCACTAATGCTCCTTCAACCTTTCAAAGTCTTATGAATGATATATTTTTGGAGCTTTCTTCAGAAATTTGTCTTTGATATTTTTCGATGATATTCTGGCCACCCTTCTCTTGAGACTCACTTTCAAAGATTCTGGATTGTTTTGGACGATCCTTCGAGAATACTCTTTTGTTAAGCAACCAAAGTGCAGACTTTCTCGAAGACTAACGAATCTCCTTCTTTTTGCCATTGGACTTCCCAATCGAATTCATTGTAACACTCATAATTATCAATTTTACGAAGATCCCATTGTGTTCCAGAAGCTCGTAACATCGGTCCTGATAAACCCCAATTTATTGCTTCCTCTCCACCAATAATGCCCACTCCTTCGACTCGCTCCAAAAAAATGGGATTTCGCGTAATGAGTTTTTGATATTCAACAATTCCTGTTAAAAAATAATCGCAAAAATCCAAACATTTATCTATCCAGCCATAAGGTAGATCGGCAGCTACTCCTCCGATGCGGAAATAATTATGCATCATTCGCATACCTGTGGCGGCTTCGAATAAATCATATATCAATTCTCTCTCTCTGAAAATATAGAAAAAGGGAGTCTGCGCGCCGATATCCGCCATAAAAGGCCCAAGCCATAACAAATGAGAAGCTATACGGCTCAGCTCCAGCATAATTACTCTGATATAGCTAGCCCTTTTAGGTACTTGAACATTTTCCAGTTGTTCTGGTGCATTTACCGTTATTGCCTCTGTGAACATAGTAGCTAAATAATCCCAACGTGTTACATAAGGCAGATATTGTATAATTGTTCGGTTTTCCGCTATTTTTTCCATCCCTCTGTGTAAATAGCCCAATATGGGTTCACAGTCAATAACATCTTCACCATCGAGAGTAACGATCAGTCGAAGAACACCATGCATTGATGGGTGGTGAGGACCCATATTAACTATCATGAAATCTTTTTTTGTAGCCGGTACAGTCATATCTTTTCTTCCTTAATTCATTATTTCATGAATTCCTCAAAAAAGTAGGAGGTTCATCAAAATAAAAAATCTAATAACTACTATACTAATTCAAACGATTTAATTAACGATTTTTTGGCTCCCGAATATCCAACTGGTCAATTAATTTCTTATAACGCGCTCTATTTTTCTTTGACAAATAAGCCAGCAGACGTTGACGTTTTCTCAGAATTTTTTGTAGACCTCTTTGTGATAAAAAATCTCTTTTGTGCAATTCCAAATGTGAAGTAAGTCTTCGTATCTTATTGGTGAAACTTAATACTTGAAATTCAACAGAACCCCTGTTTTCTTCTTTTTCTTCTTGTGGAAGAAGTGAAATGAATGAATTTTTGACCATAAAACTTTTTTTATCTTTTTTTTTTTCTTTTTTTCCATGCCATGGATTTTTACCGATCAGGAAAAATAAAATAATAATTATTATATTATGTCAATTTTTTTTTTAATCTAGTACACGCAAAAAATTTATTTATCCGTTTCTATCTAAATCAAATTTTCCATTTGATTTAGATAGAAAAGAAAAAGGATAATATATTTCTGCATTTACGAAAGAGAATGATTTCTTTGCACCTAAAAAATTCTGTAGATTTCTTTCTAGATTCAATTGAATTGATACACAAGTAAATACGTATCATGTACCAGAACGTAACACACCATATGCGTACATCTTTTCGGTTTTTTTTATTTACTGAAAACGGCATGTGATATATAGGAAAATATACTAAATAAATAATTCTGAATCGTGGATACATACGTATCCTTGACATACTGAAACGACTACCATTATTGGTATCAAACCAATAGCGATTCATACAAGCTAAATCTTCTAATCGGTAATTGGGCTCCCATCTTAATTGAAAAATAAAAAAAATTTTTTCAGGAACAAATCTAGTTCTCCTTCCTTATTTTTTTTTTGGATTGTTTTTTTTTTTTTTTTTACCTTTTTTTTAATGTTTGATCTCGTTTTTTAATGTTCCTCTTCAAGATATTCCTTTTTTTTTTTTTTTGTAGATCTGATACAAGATTTGATTGACCCTCTTTTTTTTTGGTTGGAATTTTGAAATTCTATTTTAACGGAATCTTTGATGTTTTGATTTTGACTAATATTTTTTTTTTTTTTTGATTTTGACTAATATTTTTTTTTTTTTTTGATTTTGACTAATATTTTTTTTTTTTTTTGATTTTGACTAATATTTTTTTTTTTTTATTTTGACTTTTGATTTTTTTTTTTTCATTTTGATTTTTTTGACTAATATTATTTTCATTTTGATTTTGACTAATATCATTTTTTCATAATAAATATTAGAAAGAAGTAATTTGATTGGTATGATCCACGGTTTAATCTTATATGCATCAAAAAAACAACACAAATTCTGGGAAGAACCAAGGTTCTAGATTTGATATGGTAGAATAATTTCGATTCATTCCCATCCAATCAAAAAAATTTTTTTGATGAGTCTCGGTCCAGTCCTCAATATCACTATTGTTCTCAATATCACTATTGTTCTCAATATCACTATTGTTTCTAAGGCAAAAATGAAGAATTCTATAATCCAAATATTTTCTATCCAGATTTTTATGGGTATCAATAAAATATCCTTTTTTTAGGTAATGATCAATAGTCATATTTAGCAATACATAAAACGATTCGGGTTTCAGTGTGTATGAGTCCTTACTATCCCCATAATTTATATATTCATGTGATAAAAGATCATATCTGTAGTGTTTTTTAAATTTTTTCTTAAGTATCTTTTTTATAGATAGGGATCAAAATAATGTTGTAAAATCAAGAGATTTTGGGATATAATTGTAGTAACTTTTATTGAAAACCTATAATTGGAGGATATTTGAATGATCATATAGAGAGAGAAGATGGTGAATTTAAAGGAATATATGAGGGCTTTGGATACGAGGAGAGGAACAAAGAGGGTGGAACGATTTTGGATTTTGCTACATTAATGATTTCATTCTTATTGATGCTTCAAGAAAAGTGATGAATATCAGATTACTTATAAGAGTAGACATGGATATAGTTGGACCTTTTTTTTATTAGATGGTATATTTTAAAGATTGTAAAGTTATACATAATAAAAAGTTCATGAATAAATCAATTGGTTGTTTTAGGTATTCATTTTTTTGAAAATGGAAGAGAAAAGAAGATAGTAAATTGTACCAGAATTAGATAGTAGAATTTTAAAGACATAATTTAAGATTTTATAGAAGTGGGATGGAGAACGAAGAGGTTTCAAACTTGAATAAGTTTACTCTTAATCCTGTGGACTTTGATGATCACTGTGATTAGAAGCATGAAAAAGATCATTTTAAGAATCTAAGAGTAGAGGTGTAGATCTGAGAGAGAGTTGGTGACGATATGAGTTCAAAAAGCAATCACACCTAAAAGATTGTGCTTTAAAGATTGATGAAATTATAAAATAAGAAAAAATTAGTACATATGTAGGTGACTAAAAAGAGGCAAGTATAAATTGCATGCATGACAAAGATACAAGGCTTATCTTAATTCTTACAGTAAGCTAGGTACTAACAATAGAAAAAATGATATTTTTTCTAAAGTTAAAGAAAGAAATATCAAAGATTTAGGTAACCATGGACTTCTAAAGGATGATGATCACAAGATACTTGTTAATAATATGGAGATCAAGGAAAGATGGTTTTTTTTTGTAAATTAGCTAATGTACATTCTATACATGGCTTAATTCTAGTAGTAAATGATGGTGTTAAATTTAGAAGTAATAATTATGTTTTTCTTAGATTGAATAAGGTAAAATAAGACTAACAAGGATGAATATGGGTAAAAGTGTGGGACCAATTGACACATTTATTATGGTTGGAAGGGATCATGAGATAGTTTGGTTGACTAGTTTAGTTTATAAAAGTTTGAGAATCAAAAGATGTCTATTAAATGGAGGAAGAACTTAGTACCATATTTATAGCTGCTCTTATTATAGAGTAATTAAGATAATAAATCACATTAAAAAATTTTGGATTAGGGTGATTGAAGATTGGGTAAAATGAAAAACAAAAATGTTCAAGAATCAATTTACATGGTGCTTAGAAGATCAAATATCAAAGTTTTTTTATTCATTAAGAAATTTTAGGGAAACACATAGTGAAAGAAAGAAATTTTGCATATGGTTGATTTTATTTGATTTAGAAAAAGCAACTAGTTTTTAGAGATTTGTTATGATGTGTTTTGTATAAAAGAAGGTCTATATACTAACTCTATTGATGCAATAAAGGATAACAACTATAATCTATTTACAATAGATTAAGGCCAAAGTTTCTAAAAGATTAAAAATATGAGACAGAACATATATTTGCCATATGCATATCAACAATTAATGGTGATGAATTAAAATAAAAATGGTGATGGATTGCGTAATTCTGCAATGAAGTTGAAGCAAAGCTTCATGTTCATATATGTTTATATCTCTTAAGAATTTAGTCATTGTGGGATTTATTAAATCTAGTTGTTATGAGTTGATTATAGCCAATATTCTTGGTATCATCTTAGTAGGACCCCTTGGTGCCAGTCAAAGCTTTAATTCTCTATGATAAAGAAGAGTTCCTTAGCTTGACACATCAGGTTAGGTTCGAATAGGAGAGAGAGCTATTAATTCTTTTGCTTTAAAATCTCCAAATATAAACCAATTTGAAATGATGTCATGTTGATATATAAATCACTAAATATTTGGAATGTCTGCTGGACTTGCTCATAAAGATAGTTTCCTTAAGATGAATTTGGTGTTTTCAATTAAACATGTATTTTTTTAGAAATTATTATTTTCCAATTACCACAATCATCAATAAAAAAATGAGGTAAATTTGAGTATGGTCATCATCTATAATTTTTGCATAATTCATTTTTTCTGATCTATTGAAGGAATACATAGAGAATGGAACATTGTTAGGGGCACATGTGCCTCTTCTACTTCTAGGTTGCTTTCACAACTCATCACCATAGCATAATGATTATTTTATAATCTTGTTACAGCTCTGGTATTTGTTTTATTTTTTAATATTGGGCCAATTTGTAAAGATTATTTTGATCTATAACAAGATTTAAAATTCTGTTTTCTTGTAGCTGACTGAATGTATGCGGAAATCTTACAGTATAGTTTGAAAAGTATATAGAATTTTATTTTTTCTCTTATAAGTTAGGAGATAGGATCCTCTCCCATTATTATGGAAAATGGGAGAGTTCTCCATCCGATTCTCATATTTGGATTATCCATCAGTTCTTTAAAAGACTTTATTTATCCACTAACATGCAAATACGAGGATCATACAACCTATATAATGGACTGACATGTGACTAAAGGGAGACATGTGCTAATTACTGGACTTCATGGACTTACTACTAGTGTCTTGAAAACTACTATTTCCAGCCTAATGGTAAATTATAATGGTAATCCATCCCTCCTTCTCACCTTCCCCCTTTTCCCCTCTCTCTCTCTCTCTCTCTCTCTTTATTTCGCTTTTTTTTTCTCTCACTTTTCATCCATCGAAGACTCACATTCACAACAATTTAAAGAATAAATTCCTTTGGCTTCATATGTTAAGAGGGGGGTGAATTAGTACTTCGATAAAAATCTCAACGATTCGAAAATTAAAGCATATCAATGAAAAAACCATGTTGGAAATATTGAAGGTGTGCTTGACTTATAATAAGTGCAATAAGCAATTAAAGCAATATCAATGATAATGAAAAGCAAAACAAAAATGCAAACCGAGTTTTATAGTGGTTCAGTCATCGTAACCTACGTCCACTCCCGATTCTTCCTCCGTTGAGGCCACTAGCATCCACTAATGGTCTTCCTTCAATGGGCAAGGACCAACTATCCTTACAACTCTATTCTCTTTTTGATAGGCTTAGGAGAGAACCTTTACACCACCACTCGCTTTTCTCTTAAACAGAAATCAACACTTAGACTAGCGGAGCAGAATTCTCATAAGATTACAACAGAGTTTTGCCTTATTTTTGTTCTTAGTTCTTAAGTTTGCTGAGCAGGGATGAGATGGGTATTTATAGGCTCCAAATGGATTCAAACTTGGAGCCAAAACTAGTCTCATCTCGGGTCTTCGGGGTACTAGCGGTGCGGTACTACCTCCTAACACTCTTAACACTGGGCGGTACTACCGCCTAGTCTGGCGGTACTACTGCCTGACAGAGCCTCGGAGATCAGGCTCTGGCGGTACCACTACTTGGCAGCATTAACTTTCAACGGTTCCACCGCCCACCCTAGGCGGCGCCACCGCCTGGCATGGCTCCAAGTGGCCAAGTGGGCCATCCATCCAGCCCAACTCAGCCTTAACTTAGGCCCAACGGGCCTTCTAATTGAGTTGGTCTAATTCCAACCCAATTACAACTTAAAACTACTTTGATCTAGACAATTATTGTAAAGCATTAATCACATGTTATCCAACATGTTATTGGTTCATCGGCGCTTCGTCCAATCCTTTGGCGCATTATCCTCTTTTGCGGTCTTTTCCCTAATCGACATATTGACCTCTGCAACTCCGATCTCCGTGGCGTATTGTTCGCTCTTCTAGGCCCGATGTCCGAACTCATGGCACGAAGCCTTCTATCGACACGTCGACCGATCCTCTAGCTTGACATCCAATCTTATGAAATATTCGACTCTGGCCTAACATTAATTCTTTCTGCTTTAATTGTCTCTTCTATTAAATCTCATATTTTGATAATGAAACCAATCGATAAGTGTTTATGTTTTAATTTGCGTTT